>CM033639.1:3718910-4046410 GCA_019453435.1 Rhinogobius similis | reverse complement strand
ATGCATGTGGAATAACAAACGCTCTGGCAGTGTAATTATGTAGTCTAATTTCAGTGTCTTTCAAAGATACATCAATAATAAGAAGAATATACGTTATCTCCGTTTTCCCGGAAGACCATAATGATGAGTTCATATATGTGAAAGTCTATAAAAGCGTGCAAAAAATATTTATCGTGATATTTTGTACTTTTGACGTGTTTGTTGTGTAAATAATGATTTAATATGCATTTATTTATAGCATTTACTATTTTAAATGCCCATTCCATCTCTGTCAATTTAGCTATTTCAGTGTAGCCTATTTTTACTTTGCCTTTACTTGCTCCCACCTTTTTTCTCATTGGACTTAGGTAATGCATTTTGTTATTTGGTAAAATTAAAAATAATAGGCCTTCTATTAAAAACCTTAAAAGTATTACGCAACATCCCTGTCTCTGGCAATTATACATATTTTATTCATATTTTGTTGTTTCAAGTGCATTCACATTTAGCTGACAAAAATACACACAGATGATAAAATAGTAATAATTAAATTTGTGATTTATATTAAACAGTTCGATTTTTGGATTCTGATTTGGACCTTCACACATTATTCAGGCTCATGTTTATGGCGTCTTTCTGGAAGTTTGGCGCACAGCAAAATGTTCAAAGTTGAGTTGCTGATGCAATAGAAACAAAGAAGAGCTCTACTCTCTTCATCTAGTTCACAAACAAGGAAATGAACCGTTTGGGACAAAAAAAAAATCAAAAACCTCCCACTGATTTAGCCCCAGCCATAACGACAAAAGTGCGCTTCTCTGTATGAAAGCCACTGTATATCATCATATATCAAAGTAACACATAGTATTAGTGAATGCAAATGCTTCCAACATTATGAATCATTGGTTTATCTGCACTATTTCACACGTCAGATGGAGAATATGTCGAGCAGAGACAGGCGAATGCACAGTTTGAAAAGCGCCATAATGCATGTGATCAGTGTAGCAGTTATCGGAGACTTTGGGTCATTTCTCCATCTCCCGCAGGAAGCACATTACGCCTCTCATATTTACATACTCTTTAATATTTGTCAAATATTCATAAATTACAAACTAATGAAATGTTTGGCGGTCCTTGGAGATCGAGCTAATGAAGACAGAGACGCTCCTGCCTTTGACACATTTCTGTTAGGTTTAATGCCATTCTTTGTACCACGCTCTATTAAGTATTATTATACTGATGTCAGGCCACCGCTGACACGTTACGACATCGAGATCACCTGCTGGAGGTGGCCACACTGTGGGATATAAATGGCCCCATCTATAACGCCACTAGCCCGGATCCAGGGCTGCTAAATGCTTGGGACATTAACACTGGAGACACTGGTTTATTTCAGGCCTAAACGCAGCTCATTGTTAGTTTATACGCTTTCACATTAGCACCAGAGGAAAAGTCGATGTGTAGGCCGTAATATGAAATGAATTTCTGGGTTAGAAATAAATGTTCCTTTTTGTGTTATGTATATATATAAAAAAACAAAAAACATGTTATTGCGCCTAACACGTTTGCATCCGGTCTGTGCGTAAAGAGCTGTTAGAAGGGCCGGCCCTTCGACTATAGACAGAGAAAGGGAGGTGGAGACTGGAGGTGAGTGGCGGTATATTAATTATGGAGGAGTGTTGCCAGTATGGAGTTAATTTCCGCTCTGGCCACGCTTTTATTTAGTCATTCGTTCGTACCCTTCACATTTCTCCACCTTTGGGCCGCCGTTACGCGCACACTCCACAACCAAGCCAGGCCACGTTGATCCAAACTTCATCGGTGTTCGCGCGGATCCTTGGAGACGTGTTTATTTGACGGGGTAAATCCCAAGTGTGTCAAGGTTGTCATATTCCTTCCCCTTCAGTGTCCAATGCAAATGGCGCGCGGTAATCACATGCACATCACACGCAGCGGCGGAGGGAGCGCGGGCGCAGCAGCAGCATGACGCGTTTATTACTATGTCAATCATTTTTAGGGGACAGTACTGAGACAAAGAGCCACACGCAAGCTAATAGAATTAAGGAGAGAGCCTTTGAGCGACTTTACGCGTCAACACGTACGTCTCATCAGTGGAAATATTACAGCTGCTGATGATAATAACGATAATAATAACAATAATAATAATGGTAACAATAATAATACTACAGGCAATGTTCATTTCAAATTCTGGCACTGGTTATCCTTTTAATCCAGTCAAAGGGACATTTTTGATGTCTTTTTCCCTCCTTACAATAACGCACTGATCACCTTGCGCCAAATCCATCTTTATAACGTAGATTTGTGACGCTTATTCTTGAGGAGACTGGTACAATGACGTGCGTATTCAGGACATGGACCTAAACTTTGCAACACAGGCAAGTGTCGATGCAAAGCTCCAAAAGAGAGAGTCGAAATCCAACTCTGTCCTCTTGCAACCAAACATTAAGCCCGTCTAATTTCAAGGCATAATTAACTTTATGCTCAAAATCAATTGTTTCCTGTACACAGCCAGGGTCCAGGACTGCAAGCAGCGAGAGGCCTATTTGAGCATGTGAGAAAGCAGGAAGCAGCCCTACCTGCCACTCATTAAGCCCACAAAAACTCAATACAAAGAGGGGGAAGAAGGATTAGACCTGCTCGTTATACCTGCCGCGCAATTAACACTACTTATTCTTCTAATCCATCTGTCCTAGAAATAATTGGACTGGCAATAAGAGAGTACAAAAAACACGACCCACAGAAATAGCTGAAAAATGCAGGGACAATAATAATAATGACTGTGATGTGTTTATGACCGGAATCTCTGTTGTAAAGGAGGCACTTATAGGAGCCACTGAGAATCTGGTGCAGATTTGGGCGAAATAGCACAATCTCGCCGTTAATTTTGGAGTGGAATCTTGGCCTGCTCCATTAGCAGGCGTGTAATCACACGGGCTTTTGTGGGAGACTGAGGTATAGCGGCAACTCTTTGTGCCCCTTGTGTTGTAGGTGAATCGGAGCACACTTGAACTGAAAGAGGACTTGACCTTTGCCTTTATGTTTCCCCCAATGTTTGTCTAAATCACAATTGTCTTTTGTGCGAGGACATGCGCTGCCTTGACACGTCCTATTCAGGGGGATAGATGCTCGAGCTGGCTCTGTGTGGAGAGCGTGTTTGGAAATTTGGCCTTATAAACGCTCATGTAACCAAGTCTATAGTTACTTACAGCGGTCTGACAATTACTGTAAATACGACGAATAACAGCATTTGTTACTTTGATGTGAACTATAGGCCTACAGTACACAAAAAGGATAATACATCACTCCCAGGCCCACGTTAAAACAATGAGTCTATCTGCACTCTCTGTCAGTGGACAATTCCTGTAGATCAGTAATAACTTCACTTTCATTGTTTTATTTCTCCACGTAAGGTGCCATTTACACCTTTACGCACAGATTGTTGAATTTCGCTCAAAGTGTGATTGAACAAACAGCAAAAGGCCAGAGCAGAAGGAGTTTTCCCAGGTAGAATCATATATGGTATAGACCGGGGGAGTTATTTTGACGCGTAACGCCTACAGCTTCTAAACTGCACACCCCGCTAACAGCATGGTGAGACACGACCGTCCTTCCAACAGACTTTTGACACGCTGTAATTCTCCAGTTGTTAGTTTTCACAGTATCTTTATATCTGCGCAGCGAATGTGCACTTGGAAAACTGCGGGAAAGTTGCTTGGGAGCAATAGAAACACTCAAGACCGCTGTTTATGACGGAGGGACACGATGGGCAGCGGGCCATACAGCTCGTCTCGTTTATCATGACATGAGCGGAGTACAGCCCCGCGATGCAGAGAGTTTCGTGCGTTGGATGTGATTTAACAGACGTATATCAGTCCCATTGATCCCGAGTAAGACGCTTTTACGACACGGTTTGACTCGTGCGCGCTGCAGTTTGAAAAGCAGTCGTCCTCCCACACTTTCCGGCAGAGAAAGTGTTATTCGCCCTGTTAACCGTGCTCTGGGTCCTCAGCAGAGGTGATGATCGCGTATTCACTCCGTCCGTGGCAAAGACAGTTAAAGCTCTCGCGAGACTTAAAGGGATATCATAATTAATGTCTAGGGCAGTCTCAGATTTAAACTGTGGCGGTTTGAGGGCAAAGAGGAATGCAAGGAATCACATGTGCTCCTGGTTAAATCCCAAATATAGACGTGCCCATTGAGTGCCAAAATTATGCTCGGCCTGTTTTTCTTTTTTTTTATTTTTATTTAGACGTAGGTTGTTAGGAGCAAACACCACCACAAGGCAACAATCACGCTAAAGATGACGCTGCGCAAAAGCCCCGGTGCCACTTGAGCGCTGAGCATATTCTTCTGTCATTTCTCGCTGCATTATTTTGTTCCTTGTAGGCCGGAGATCAAAAGCGTCTAAAATTGGTGCCCCTCAGATGTACATTGTAGGGATGTCAGGGCGACAAAGCCCGGTGAAAGCACGGTCCATCAGACGTGTCAGGCCGCAGAAAGGAGAGGGAGGAGAGGGCTGAGAAAGGCCCGGGTGTCGATTTAATGCGCCTACTGGAGGAATGTAAAGCTCCAGACTGGGGCCGGAGCTCTCCTGCGCATCTGGGATTCAAACGCGCAACAACGGGGTGTTAATAACCTGAGAATTTCATTAAGTGCAAAGAAAGCTGATGAAGTATCTTGTCACTTACTCGTCACTGCTTTATGAGACACAACACTGTAGGTTATTGGGTGGTAACCAAACCAAACACTACTGGAGCAGGTTCATATCATAAATGAAACAGCGTATGTAGTTTACGTGCGCGCTGTGGAGCGTCTGCGTCCACTGCTGAAGTGGTTTGGCGCTTCAACCTGCTGCTCCGACAAAGAAGCAAATAGTTAAAAAGCTTCCTCGGTGAAGGGCTTCAGACACTCTCAGAATAAATATTTGTATTCATTTGAGAAATGAGGATTTGAACAACTGCAACAAAAAGAAGCCTCGACAAAAGCTCCAAAAGCAGTCATGAATGCGCGCATTGTCCGGGCCTTTTTCAATTCTGATTCACCATATCATAACCCCTGCGAGGAAAAAAACATCAATATCCTCAGCGCAAAAAGACACGTTTCTATGGAACACCAAAGAATTCTTAAGCATTACAGATCCAGGGCTCCGAAAAGACGCCCTGAAAAGGGATCAAAGGCTCGGCTCAGGAGTCCTTTGGAGAAGTCGGACAGCGGTGACTTTTGAGTCTTGTGACAAAGGCGAAATGTTTGGGGACGCTCTGATTCTTGTTGAAGCGTCATTTTTACTTCACAGTGCAGTTAGACCTGAGTGTAGTTTTGCATTCAAGCTTCGACATATTTACAAGATCAAACAAAACAAAACAAAAAATGACGCCCAATTTCCACACGTGATCTTTTACGCGCCGGGCCTACTTATTTGATAGTTTCCCGGGTGATGGATTAACCCGGGGACGTCTCAATTGAAAGCAGACGCGCGCACGTTTTTACTTCTACGCACAGGACACGCAGAAGGCATCGAAACAACACTAAAGTAAACAGGAGGCGAGTCCCTCTGAAGAGCTCAGGCAGCTGGCCAGCCCCCCATTATCCCGTGGCAGACTGACCGCATCCTCTGCCTCTGCCCCCTCGCCAAGCCACTGCACAAAAAGACAGGGATGTTCTGCTTGCATGGGTAACACTGTCGTTCCAGCCCTTAGACGCGCTCTTATAGTCTGCATTGAAAAGAGTGGGAGTAGTGGACACAGGCTGATCTGGTGCGGGACAAAGGCGCTCCATAGAGTCCCTTTGGAGTGAAAGGAATGGAGGGGCTGCGCTGTTCCAAAAGAGGGTCGGCGCACGGGAGAGAGGACGGAAGTTGAATTGTTGTGCTTGATTTCCCCTCCTAACTATGGCTGCACAAAACCACTTCAACTGGTTTACTCAACTTTAAAAGAGAGCCGTTTGCATCTGCATGGAAGCATCTAAATTTGATTACGTGGATAATCTTAAAGAGAGGAAACAATAGGCTTTTAAAGAAAAAAAAAACTATTTAAAAGAATGTTTAAAGTTGACATTTTTTTTATTCCATGGATGTACAACCAATGACCAGGCCAACGTAAAAAAACAAAACAAAAACAAAACAAAACAACAAAATCAAACACATCAATTCAATTTTCAGTTTTTATGTAATTATTTAAAATGCATCATGTATTCAAGACAACAAAGAGTATTCATGTATTACTATAACATAATCTGACAGGGCCATATATATATGTGTGTGTGTGTGTGTGTGTGTGTGTGTGTGTGTGTGTGTGTGTGTGTGTGTGTGTGTGTGCGTGCGTGCGTGTGTGTGTGTGATATGAAAATGTGGATGATATGTAAAATTTGTCATATTGTGATTTAATCGCGTGTTCATTGCAGCAGATTTTCCTCTCAGTTGTGGGACAGAGCTCATGGCTAATTGCTATCGCTAAAACCAGAGGCAAAACTCACAGCTATAACTTAAAGCTGGGGTACCTAATGTTTCAAACAGTGACATAAGGAGGCATTTAAATAATTCCTAATTCTTACAAACCCTTTGGCTCATCACTGGTTTTCACATGCATCGATTTTTTTATCCACTAGCGCAGCTTTAGATCAGCTTTTTCAGACTCAAACATGACGTAGAGTGATATCTATTAACAGCTAATCAGCTCTCATCCCAAAGTGTCCCAAGTGTCTCAAAATGACTCACACGGCTCCGTTGATAATTAGAATAAGACTACGTGTAGAGGTCTAATGTTTTTCCCTCCACAAAGTTCTGTTTTTATCGTACACTTACTGGGGAGGAAAACAAAATTTACAAATGAGAAAAAAATGGATGCAACAAGTAAAAATATAATAAAAGCCACCAAATGAGAGCAGCTTTTGATAAATCGTCAATTTTATCGTTATCGAAAATGTTCTCTTTTTGTAAGCCTTGAGAGACATGCGGAAGAATGTATGTATACATTTAGAACTTTTTTTGTTTTTTGCTTGCCTCTTAAGGCTCCTATATCTTCTTCATATCATGATCAAATGTTATGTCCACGTTGCTCTGTCCTAATCACTGGGCTGAACGAGTGTTCTGTGTGAGGTGCTCGCCAGACGAGGGAATGGCAGGCCCTGTGCCCTCAGGGGAGTCCCATGCTGGCAGGGTTTATGAGGACGTGCACACTTTCAACACGGATTGAATATGACCCTGTTGTTTCAAAATGGCCTCCTGATTTATATCCATCACGCTTTAGAGGGCTTGTCATGTTTGCTGAAATAGAGGTGTTGACAGGCGCACTTGACAGCTCCTCGTTCAGACTGTTTTAATGTTTGCTGTTCTGGCACTGCGGCCCTGTGAGCTGTGCCGACGCCACAGACAGGTATTTTGGCACGTGGAACAATGTTCTTGGTGTGCGGCTCATTTGGGACTGCTCTACTGTGAGTGTTTACAACTTTCTCCTTACATGACAGCTTTATACAATAGCGTGACAGTTGGGCAAAATTAAAACAGGATGAGATTTCATGCCTTGCAATTGTTGTGTCACTTTGGTTCAACAACAGCTTTAAAACATATTTTGGACTCTAAAGTCTAGTCTATTGTGGCTTTGAATATCAGTGTCACGCAATCAGAGGAGCAGGGTGGACTCACATGTTTAAACTGAAAACATAGGGACATGGGACTCCAATCCCACGAGAACTGGTTGCAGCCTGAGAATGCTCTTTGAAGGCACATTCCGTGGGTCACAGAGCAGACTGCGCTCAGTTGGGCTGTTTCATCCTCATCAACATTTGTGTGGGCCATGCAGCCGCCCTCAGGCCAAAAGAAACTCAGGATTTCTCTGTCTATAGTTAGAAAGGCCAGCTCCTCTGGTCCCACTGAGCAGGACACCAGTGACATCGGTCCACTCACAGATCTGATCGGTCCAGTCGTGTAAAGGAAGTATAGATCTCTGAACTCTGGTCTGATTGGGGTTCGGTGAATCCTGTGTGCACATTTGAACTGTAATTGAGATTCATCGTTAGTATACGTAGACTACGCACAGCAGGCGTCATGCACTTTATGTAAATAAAAGGGAGCCTATGTTTTGCTCCCAAGTTATTCCATGCTCACACATGTGCTATTTTAGCCCAGAGTGCACACTGATGGTGCATGCACTTCTAAAGCCTCTCCTGCTATAATTACATCATCTGAGCCTTGTCATTCAGACAGCAGCATTTGAAGCATGTAAAGCCCATGACCAGCTGTATATCAGCCCGCTTTGTTTGACATTTACACTGCCCTGCTCTCATGTAATTATGAGCTTACTGTTCTGTCAAATATTATATGCCCTGTAAAACAGCCAGCTATTTACACTGTTTAGTAACCAGTGCACAGAGCTCAATGTGTGTGAGCAGAAGCATGTATGGAAATGTAGGCATGTGAGCCATAAACAAGATTACAGATGAAACTGTCAAGCAGCAGTATACACCATGCAGACACCAGTCACACCTCGTTTATCATATTACAGTATGGGAATGTTGTATTTAAAACATGCAGGCTTTTTAGTACAGTATGTGTGAAACAGCAGGACCTCTCTACTTACAAAATACTTTTTGAGAGCCTGCGGCTGCGGTCCTTAAAACATGATGTGCTGTTGCAAAGTCAATAATACTCACATAAATTATATACAAATAAAATACCAGTCAAACAAACTGTTCTGACTGATGATTGTACATAAATAACATAATTCATGTAAAATGGCATGAAATCAAACATGCCTTTTCATTTGATCTGTTATTATTCATTCATTCATTCATTCATTCTGTTATTATACAATGTTTAATTAGACGTCACACAGGTCACAATAACAAGGTTGTTCAGCAGTCTGTGACCTCAATAAGGTGTCAGTAATTCTAATATCACATTATATTTATCAATATCCCTAGTCTATAAAATGTCTCCCTCCATTTCAATCCATAAATCCAGACATTTGAAAGTGAGTAGAGCCCTATGGAGCATGCAGCATGTATCCGAGTGAAAGTAGTCGGCGTAATGTTGAACACATGCGAGTGAATATGCAGCTCAAAGAAGTGTCCAGGACGACTTGTGAGTGATCCCCGCTGCAGGGAACCAAGCGTGTGGGAAGAGACTCATGCATGGCCTCTATGCACTGGCCCCTTACACTTTGCACATGTAGGTAAACAATCCCATCTTGTCTTGTGAGAGGCCTGCATTTATACAACATGGGTGCAAAACATGTGTTGCGGCCCAAGTCCCATCAAAGGTCACCGGGCTACGCTTTGAACACTTCAAAGCCGGGGGATGAGACTGTAGCTTTTAAGTTTTATGGCAGGTGTAAGCAGGGGTTGCTGACCAGCCCAGGGTGGTCTGCTCCCTGGTCTGGGCAAGCTTCTGCTGGGCAGTGGACAGACCAACAGACCGGGAGACTGGGGGGGCAGGGGCATACAGTCTCCATGCTGCCACAGATTGGACATAGGCAGACGTCCACTTCAAGGCTCTCTGGTTTCAGTAGACCCCAGCAGGACGCGTCTCAGGCCTGCGTCCGTCTCGTTTGGGAACAGATACATCGGCAGAGCAGTGCGCGCGGGGGCCGAAGCCTGATGTCCATACCGGCAGAGTGACCACAGCGCTGCACCGCCCCTAACAGACCAGAAACAGACCCGTAAGCAAGTTCAAAGGATCCTACCGGGGTCTCGCCAAAGTTCATTCATCTCAGCAGCTGATGTGGTTCACTGGCCCTTGTTTTTTCAGGCATTTCAGTTTAAAGTGCGGAACTTCAAAGGCCTTGGTGTTATGAAGGTGTCTCGAAATTAAAATTAGTCACTCTGGTCTGGAGCACATATGCAGACCATGACGTTTTCCGAAGATAATTATGCTTTGAACAAAGACGTTGACACCTTTTTTTTAAAAAACATTCTAAAGATGTTTTCTTCTTGAACTAATTCGATTTCGGCTTAATCTTGAAGCAAGTTGGATGCTGCTCCTGCACAAGTTCTTCCAAACCGCCGCCTCAAATCCACGCAGTTGGGCGCACAATAATCCGAGCGTATTTATGAACATTGAAATCAACACAAAGTGGCTTAATAACTCCTCCGGTGACAGATTGGGCTAAATTGATCATTTCTGAACGCTTTACAATATCCATAATTATAGCAGCGGAATACAGGGTGCTGCGCGTCTGCTTGATGATCTCGAAATGACAGGTCTATAACAGCTTAGCACATGGAGGAAAAACCATTATGTGCCCAGGGTGAGCCAGGTGCGATCATGCCACTTCACAGATGGCAGCCGGCGTTGTTAATGAATAGTAAACAACCAACAACAACAGCAGCACACCAAAAAAAGTTTCTACCGTCGGCGTTCTTGTTCTCGCACTCTTCCAACTTGTCAAAACAAAAGGAATACAAGGTCACGAGCGATTTCACTGACCTCTCGCTAATAAGGTCTCGCCCGAAAGCGCCGGCGAAGACTTTACGACGCTCGTGACGTATCGTTCGGAAGCGCTTATGGCCTTTTGGCGAGCGGCGGCCATTGTTTTTCGCTTCCGTCCAATGACAACACATCTCTTAATTGACTGTGTATTAATGACAAGCCATTACGTAGACACGGAGAAAGGAATTATCAGGCAAAGTGCAAAGAGTTCTCTCGATTACTGTTATGCGGAGATGCTGAGGCGAGATGATTAAAAGTACATTACCTGGACCCAGTGATTCCCTGAATGAGCCGTGCTAAATGACTTGTTTTCTAAGTGCTGATTAATGGAAGTTCTGCAGCCACATTTCAACACGCTTTGTTTTTCCGTCCCCAGTCATCACCTATTATCAAAGACAAATTTTCAATATCTCTCTGGGAGTCCAATTAAGGATTTACATTGCGACATGATTTTTCACTTTAATTACTATATACGTAGTGCAAACCGGGCTGTATTTCCTTATTCATCAAACAAACATCGCAGATTAGAATTCATCAAGTAAACGGATAGTTATGTTGGGTGTAATTGCAGTGTCTTTTTTGGCTGAGGGAGGAAATTTGATGAAAGGTTCGATGGTAGCTGCGGCGGAAGTGGCTACGCAGCGTTTCATTGCAAGGACGTATTGTTTTATGCGATTGGGGATGGGTGATTGTATGTGCAGATAAATCGCGGAAAGGTTTAAAATATGAGCATGTTGGAGGGCCGTAACTCACCGAGCGCTGTATTACAACGCCGCGGGTTTCTGAATAACAATGGCTTGCGGGACAAATTGCATGGTCAGTCATATTAATTTTATGTGACCACATATTGTGAGAGCTGTTGGAATCCCTTTGTAACAGATTGGTGCGGAACATTGGTGATGCCTTGTGGCCGGAGCGCTGACAGGTATGGGACAGTGGCTTTTCTGGGATGGACCCTTGATACTATAACCCCGTCGTTGGATCTTCAAACAGATATTCTTGTGGGTTCAGCTTGCACATGGATTCAATTGCAGTTCTGATGGTTCTTCTAAAGGATTTCAGCGGTAGTTCGTTTAAGAAGGTTTAAAGGGGAAAAATGATCAACTTTTACGGGCTTTTAACCACGTAATAACAGTGTTCCCTCTACAATAACTGATTTAGAATTGTATTTCGATGTATTTTATGCGTGTTAAGGGTCATTCTGTATGGTCCTGTACTCGAGGCTTGAGTAATCGGTTTTCAGCTACCCCATATCCCCGCCCATTTCTCTGTCCTTACTTGCGATTATTCAAAAACTCCGGCTCAAACACTTAGGGTTCAAAAATGCCACGTGTCAAAATCTGATACATAAAAGTCTGTACATAAAAATCTGATGCTTGCTATGGTCAAATGCAACTTTAAGAAGATGAGGCTTCTCAGTTCTGCAGTTTTGAACAAGAACTTTATGAAACTGTTTAATGAACTGAGACATTTTAGATCAATATTGAGCTTTATAATGAACAAAATGCAAAATAATAATCAAAATGTTATAGTTTAATACTGAGTACCTGAAAATAAGCAAACAATGTCAAAAAATTGAACTGATAAATTGGATACAAATACAAATACAAAATCTTCCTCTTAGAAAGGCCTGAATTAGGTCAGAATAGCTCATTTTACATTTAATTTGTGCTGTGTTGCGACAATGCTAAAATTACAAACAAACAAACAAAGAAAACAAAATTTTCTCTTTTTTTTTTAAAGTCAAAACAAGAGTAGTTTCTTTAAGATCACCATCTTATACTAGCCCTGATTTAGAGACCGTTCTATACCTAACCCGGGACTGTTTAAGTTTGTTCTGTGTGATTTTTTTTAGCACCAATACTTCTTCAAGTTAGTATCTAGTTTCAGTATTGATTGGCTTTTTTTTCCCGAGCCTAGTGTGTGGTGCAGCCTCCTCTGCGTGACCCCGCAAATATCCTCAAGGCCTCTTCATTAGTACACAAGCCCCGATTCTGCAGTTAATTTACCAGAGCAAAACTCTCCTTTCTCTCTACTGGAGCTCCGTCTCGAAAAAAACACCCGATGCCAATACATAGAATGTGTTTTTCACTCCCTCATCTATTCTAAGTGCTTCAGCAAGTCTCTAATACCACGAATCGAGCTTGTTTATAGCCAGCTTTCTGCTCTGATCTTGTCATGCGCCGCTGATGTGAGCACGGCAGTGGATCATGACCA
Source organism: Rhinogobius similis (assembly GCA_019453435.1). NCBI lineage: Eukaryota > Metazoa > Chordata > Actinopteri > Gobiiformes > Gobiidae > Rhinogobius > Rhinogobius similis. The sequence continues at coordinate 4,033,773 of CM033639.1, read as the reverse complement.
TAACGCTTTTTTCCCCTGCATTGTTTGGCAGACCACTCGCTGCTACAATTGACCTGAGAGTGGAGCTGATGACCAAAGATGACTGACCCCCGGGGAGCGCAAGTCAGGGAAATCATGCGAGAGATGGAGAGAGACAGAGTGTGAGAGCAAGAGACCAGGACGTACACACACACACATACACACACACACACGGGCGCTTTTCTCTGAGCTGTGGAGTGTGTTTTGGTTGGAAATGTCTGCGGCGTATGCGGGGAAGCCACATTTATGCAGGCTCATGTGGTTCAGGGGGATCCTAGGGAGATGCTGGCAGGATGTGGGGCGGGCGTGACAGGTGCCGGTTGGCCTGACAGGAGTGGTCGGCTCGAACTGCTACAGAACCAAGGGCCGTGCTGAGAGCGTGATCCCGACTTGGCACAGGCGGTGGCACCACTCACTGGAGCCGAGTTAATTGTGTCACTCTTGGGAGGAAAAAGCAAAAAAAAAAGTAAGGGCGAGGGATAAAGAAGGTAAAGCTTTTGTAGTGTTTAACGTTGGGGACTGGAAAAGGTGCTGCAAAGTCCGCTCTGTGATGTTTTTTGTATCTGATGTGTCGACAAAATGGAGCATTTAAACCTGGCTCCTTCTATTTTTCAGATTTAACTGTCCCAAATATGTGAAATGTTGCCATTACGAAATGTTAAACTTGTAAAAATTGTAACAGTTTGATACAAAATCTGGTACCACATTATAATTAGTACACCTTTTTTTGCCTTATCAAAGCATGAACAAAGACTTAAATCACAGTTAATGTACATTTTCAAGCATGATTAGTAATTACTAGGCTAAGGTTATAAATTAAGGTTAGACGATTAGTTGCTAAGTTGCTAGGCATGAATTATTCTTAATAATAAACAATTTGTCTTTGTTCAAACTTTTATTTAATGCAGGAATAAGTGTAGTTATCATTAAGTGTTACCACAATTTTATTATTGTTTAGTTCTTTAAAGGTGCACAGCTTAACTTTTCTAGTGCGGGATCAGCCAAGTGCTTGTTATTGCTGAGGAATGTTCCACTGTATGGCTTTAAGCTTATTAATCTTGCATTTTTATCCATTGCAGCATTAAATGAAGGTTCTTTAGTAAATAAGTAATTTATAAGGTGTTAATATACACTAGTTATTTGTTTATGCACTTATAATAACCTCGTAAATGTTGATAAGCCATTAATAAAATATCTGTGTTTATAAACCCCATAAACCCACATAAGTAAACTGCATATTCATCTTTTACCCAATAATCAGTTGATAAATGCTTGTAAATGCCTTGTAACACATAACAAATGCTTATTAATGCATTATAAATCGGAACCTTAATCTAAAGTGTTACCAGCATTGTACATTACATGTTTTTGTTGCGGCAAAAACACTTTGCATGCATTTTTACCAGGGCTGCATATTATATTACAAAAGTATCGATATCGCAATATTGACAATAATCGATATCGCGAAAAACTAAAATATTGCAATAACACAAGATTCTCTATTTGACATAAATGTACTGTTTTTTAAATGAAAATGGTTGATTTTTAGCCATGATTTTCCTGATTCGATGTAAATTGACCTTGATTTAGTCTCGGTTTAGTCTGTTAACTTTGTATTTTGACAGTATTGGACTAAGAGATGAACAGATCAGAAAATATTGTATGAAAAAGTATATTCAAATATCGCAATAAAATAACAGCCATGTGACATAATATCTTCGAGTATAGTGCAGCTCTAATTCTTACTGTGCACGAGGCTATTTCTACACAGATCTGACCTGTAACACAGACTTATAGAGACATATTGCACCTTTGGGTTTTATGACAATTTGCACATATTTTTTCAAGGATTTAATGGTTTTATGCCAAATATACCAGGGACTTATTAAAGCAGCAACAGCGACATCGGCAACTCCAGACACCCACGAACTACACTTCAGACAAAAAACGTTCCACCACATTGTTATGGACATGTTTGCGCGTCTGTGCATTGATTGGCGCAGAAGTCGGAGCTGGAGGTACATGATGGAATGGCCACGTTTCGGTGTGAAACTGCAAAGCGACTCGAGATTGTTATTATTAGTGTGCGCTGGGAAAGAGCAGAAATCTAACAGCAAAACGCTAAACTACACGCCTTTCCTTTTGCACCACAAAAGAAATAAGAGTGTTTAATTTGCACATTGTACTGAACAAATTGTGCTTAACCAAACTGTGGCAAAGTGGAGGAATTTGTCTTTAAATCCACACATTTTATCCATTATCCAAAGCCTTGTAAACTGAACAACTTTGTAAACAGTTCTTGCAGATTTGTCGTTTAATCTACGGCCGTCTTTACAACAGATGAGTTTAGCTTCAGCGCTTTGTTCCATGCACTGCAGGTAAAAGCGTCATCAAGTCGTATTTGAAGGAGGCACGAAAACAGACAAAACTCACCATGAAACATTTGGAAACATGTCTTTCTGCACCACAGGGTTTGGAGTCGGCACATGGTAAACATTAAGCACTTAACACATCGAATAAAGATGGGCCAAAAATGTCTGGAATTGTACAAAAAATGAAACTGTAGGAGCAAATAAAACGTTGTGGGAGTTTTGCACTTTTGATTCCTTATTTTTTTACTTTTTGGAGCAGAACAAGCGTGCACCTTGCTTGCAGTTTGCTTTTCGGCTCTGTAATTAGCGCTGGCATGCCATTGTTTCCATGACAGCCACGACGAGGAAGGAGCAGACAAAACATAAAAAGGGGGAGAAGAAGAATAGGCAAAATAAGGACAGGTGAAGGTATGGAATATTTGCGAGATGAGAGATGAAGTCAAATATGCGAAAACAAGTTTGAACGTGAAGTTTAAAAGCAGGTGTTTTGCACATTTACTCCACACAGAATATTATATTGTCCGATGTATTATGGAAATTCTATCTATCGTTTCAGAGTGTGTACATTTGGATTTGTTTCTGATGTCAATTCCAGGCTGCTACAAAGGAACACTGGTGGTCGGTCAGATATCTGAGCACAATTTAGGTTTATTAATCATTTGAATTGTTGAGCTCAGTCGTTCCTGTCTAACTCCAGTCAGGCTTTTTTCTTTTCTGACTTTAGACAAACGGATGCACAGATTATATGAATTCAATCTATTATTGTGACACAAATGGTGGAGCACTTATAATTATTTATTATTAAAAAGTTGTATTTGTCTTCGTTATCTCTTCAATGTATGAAATGTTTTGTCAGTTCTCAAAAACTTTAGCACTTATAGATGTTGTTGAAACTTCTTGACAAAAATCAGAGCCTCTAAGCAACAACATTTGATTTGTAACGATCTCACAACATCAACAATGTTTTTATGATTGTTGTGAGAATAGGAACATTTGTGATTTGACTCGCACAATGTGCTGGTCGGCTGTAAGAGCTCGTACAGCAATTTTCAGCTCACTATAGTTTTAAAAGTTAAGCTAAAATGTAAATATTATTTATTTTTACCTGGGGTTGAGCAGATAATAAGAGTCAGAATTACTTTTATCTTCATATTGCAATTTATGGTTACTGTGATACAAATACTAACCTTTATTTTTGATATTTTAATAACTTTGATGATAATTGTTCTGCTGGTCGGCTGCATGTCTGTAACGAGAAGAATTTCCCAGATGAATAAAAGTAATTCTGATTCTGATTTGACGATTATTCGCGATTATTGAGTAACAGTGAAATCCTTAATTGATGTTTATTCCTAGTTTCTGATATATTAATGCCACAAAAAAGCACTTTATTTTTTTAATTGAAATGAAATTTTGGCTTCTAAAATTGTCACAATTATTATTTTTTTAGTTCTTATGATTATCTTATTTTTCTTGTTATTGTTGAATATATATTGTATAGAATTTATTCTACACATATTTTTGCATGCCTTTATTCTCTTAGAATAGCCTATACATTTTACTTTTACTCATATTATTATACATTGCTATCTGCTGCACCATATCGCTGAGGCAAGTTCCTCGTTTGTGATTTTTGTTCACTAACAGCAGCAATAAAAACTTAATAATAATCCCATTTATCGATTAACCAAAGAACCTTAATGAAATACTTATTTGACATTTGAAGAAAATGAAAAGAGTCCTGAAAACATATTACTATTGCCTGCCTTGTCTTCAAATCATTGCATGGATAAATTATGTTTTCGTGGGACTGTGCACTTTGTTTATTAAGCTTTGTAAAACAACTTTCTTCTTCACTTTATATTTACTTCCCTGCACTTTGAACAGCTCTACATCATTAAGTCGCGCTCCGCAGCCTGTCCATTTTTCTGCACGTCCCTGCGCACACGGATTTACAGGGGGCGCCACGGAATGAGTGAAATCAGGTCTACAGATGTTTCCGAGATGTTTTTTCTGTCAGTTGCCGATTATCCCCTGTAGCAAAATCTCATTAAAGTGCAATTTACAGAGCCGCACTCATGTTGCCATCAACCAAAATTAAAGGCATTAATTTTTCAAAGAACTTCCTCCAAGTCTTCCCAATAAATGATGGAGCACTTTGTATGAATGATTTGCGAAAAGAACATCACTTTTGCTGTAGGAAAAATTAACCGGTGTAAATATAGCGATGGGAATTGGGCAAAGGCTGCAGAAAAGATGTGTCCACTTAGTCAGGGAGTGTCTGTATGGAGACATGTATATTATAGCTACCATGCTGGGACAGATGAGGGCCCAGGGAAATAGGAAACCATGATGGAGGTTATGACACATTCAAAAAAGACATTTACTCCGAGGGCTTCTTCCACTAGAACACAACTTTTAGCGCTTTTGGACCCATAAAACAGCAACACTCTTTTAGCAAATTGAAACATATGCCTGACAGATGCATTGGAAGATTCTGTCGAAAAGCTCGTCGTGACATTTCTTATTGCAAATTAATAAATGATAACTCCAAAATTAGCCTGCAAATAATAGATGGCTCCAATAGACTTGCCAGAAGTAAGTGTTAGAAAGAGTGGTAATTGGGTTGAGTAGTTCAAGAGCGTTCTCGGCTGTTATAGGAAATTTCAGTGACTAACAAAACAGAAGGCTGAGCGCGCTATATTTCAACATCAGAGCATGTGTTGCAGCTGTAACACTTTCCAAAGCAGATTAGCACTTAAGGAAACAGGCGATTATGAGTGACTTTCATATGGCGGTTACAGATAGAGAATATTACAAAACAAACATCCAGCTCAGGGGATTTATTCTTACTCTTATGAGTCATAGAAGTGGTAATACATACTTTCTTTTGCCAGGGAATAAAGTCTTGGGCCACTCAGCTCCTTTTGCCTGGAACATGTTGCAGAAAGACAGGACATTGACAGAGTTCTTGTCCTGAAGTGCCTTTAAAAACAAGCACAAAGCAATAATCAATAATGTGCAATTGTTTTTCTTAACCTGTGTTTCTATTCATGGTGTAACTGTGTTAAGCGTTGCTGCCTCTTGGTCAGGACTCTGTTAGAAAAGAGGGTTTCAATCTCTGCTGGTTGAATAAACGTTAAATAGAATAAATAAAAAATACTTGTAGTGCTTTTTAAAGACGCTTTACAGTCCAGGACAGACACAAACACAAATGAAACAAAAGGCAGCAAGTAAAAGGAAGATAAAGTTACTGTATTAGTATTGTGTACTATTAAACATGTGCATTAATAACACTGTCATTTATATTGATTGTTATATATAATATTCTTTTTGAAAGTATAGTAAAAGTTGTTCTTTTAGAAGACTAATGCATTTTTATTTATGAGGAATTATTTTAAGATATGGACAGGGCAATCATATTATTGATATAAACTACAATTATACAATCTAACTTAATGATAACCAACAGTTTTAATATTATAATAACCTATTAGACATCTTTAAAATGGGTTCAGTTAGTTATGAACCCCAGTGTACATGGTATGAACAATTAGATTTATTATTATAACATACTACCGATTATTCCCTGCATATTATTATTATTATTATTATTATTATTATTATTATTATTATTATTATTATTATTATTATTATTATTATTATTATTATTATTATTATTGCCATAGGCTCGGTCTTGTTGTGAAGTAGCCTTTGAGAGGTGCTTGTGGTCGCGTCCTGTCTGTGTCTGGTGGAGACAAAGCGCGGCGGATACAGGTTTAATGAAGTTAACTGGTGAAAAGATGTCGCAGCATGGCGCACGCCGCTGCCCGCTGCAAATAATGTAGGCTAAAGAGCACACGCACGCCTTTCTTCTTTTCTCTCTCTCTTTTCTCTCACGTCTCTCGCTCCTGACGCCTTACGTAGCACTTGTTTTTGTCCTCAGCTCACACCGACGGACAACCGGACGGGTGCCCACATGAGCCATATGAAAGATGCCGGCTGCATTCTGACCTTATTTCCTCCCGTGCCACCCGCTGACTCGGGGTTAACGCATTTAAATACACCGCTCCGGCGATCAAAAAAAAAAAAAAAAAGTCATAATGTCATTGTCTCTTTTTTCGTTTCATCCTCAAATGCGGAAATCACTTGTGGGGAAATTACAGGCCTCGCGAGGGCAGCTCTTTTGCATACTAATTTTGTTAGAGTTACCTCCCGCGGTCAGTGTTCGACGTGACCATTAGCGCGCACCAGACTTGATTTTATTCGATTGAAAAGACGGTGTTTGGAGTAAAGTGGCGGAGGTGTCTTATGACGAATGGATGGCACGTTTTGACGGGCTGGACGGGCCTTCCTCTGCACTGCGCGCGCTCAGGAGGACGCCGCGAGATTTTACGCAACCGCACGTGGCTTTGTAGGACAATGTCACGTTCAGGGGTTTTACTCTTTTATTGATGAGATAAAATAGTTTGTAAAAAAATTCGACTTTTTTATGGTTTGCAAAAGATGGGCTCGTCAAAATTAACGCTGGAATAACGATTATTTTAGTCGACTAGTCAGCGATATTTTTCGATTGTCGATTTACGTTTATTTCTATTGCATACATTTTTAACCAAATAATGATTGAAAAATGTGACTGAAGGCTTTGACATATAATATTTACGAGTAAAGTGTAGTAATGAAAATCAGAAATAGTTTCTTCTTTTATGACATTTTGATTTAATAGTACCAATGACCTTACATCTCTTTTGTTGCCAAACATGCTCATGGTCGTAAAAGTGAGGAAAAAAAGAATAACCAAAGAAAGAAAAGAAATTAACTGATTAATTAACTGTTTTTGTTAAGAAAATGTATTTTATGTATGTGCTTTAGACAGTATTCATGTCAAGATTGTCTTCCTGGATTATATGTAAATCCACTACATTTAAACAAACAAAAGAACAAAGTCAACAAACAAAAGAACATTTGAGTGTGACTACAAGTTAAAAAAAAAAAGGGAAAAAAAGAGAAAAAATAAATAAATAAATAAAAATAAACAGTTGTTGTGTAAGAGTATAGACCGGTATCAAGACGATGAGAAAAATGTAGTAAGCAGAAACCAAGGCCTGAAGAATAATTGCAGACATTTTTCTTGAATTATGTTTTTCTTTTTTAAATAGAATGTCATTATCTTTACTATAGCTACAATTTAAATATAGGACTACGGTCTACATTTTTCCTTTAATCAAATGACACCACCAGTGCGCAAAGTTCAAACATAAAGAACATTTTGGAAGAAAGGTCGAGAAAAAAAAACACTGAAGATCAAATGTCAAATGAAAAAAAAAGCCTGCCTGTCCAAATATAATTATTAGACAGAAGAACATTTCGATACGTGCTTTCATTCACGTCTTCACATCTGTCAAAACACCCAGAGCAGCTCGTTACGGCCTATCTCTGGCCTTTTGCGCACAGCCAACTTTCATATCTGCGTGATTGAGTTACACAGGCCCGTATCCTGCTCCTATAAGGCCCACGCCGCAGACACACTTTTATAAGGTGAAAGGAAATATTTTTTACTGCTTCAAAAATCAACACTTGCCCGTCTCTGGGATTTGTAAAAGAGGTTGTGAAGTGAAGCTAGTCTGGATCGTTTTTTCTGTTCCTTTTTTCTTCTTTTTTACTGGTGGTTACATGGGCAGTGGGAGGCGGGCCGCTGCAGTTTGAATGGCACACAGAGGGGAGGGGGGGAGGACTTCAAAAGCAGTAACCAGCAGGGGGCGACAGGAGTACGCTCGAGCAGCCCCACCCCTTCAGCCCGTGCTCGTGGCGGACCTCTGTGCTGGAATACTGACAGGTGTTTTACTGAGCACAGATTCAACGGGACCGTGTGGATCACTGATGAAGAGGAGGAGGAGGAGGAAGAGGGGGGTTCACCAGTTCTCTTTAATAAGATGTATGGATGGATGTGTACATATATATGTGTGTATGTGTATATATGTGTGTGTGTGTGTGTGTGTGTGTGTGTGTGTGTGTGTGTGTGTGTGTGTGTGTGTGTGTGTGTGTGTGTGTGTGTGTGTGTGTGTGTGTGTGTGTGTGTGTGTGTGTGTGTGTGTGTGTGCGTGCGTGTGTGTGTGTGTGTGTGTGTGTGTGTGTGTGTGTGTATATGTATATATACTGATATACATAGCATACTAAATAAAATAATCAGAGCATTCCATGGATTACAAAAACATCAAAAAGTGTGAAAAGTCTTTTCCATATTAGAAATGTGGACATACAGCACTGCTCACTATCATCAATAAAGCTTTTGTCAGGATTCACGCTTTGTCAGCCTAAAGCTGAGGGTGGTACCACAGATTTGGAAGACCTCCTGTGTGGTACCAGTGCCAAAGACACCGCGCGCTAAAGACCTCAGCAGCTTCAGGCCGGTGGCTCTCACGTCCCATCTGATGAAGACACTGGAGAGGCTGGTCCTGGACCACCTCCGCTCCACCGTGAGCTCAGCCATGGATCCGCTGCAGTTTGCGTACCGGCCTGGCATTGGAGTGGAGGATGCCGTCATCTTCCTGCTGCACCGCTCTCTCTCTCACCTCGAGAACCCTGGCAGCGCTGTGAGAATTCTGTTCTTTGATTTCTCCAGCGCCTTCAACACCATCCAGCCACTGCTGCTGAGGGACAAGCTGGAGTCGGCTGGTGTGGACTGTGACCTGGCAGAGTGGATCCTGGACTACCTCACGAACAGACCCCAGTTTGTGAGAGCCCGGGATTGTGTGTCTGACACTCTGACCTGCAGTGTGGGGCGCCGCAGGGCACTGTCCTCGCCCTTCCTCTTCACCCTCTACACCTCGGACTTCAGACACAACACGGACAGCTGTGTTCTGCAGAAGTTCTCTGGCGACTCTGCCATCATCGGACTCATCACGGACGGCGATGGCGCAGAGTACAGAGGAAATAACGCAGAGACTTTGTGGACTGGTGTCAGCAGAACCACCTCCTCATCAGCGGGAAAGACCAAGGAGATGCTGGTGGACTTCATGAGACGCCACTCCACTGCCCCCTCACCAGTGAACATCCAGGTAGGGACATTGAGAGAGTGGACTCATACAAGTACCTGGGTGTTCATCTGAACCACAAACTAGACTGGACTCATAACACAGACGCACTGTACAGGAAGAGTCAGAGTCGGCTCTACCTCCTGAGGAGACTCAGGTCTTTTGGAGTGTCAGGGCCTCTCCTGAGGACCTTCTACGACTCTGTGGTGGCATCAGCCGTCCTGTACAGTGTGGTCTGCTGGAGCAGCAGCATCACAGAGAGGGAGAGGAAGAAGCTGGACAAGGTCATCAAGAAGTCCAGCTCCGTCCTGGGCTGTGCTCTGGACTCAGTGCGTGAGGTGGGGGACAGAAGGGTCCTGGCTAAACTCACGTCTATGCTGGACCATGAGTCCCACCCCCTGCAGGACGCTCTGTCTGCCCTGGAGAGCAGCTTCAGTGACAGACTGATTCACCCTCGCTGTGTGAAGGAGAGGTTTCGCAGGTCTTTCCTTCCTGCTGCTGTCAGACTTTACAATGAACACTGTTAGCCCTGAACATGTGTCATTCACCCGCTACAATCATGTGCAATATAATTTATCATACTATTAATACACTTTTACCTCACTATAGTCACTTAACAATACACTTAAGCCACTTTAGTTACCATTTTTACTGTAAATGAGAGTGTGCACTTTATACTTTATATTGTATTTTTATTACCATGTTTATTTATCCTATTTTATTGCATGCGCCTATTTCTTTCATTCCTGTCCTAAACTGTGTGTTGCAACAGTGGAATTTCCCCATTGTGGGACAAATAAAGGATCTCTTATCTTATCTTATCTTATCTTATCACTCAGTAGGAACAGAAGCCAAAAAAAAAAAAAAATAATAATAATAATGTAATCAAACGGTCTGTTACTTGATAACAGTATATGACTTGGGGAAGTAAAGAAGTGTGTGGAAAAAAACAAAACAATGTTAGAACAGTTTCTTACGCTGATAAATGAGCTGAGAATAACTGGAACATGCTACAATCATCCTCTGATAAAGACGTAGTATTGGATATTTCAGTTGCAAAATATCAAAGTGATGTAAGCTATAATGCCATAACACTTACAAGGAACAGTTTATGAATATTTTGAAAGTAAAAAAAAAATTATATATATATATATATATATATATATAAAATATAAAATATATATATATATATATATATATAAATATATATGCATATACACATACATATATACATACATATATAATTAAAGTGTCAACAACATGCATGTTAAAAACACTTCTCATTCGTGTGTTTGTTTTTTTGAAGGTCTGCTCAACAACACTATAACGCTTTTTCATTTATATATATTTTATTTTTTAAAAGAACAAATACAAACGTAAAACATGACACAGAGAAATAACATAAAGCAAAAAAATATAAAACATAGGTGGTAAGAATAATGTAAAAATGTCTGCCACATCGTCTTCTGGCAGATTTGTCCCACTTGTGTGAGTGACTGATAAATTTGTCAATTTTCAAATGAGCTACAAAGGTATATTTTTTTCCTATTTTATGAAAGTTGGTTCATTCTGTGTCATCCAATTCTTTCTGATTTTTTTTCCCTGCTGGCTAAAATCAATTCAACAGTATCCATCCCTTGTTTCCATTGCAAGAGTTCTATGTATCAGATAAACAGCTTTAAAGTCAAGTGGGATGTTAATGTTGAAAATAATTTGGAGAGTTTTATTAATCTCAGCCACACAATTCCAAACCTTCTCCAGCAACTAATATTTCCCTGTGAGTAGTGAGCACTTTGACATGGTGTTACCATGATACATTTTTCAACAGAATTCGTTCCAAACATGAGATTTTATGTTCCTCCATGGACATGTGCATGTATTTCCCCATTCTTTGCCTGTTCCTCCTTCTTTTTCAGACTTTTAATACTACTAGTAGTGGCTGATATCAGTAATACATTTGTATAGTTCAGAGATGATTCCCCATGAGCATTGACTCTTAAGTAGGCGGGGATAGGGAGCAGGTGAAAGCAGGATTTTTTAGTACTTAAGTCTCTACTGCTGATGATGCAGTGAAATCATAAAATACAACTTGGAGTAAGCTAATGATGAGGGGACACCATTATAACATCATAAAAGTCGATTTTTGAATAATACACCCCTCCTTTAATGTAATGTTTCAGATGACAATAGGCCTAATTAACAGTTAAACACAAAGTTGATGACAGTGATGGTCTGTTGGACGGACCATAAAGTCTTTGGGCAGACACGATGATGTCCACGTCCTCTGTGATGTCTTCTCCCCAGTGGTCTTCCCCTCATGCGCTCATTCTGAAGATGAATCGCACAATGCATTTTTAATTTCCCTGTCATGGCCCGGCTCCAGCGCTCTGTGGGTCAGATGGAAATGAGCGCCGGACAGCCCCGCGTCGTGAGCCGGAGCGGGGCTGTGGCACTTAAGACATGATGTACGATGGTCATTAGCCCGGGCCGGTCAGGAGGGAGTGCGGGTCACTGCGGCCACAGCAGATAGCAGCAGAGGAGGCCGGCTGTGTCTGGCCACTCTGGAACAGCGCTCTTCTCCAGCGCCCCTGACGGCTGAGCGCTCCCTCCAGACAGCCAGGGATTATTACCCATCCTCACCTCTGCTCTTTGTTCCTGTACAGTGCAGAGCTCCGGCACTTGGCACGCTCCGTCTCATTGTGTTGCATCACAAATAATGGCTCGACATATGTGCCACTTATCAACACGTCTGCCGACAAGTTGGCAAGTCACACGTCTATTTTAGTTGGAGGTCGCTTGATTAGTGGTGCAGATAGGGATCGGAGCGCACGTGTCACTAGCACTACTTTTGTGTTGGCGCGTTGTAACTCCAGCGCAGGCGTAGCTCTCGGGCTAATTACCAAATATCTGACGGCCTTTTTTCCTTCCCTACCTACGTGATTGAAGGCTTGACTCGTGCCTCCTGAGATGTTGCTGTGAAATGGCTCTTCTTTGTGCTCAGGGGTGGTAGCGTGTGGCAGACTGCCTTGCAATATTTGGGGGCTACACTGTTGTGTCTTCTGTCACAATATTTGGGGGACAAATAGATGAGAGCAAAGCGAGGTGTGAAATCACTGAATATCATCGCTCGTGCATCTGCTCTCAAATCTTACTGGAAATGAAACAAAAGTGTTTGACAAGTAGATGGCTAATTGCATTCAGCCAGCATCCCAAGCACAGAGAGGACAGTGTGTCAAGGAGATTAAGAATTGAGTTGGGATAAGAAAAGAGAAGGCCCAAATGAAAGGGAATAAGCAAAATGAAATAATGCGGCGGACCACCTCTGGAGTGAGTACAAGTGTGGCATCTGTGTCAGATGTTGTTAATTAACGTCAGTATGTTCCTCGCTGGCACTTGGCTTCCTGTCGTCGGCGCGGGGCAGGTTTTGGAGGAGCAGTGGGCAGGGGGGCAGAGGGGCACAGAGCAGCAGAGGCAGCAGAGGTAGGGGGTGTTAATCCCACTCATTATAATTCCAGTCCATGGCCTGTCGAGGGAAAGAGACTACAGGGGCCTACCAGCACATCCTATCAATATGCAGTTCCCCTTTTTCACCTCTCCCAGTGGCTTCGGACTGCACACTGGCTAACTAGCCCACTGTCCCACTGACTTCTCGTTACTGGACACCGCTGATTATTATTAAAGCTAAAATAGAACGGCTAGAATTCTTGCTATAGGCAGAATAATAACTTTAGTATTCCTATAGAGAATGATGGTCGGGTTTGCCAGATAATGAAGTGACATTCTTCTGGTTAACTTCACAGTGTGTAACATTGTTATAGGCATCTCTGCTATCCATGTCAAAATACTACAGAAATATAGCTTGAGAAAAAAAAAGAAGCTAATTCCACCCATAACACACATGACAGTTTCCAACGCACATCGCTGCTTATTTCTCTCTAACAAAGCTGTTGTCAGGTGCATGTACTGTATATTTAGTCATGTCTTTGGGGAAATCAAAGAGTTTAAAGACAGTAAATTATTTTTAATGCTTGCACAAAATAATAGGCCATTTTCTAAATGACGTGCCATGCTGGTGCTGGGGATCATCAGGATGCCAGTTTCGCCTCCCTGTTGATCGGCTAATTTGAGACGGAGCGCACCTGGTGTGTCTTATTGCGTGCACAAGTGCTGAGAAATGGCACTCCATCTACGGGCCTTGGTTATTCCCATGCAGAGCAAAGGTACTGACGATGTTAGCATTAACGGCCCATTAAAAAAAAGATGGATGGAGACGTATAGGCACAAAAGTTGCAGCTAAATAAGAGTGTTGGGGAGAAAGAGGAAGTGACGTCGCATATCGCCACCATGTCATGAAGTTCTTTTTGATTGACTGCAACCCAAACAGTCATAAGTTGATGAATAGTCCCATCGCTTTAAAAATAATTTCGCATTTGGCACCGGACGTGATTTAGTGGCGCTCATCAAAGGAAATCCTTGCAGCCAGACCGTCTTAGATCGATCTGTTTTCCTTTATCAACCCGAAGTTCACACGTCACCCCGAGCAGATTCTTTCGCTTTTTTACACTGGTTCATTTCACATAAGTCAAAGAACAAACTCAATCCTTTCTTTTCACGTGAAGACAGAGAATGTACGGTTTCCAACATGGCTAAAGAGTCTTGTAATGTGCAGCGATGGGTTTTTATATGTCGGGCCTCACATGTTTGCAGACGGGAGCGTGACAGTGGTTCGAATGGACTGCGGTTGGAGTCCAGAGGGGCTTGTTCCAGACGCTGCGCCTGATGGTAAAAGTCAAAGTGCGTAGTCCACATGTTATAAGCATCTACCATTTAAAGAGGGCTCCAGCAGCTGATGGCTCGGACTATGAGGTATATATCTCCTGTTTATCACTTTCACCTGCTCCGCAATCAGACTTTTGTTCGGGGGAAGGGGGTCTCGCCTGCCACCGTTTCTGGGGAGGTTTATCTTTTCAACAGGTCTTAGTGCTGATGCGGACACAAAAAAACGGAGACAGAGGAGGCGCAGTTTGGGGTGGCGCCACACCTCTGCGCTAATTTCAGGGTTAGCAGAACGGCCCGACAGGAGGACAGCATCGCCATGGCAACAGTTACCAGCTAAAAAGCACTGTCTCCAAATCTGATAGGGGCCCCAGATAATCCGTCACAACACACTGCCGATTATAGCAGCCTTTTTGGAGATTGGAGGAAACAGTTAAATCCACATTTCTGACCTGGTAAACATTTGTCTTTGAACGCGGAAAACAAAAATCTATTATTCATGCGTTGCCTTTCGTTCAAATCATTGTCATTCCGCTTTGGTTAAGCGTGTTTTTATCTTGCGAAGGCATCCTGTTAGTTAGCATTCTTGCCCTATCTTCAAAGTAATAACACATGGATGATAGCTTTATCCATTTCTCATTTATTTTTAGCAGACGCACTGTGTAATAAAATAACCATTACACCAACAAAAGCAAATTTACTCTCCCCGTATCCGTACTTGACATCGAAAGGATTTTTTTTCCCCCTGTAAAGTGCAACACATATAAAAAGCAAATGAAGAAAAGGAGATGGCAAATCAGAGAGAAAGAGAGAGAGAGAATAGGGAGCGATAGTCAGTCAGGGGCGACCACAATACACTTTCCATCAGGATCTAGTCAATTTATCAGCAGAAATGTTATTAGCTTCAAGATAGCATCAGCCAGCAGCAGCACAGGCATGTAGGTATTTTCCTCCCCATCAGTCTCCGATATATTTTTAGATGTTCTTTATGTGAGTACAATGGCCTCAATATCAAACATTTTAAATGATGCTTGAAATACCAGTCACTTGACTTTGATGTCACAGGCAATTAAATCCAACCTTACCCCTTTTTTCCACCGTTAATAACAGCAATCTCGCCCGGCCTAGTGCCTAATTAATATGTGCTATTTGTCACTTTGCCTTGACACATGTATATCAAAGTGGGGGTGGGTAGGCAGCGGCTGGAGGGGTGAGGGAGGGGCCGGCGCCGGGAGGTGATGGCGGGCAGCAGCAGAGGCAGTAGTAGTAGTAGTAAAGAGCAGTGGAAGCGGTGGTTCTTATCGAGTGCTGATGAGAACGGCGAGTGTAGTGTGAAAGGGGCATGGACTGAGTGGTATTGGGGCGGCGGAAATAAAGGTGCTATACTATAATCAGGTGAGGGAGGACAAGGCGCAGATGGTGATCAAGTATGGGCTGAATGTCGATCTCTGTGCCAAATCTGTCCAGGTGCAAGTGCAGGCGTTCATCTGTATACGTGGTGGAAAAGGGAAATTGCCATACGATTTGGATTCAAAAAGTGAAAAGCCTACACCTGGTCAAATGACAGATATTCACTTCTTTCTTGATTCGGTTGTGATGCGCGTTGTGTATTTGACCAAAACTAATACAAAAGTGCTGAATTTGTTTGGATTTTTGTGCACGTTGTGAAAAATATATAGAATTTTGGCTTCGTTTTGACATGAATTGCTGCTGTTGGTTGCAGCAAAACAGCAACGTCAAGGAAGTGGATGACAGGGATGGAGCCGACTGTCAAGGGCTGGACTGAAAAAACACGTTGGACATTTATGAAACACTGAATTTGAAAATGGGCACATTTTCCAGATGTAGGGAGAAAAATAGATATTGTTTTGAGGAAGAAAGAAAAAAATAATAATGCTGCTATTGCCAGACTGTGGATATCCTACAAGATAAATGCTTACACTCCAGGCAAAACCTTTTATTTATTTTCGTCAGTTTGGTTTCTCAACATATCGGCTTTCATGTGAAAACAACAAACTTGTCCAATCTGCTTCTAAATATGTTTTGTTACTTCATTTAATCTACTTCAATCCTGATTTATTAAAGTTTTAGGTTAACAAAAGGCAAAATTTTAGTTTTAGGTACATTTTCAGCCATATCCAGTTTACATAATAACATACTAAGAAATCCAAAATCCTCTTTGCAAATCGTTTTGTGACATGTGCACAAAATGAACCAAGGAATTTAAACTGGTTGTGTTCATTTTTCAGATTTAAATGTCCTGAATATTTACAATTTTGACAGTTTTTTTAACCTATAAAATGCCATATTTCTATAGCCTTGTACTACATTTGTTCTTACATTTACGTGAGCAAACTATTGGAGAAGTTTGATTGATAGCATTCAATTTCAGATATTTCCCATTCACCTGCAGTGTCTCGCCTCAAACATTGCACCATTGCCTTCAAACATTTCCCCCTTCACATCAGTACGATACCATTGTTGCCTCTCGGAAACAGCGCTGAAATGTATGAGCTCGAAGTGGCTTTCTAATTTCAGAGATAAAATCATGATCATATTTTAATGTCAATTTATCCATAATTTCCTGCGTTTTAGGAAGTCATCATCCTTGAGTGGAGTTTGGCTGGGGAAAAGTGGTGCTTATAATTAGGCCTGTGTTTAGCTTGCGTGTGTGTTTGTGCATGCGCTGTACACATGCCTTGTCATTGCCAGTTTTCACTATGGCTCAGCAGGGGCCCAGGCAATGCTGCAACGTCGCAATGAAATCAATGATCCATGGTTCTTTGGATGTGACCAACAAACTAAGTTGTCATCTCAATCTCAGACAAAAGAGGTGACGTGAGGGAAATAAAAGCACAGTGAAGTGGAGATGAGAAAAGGGCTCTAGTACATGTGCCAAAGTAGTCCTGTGGTCACTATAGGCTCTGTCATTTATACATATAGTGCCCTAATGTCTAATTATGACAACGGCTCCAAACCTTTCCACGCCTAATGCTGCCAGTCTCTCACATCTGCGCCCAAAATGAGTTGTATCCTAGAGCCCTCGGAGTCAAGGATTCACTTGTAAAGAATGCAGTTTTATTGGATGAACCGACTAATGTACCATGCAATGTAGTTGCACTAGCATTTTATGCCACATTGAAAGAGTCAATTAATTTGCATAATTCAAACGAGCCTGTACTGCTACTTTCAAGGCATGGCTGGGCATCTTGGCGAGTCATGTCATCTCCTCCATTTCTGATAAATTAATCATTCTTGCCATTCAATTAATTACATTTATGACAATTTGAACCTTTTGTCCCACCCACCGGCCCCACAATTCACAGCCCAGCCTCCGATATCAGAACATCCCGATGAAAGCCTGATGATTTAGTGAACACCTTAGCAGAGGGTTTGATGCCTAGGGCTGAATAAAATTAATATTTTGTTTCCCATCTGGTGGAATCAGCAGAATTAATGAGGGAAGCAGGCCCGTAGCTACATCCAATCCAGGGATCAATCTGCCGCTCTCCGCTGGTTGCTACTCTTTTAGCTGGAGGTGTGTTTGAGTGTGGGGGGTGATGGTCTACCCACAATGCACTGTGCTGATCACTACTGTAAATGAGTGATTACTGCAGTGCCAGTCACTCTGCTCGGCTCTGACAGACAGCACACTTCCTTGGCCTCCTCCCTCCTGCTTATGTCTTTGCCTTTGTCACTGGTTTGCAGGCTCTAATTGAATTGCATTGGGGACCATGTATTCAAGCTGGCTGCCAGTGTGGTTATGGTGTGCCATGGACAGGCTAGTTTAAGGCAAACGCTCAGCAATAAGGCTGCATGGGGTTTCCGTCGCCATGGGGACAGCTTAGGGTCAAAGGGAGCGCTGATGCTGTCAAACCAGGAAGAGGAGAATGGGAAAACTCCCTCATTGTTGTATTGTAGCACAGACACAGGTCTGAGTCACTGTAGATGTCTTTGATTTGGATTGTTGTTTGTCAGGAATTTATGTCCAAAATGGAAGTGGTTCTCTGATGCAAAATTATACATTTTCAAAAAACTTTTCCATGTTTTGCTTTTATTCTACATGATTTTGGTGCAATATATCTTATTTCTAGATAAATCAGACACATGTATAGGGCCTGTCCAAGCTCTGTCCGTGTTTAGTGACACACTGACAATGGGCAAACTATATGATTATTATTGATGTTGTTTTGATCATGTGTGCATAGGTCCTGAGAACCCGTAGTGCATCAGATTGCGCTCTCCCACAGCGGTCTCCGTCTGGGCACCCCTCTCCTCTCCTCCCTCTGCCCTGTACCCTGCACCCCCCTGTCTGGCTCCATGCTCCACGCAGCGCTGTGCCGCACTGAGAAGGTGCTAGTCATCTCTTTGAAGTATCACTTCAATTACAGGGTTTAACCCCACAGGTCAGCCCTTGATTATTTACTCAAAGCTAGTGTAATTCTGCTAGAAAGCGTTTGCTTTGCCATGAATACAAAGCCAGGCTTCACTTAAATGGAGTGAATTTCACAGCAATATTAGCCTTGCTCTGGCATGTGTGTGATACGTTACATAATGTTTTCAAAATCACACTTGGCACAGTAAAGTGGATATGTTAGTGAGATCCACAGAGTGGTGCTGAATCACAGTTATAATGGAATAATAAAGAGTATAGCTAATACTGGACTGAGTGCTTTAAGCGCAGCTGGCAACATAAATTATGTTTGGAATATGGTACAAACACTGTGTCATCAGCAAAGTAACCAGTTTGAACGCAGTGCGTACAATTACTCTGCTTGGATTGTCTGATAAATTGAGGGCATGTAAAAAGTGCACCGGGCAAATACTGTCATTGAATAATAGATTGTTTTGTTGATCAGGTTGCTGTTTACTTACCCTTTGAAATCCCTATTATGTCTCCACTCAGCTGGTGGCCTTCTATTGACTTGTTATTTTTTTATGAAGTAAAGTGGGGGCAACAGCGAGCGCCACCATCTCCTCTTCTTAAATAATATAAACAACTAAACAAGAAAAAGCTAAAGTCTAAGTCATCTTCCCTGTTAGTTCATTTCAGCCGAGATGGCCTCGCTCGCTGGAGCATGATGCGTGCAATGAAGAGACGAGGGTCCTCTCCTATCCTCCGCCCCACACGCACCACCCCCATAAAAGTTGCAACTGCCAGCTCAGGTGGAAAAATGTTGCCGAGTAAAAGATGTATTCAATAAATAGAGAGGGCCAGCATGGGGCCCGGGGAAAGTGTGCATGAGACGGAGGTTTGGAGAGAGGAATAATGGAGGGGAAGGTAGATGGGGCATGAGTGTACATGAAACAGCAGTGCTTGACGCCTAAGAGAGGTAGCACACCGCTGGGAATATAACTCTTAACTAGTATTGTCTCCTTTCAATTTCAAGCAGAAACCAGAGCTGTCATCTATATAACTCTTTTCTGCAAAGGCACAAATCACAAAATTTTCAGTATTCAAATGGATTTTTGGGGGGCCGAATATAGAACTGTCAACACTATGTGGGCAAGGTTGTCACTCAAAAAAAGAAATAATGTGATAGAATGTTTACAGGAGTGGAATTGACAAAAAAAAAAGAAAAAAAAGGCCATGTGGCACAGTATTTAGAAGAACTTACAGTATATATTGCCATCGAAGTGATAGTGTAAAGCCACGCTAGCTTCAGGTACACCTTTCCTCCTCATCATAAGCTCTACATCTTATCTTCTGCATTAAAGATGATCGATTAGATGGTGCCAGTTTTGTTGTATCCAGGCAGTTTTATACCCAGTAGGCGTATTGCAACTAAAGGCTTCAAGTTGTGACTAACCCAACAATACCACAGTGCCACTTTAATGCTGGTAATTTTCCATAGAAGACAACCATTGTACAAAGACTTCAAGGCAGTAATTAGGAGCTAAATATTGACAGTGGCTAATCAAACTCCAACAGGACTAATACAGTAGCGCTTAAGTGGCATTAGAAGTGATTAAATGCTATGTGGGGCTCTTCACCAGGCACAATGCTGGTGATTACTGTAGATATTTGAGCTTTGATGAAAGATCTCCACTTGACACGGATCCATCACGCTGATACATACCTGTCAGAGAACAGAGCGCGGAGGGAATATGCCATTGTAGTCACGCCGTTGTTACCAAATTTGAGCGTGCACGGCTGGTGATGGGCTCTGAATGGCAGCCGAATGTCTCATTGTCAGCTTAGCAACTCCCATGACCTCCCCAGAGTCTGTTTGCAGGCTGAGCATAAAGTAAGGCTGCCCTCCTACCCACCATCAACTCTGCATAAAAGACACATTATCCAGTTGATATGGGCGTATGACAGAGTGAATAGTGACGAAGATGACAATGATTTGAAATCTTTTGTTCGAATTTCAGCGGTATATAAAGTTGAAGCAGTCGCGGAAAAATACTTTGTTGGGTTTGATTGACTAAAATTGCATAAT
The DNA here is from genome assembly GCA_019453435.1 of Rhinogobius similis. Taxonomy (NCBI): domain Eukaryota; kingdom Metazoa; phylum Chordata; class Actinopteri; order Gobiiformes; family Gobiidae; genus Rhinogobius; species Rhinogobius similis. The sequence continues at coordinate 4,013,130 of CM033639.1, read as the reverse complement.
GGCGGTGTCGGAAATGGATGCTGTCGTCCGAGCTATTATCTCGCGCTGCTCTACATGATATTTCTAAATTTGAATAACGTAAACTGTTTTTTAAAAAAGCAAAACGGGTACAATGCGCCAAAACGGACACCCGACGCAGTCCTGATGGCACGTCTTTGTGGCACCGAGCAACAGTCATTACACCTCCTTCTGTCGATTTCAGACAAGGCATCAATTTGGAGAGGTATCATGGCGTACAAAATGTCACTATTACGTCTGGTGCTGGTTGTCTGGTGCCACGGGGCCCTCGGATAAAAAGGGAGCGGGCCACACTGTGCGCCTTTGCCATCTCTGCATTCCCCACAGAGACATTTGAGTGAGAGATGACTTCTGCTCGTCATGCTGCGTATAAGCACAGAACGGAGAATTGGGGGTTCGTACAAAGAAAAGCACTTTTTTTTTTTGCCCAACAACAATTTACAACATCTGCTTCACTTCAGTAATTCAGTACATTTCAATATTTTCTAAGTAAACAGTTTGAAATGTTGTTTCATTACAGAGTTTTGAGTCCTATATCGTGCCATTGTTCAAATAGAACGTCAAAGTTTATGTTTATTCAGCTTTTCACAAATACTTAATTTTATAAACACCACAATTGCAATATAACTTAAGAATATTTTGCAACAATTCTGTTCTTCTTAGATAGCATAGCGAAAGTAATTTTATCTTCAAAACTGCAAAACACGGGCTCGTACAGAGAAAATAATTCGCGTTATCTGATTTACTTCCTTAACTGACTGCATTTTAACATTATATACATGTAAACAGAGTCGTCTTTTAAATGATCATGACAAGACGTTTGTTACCGCGGTTAACCCTTAGTGACCTCTGTATTCCTCGATAGCTGTAAACATAGTGCAATGTAGTGTATTGCTTTTTCGGGCTGAATTACGGCCATTTCCCGTCTCCACATTACTGTTGTTGTCATTTACAGCCTGAAGACAATAGCCTAATAGGATCAAAGATGAGGCGATTCCAGCCACGCCGCCTCTCTTGCTTTATTAACATCTCTTTTATCTCCCATATCATCAAAACGCTATCACCCGCTAAAGTTAACAGCACAGACCCTGAGATCTTCTATCTACCGAATCCGACGCGCCATCATTTGTGGATTTTTTCCCCTCTTCCATTCCTGCCCCCGTGACTGATTATCATTACCTTTTCTTGCAAATACCATGCTCATTACGTTAGTGTACAGCCAAAACATTAGTAGAGGGAGCCTATCTCTCTGGTGGAAGGAAGGCAGAGGAGAGAGGAGAAGAGCTATGGAGGCAGATTTTTCCCCTAGCCTCAGCAGCCATGCCCGGCGCGCTTGGCTATTAACCACAATGAACATGGTCTTTGTTATTAACATCTGTTCATCAGGGATCGGGCCCAGGCCTAATCACCCCTCGCACCTTCTGTTTCGGAGCAAGACGAGAGGCAATCAAGGGCATCATTTGGCAGCTGGCTTGAACTACTAATGCTTTCCTCTTCTCCGGCACCCCCCACCTCCTCCTCCTGCATGCGTTTTGACATTATTTCCAGTTTCGAAAAAAAAAAAAAAAGGCTCAGGATCAACTGTCTTTTTTACTATTAACATTAAAATATCAGGATGGCAAAAAACAATCAAAATCAATCAAAATATATGAATTAATAGCAAAATTCAGTGGGTAGGTCCAAAATAAAGAATGGGCTATCTGAGCCAAGCCATGTCTTTATTGTTGGGGCCTCCCAGATATTACTGGTCAATTCATTTAAACTGCACTGTAATGATGTTTGTCCATCATTTGGTCCATGTGTAATGTGTCTGCTCACAGCCTACGGTGCATATAATGGCACTGTACATGTGCTGACCACTGGGGGCAACAGTAAACAGCACAACAGTGGAAAGTCAACTTTTAAAAAGAGACTACAACAAGCTGCAAAATAAATAAACTCTTTGCTCACCTCGTTTTCTTGGCTATTTTGCAACAAATGTGATCCAAAAACTGCCGTGGGGTCCTCCATGTTTGTTTTTCTAGTTAAGGTTAATCCATCCTTCAATGTCGTTATGACAACCTGTCAGGAGCAGTGCTTGGGGACCTGTCTCCAGATCTTGAGTTAGGCTTGATCAGGATTAGGCCTACAGTAGCTGGAAGACTTTTTGTGCATGTTTTGAGTTGATGGAGGAAACCACAGTATCCAGACACGGGGAGAACTGCCACTCAGCCACAGCTGCACTTTTTCTTCCATTTTGGTCAAATCTCTAGCACCCGCTGGTGGTTATTTACCAGCACACAGCCTTGACATTATTGTTATTATATAACAGTTGGACGGTAATATAGGATAACTGTTTACGTACGAAAATGGAGCATAATTAAGCTTTGCACTTAAACATTTTCATGGTTTATCCACCCACGTGACAGAAGCCATACTGAAACAGTATATGTTTACGAAGCATCGTATGGAGCTAAATAGTGGGCAGGGTTTTGAGTTTCAGGTATTCTGGTATTTCACTCCGCCTACCCCCATTGCTGTTTGCATTTACATTTAATCTGACATTCATTTCAATGGAGAACTCGAAAAAAGTGTGTGTCAACTGCTCAATGTTCATGTGCACCAACACGTCAATAATACACTTTTACACTGGATGACTTGAAAATGGCTTTATGGTCGGCTATATTGAACTTATTTACTGTAGAGCTCGGCAGCACAAAGCAGAATCACTCAACTGGAAAAAGGGCCACAGATAATGGACTTTCTGAATAAGGCGAATGGCAAAATGATCATGGATTTTCTCCAAACCTTTAACAAAAAATAGCTTTACATCCAACACCAGAACTATTGAACTCTTTCAGGAAACTTTACAAACTCGTCCACTTTTTCCAATCCTTCGAGCCTCATCGCAGACACTACCAGTGCCGTGTTCAGATGATCCAGAGCACTGAATATTTTTCCCCTTTTCTCATTCTTGACATTCTTTTCGACAATGGTCATCAAAACTCACCATTACGTTCATTATTGACAAAACCACATCCCATACCATTCCATTCTTTCTAACACCAATTTTCCTGCTTTATCCTTCAAAAATATCTCCGCCAGCCCTTTTATAGGATTATGTTATTTGGGACCCACATACACACCAGAAGACTGGGAGCCAACCTTTGATAGTGATGGAAGATTTAGAGATGGCCGTAACAGTCCGGCTCAGTGGGAGGCTCAGGCGGACTTCACCTCATCGCAGTCCCCATCTCTCGCCTGTTCGTCCCGCTGTATGTGCACAGGTCCATATCTGTGGGGATTGAATATAGGCTCACACTGACACAGGGATACATGGAAAGATGAAGAATCTACAATGGTGCCGGAGATAATGGGGAGATTGACAGAGAAGCAGTGGGAGTCATTGGGATGTCAATAAAAGAAGAACTGTCCCTGAAAGAATAGGCTTTATTTGACTTTGGTGGCAGTATATACAGTTTGTATGAAAGACACATGCACAGGACTACGCTTCTCTAAATTGTGTGTATTTTATCTATTCCAAAGATGGCTCTGGACAGCACATGGTTGTGTGTGCCTTTCATCTTAATGTCACACATAGCTCATGATAACATTTCAAGTCAGATATTTCTAATATTGTGCCGTTTGACCTGGCTAGGACTCATCATGTAAGGTAAAAAAAAAAAGTTTCATAAAACAGATTCCTGGTTCAGATAAACTGCTGAAATTTGTTCCCCTCTCAATTTAAGTCACCGAGCATGGAACAAGGAGTAAGACACCCTCACAATAAAACAACACCCACCAAACCCACCATCAAACATTACAGCTATTAACATTTGTATTATGGTTTCTTGGTGGGGCAGATCCAGCATGTGCAACAGCACAAAGACATGGCCAGATTAATGCATTAAAGTGGAACTTTGTATACAGAGATGAGAAATCAGAAAAAGCTTTATTGTCATTGTCAGTGAACAAAATTCACAATTTGGGAAAATCCCTATGTGATGTGGTGCAACATAAAACAATGAGTAATAATAGTAAAAACAGTAAAATATGGATTGAGATCAAATTAAAGGTATTATTAATAATATGGCAGCTTGGCTTTCCTCAGCTGCTGCAGGAAGTACATCCTCTGCTGGGCCTGACTGATGAGGAGCTGATGGTCGGCTCCCACTTGAGGCCTTGAGTGATGGAGGTGCAGAGGAAGCGGAAAGAGATGGTTATGGGACAGTCTGTCAGGGCGAGGAGGGGCAGGGGGGCTGAGACTTTCCTGAAGTGCATGATCATCTCCACTGTCTTCTTGGCGTTGAGCTCCAGGTTGTTGCTGCACCAGGACACCAGCCGGGTCACCTCCCTCCTGTAGACAGACTCATCGCCGTCCGAGATGAGTCCGATGAGGGTGGTGTCTTTCCGCAAACTTGATCAGTTTTACAGAATCATGGCTGGAGGTGCAACAGTTGGTGTACAGGGAGAAGAGCAGAGGAGAAAGTACACAGATGTGCTGATAGTCCAAGTGTCTGAGACATTCTTCCCCAGCCGCACGCACTGCCTCCTGTCCATCAGGAAGACAGTGATCCACCTGCAGGTGGAGTCAGGCATGTTGAGCTGAGAGAGCTTGTCCTGGAGCAGGGCAGGGACGATGGTGTTGGATGAAGAGCTAAAGTCCACAAACAAGATCCTGGCGTAGGTTCTTGGGGAGTCTAGTTGCTAAAGTCATTTTGTAAGTTGGAGTTAGCATAGTATAAGACGACTGCTCACTTTATATATTTTAATGTTTACTTTGTCCACTTGCAAAGAACCCCACACACAACTATTTCACATTTCTAAAATTCCATCCTTTTTCCTCCATAATGGCTTTGCGCATGTTTGTGTGTCAGTGGCGCATGGGCCATATGATATGTATTTTTCTGCTATGCCGGAGATAGCGGCGTTTGTTGTGGTGGGATTAATCCCTTTGTCAGCTCAGGCCTCTTGAACACATTGCGGCTCCTTCTGTTACCCACAGGAAAGGAGGACTGGGGCATCTGTGTTTGGGTTGGCTATGTCTAAATCAGCACTCCTCGTTCCTCTCTCACAAAGCACACACACACACACGCACTGTCGGATGGAGAACAACATGTCCTCAGTGTCTCTGCAGTGGAGAGTCTCTGCACAAAGCCCTTTCATGTTGTTGGATGTGGCCATGGGAGGCCTGTCACATTTTGGCACAGTTCTCCGGCACTGTCAGCTTGAGATGATGTCTGTTAGGATGCTACTGTCAATCCATAATCTAGCACAAATACTTGGCAAGTGTTGCGTTCGGTTACATGTCATTCAAGATTCAGCACGCAAGGGAAGTTAGTTTAAAATGTGGGGCAGTACCATGTGCTAACGTAACAACTAAAGATACAGATGTGATATCATGAACGAGAGGCAAATTAAGTTGAAAGTAGTAGCATAAATGATGGAGCAAAAACCTCATCACACCAAATCCAGGATATCCAGACTTGGACTAATTGGATTTTGGGGAGATGTCATAGACTTTTCTGGTATGTTTATGTATTTACAGTGGGCTGCCCCTGTTTAAGATTTTGGACTATTCTTTCATGGAAACAAGACAACATTTGACAACTTTTAACACAAATTGTCTGCACCCTCTCTGTGTAGGCTGTAACACTGTTGAACGTTAGCAGGACCTGTCTAATTAGACATTTGTAGGCTACAAGCATCACTTTTAATGAGCTGGCAGGTTGTCAAGGTGATTTCTGTTTATCTGGACTGTGTGTAATAGCCAGGATGTTATTTCTCCTTGCTGTTTTTAATTGAAATGTGTAGACTCAGATTGCCCTCTTTTGTTAAGTCATGAGGTTTGTGACTGCAAACTGACTACAGCTTGTCATAGTGCCGTATGTCGGAAGGCAAGGCAAGGCAAGTTTATTTATAAAGCGCTAAGTGCTTTACAAAACAGAATAAAATGAAATTAAAATCACCAAACTGATTAAGACATACAAAATCATTAAAAAATGAATTATAAGAGAAGAGTGCAGATAAATCAAGTTGTGTGTCTTGAAATGGTGCTTTAACCTTGTGTAATTTTTTTCAGATTTCTTTCTCTATTTTCACGCTCTTTTTCCTTCTTTTCTGCAGCTGCATTTCCCCCACATTTCTAAACATTCAAAGTGCCTTTTTATTTCAGTTATTTGTTTTATTTGCACTGTCGGGGCAGAATTCTTTCTTCATCATTTATTTTGTTTCTCATTGCCATCAGACGCTGTCACTCATCCTTCCATTAAATCCCTTCTCTTTCCGCTCATCAGTTTTATTCATAAAAAATTACATTTTCTTCACAAAAATCCTTTGTAGGGTGATCTTTACTTGACTGGGATTCCATTTTGATTTTCAGGTAATTGAATTAAATGAAAATTAATCGTGATTTAAATAGTCTGAATATTTTCAGAAATCCTTCCTAGGAGTTTTCTATCCTGAAAAACCTTTTCAGAGATTCATAAATTGATTTATTTATGGCAATCCTGCCTTAGAACTTACTTTCCACCAATCAATGATTTTGGCCAAGCTTAGCCTTTGACTCAGATAATCAATGATTATAAAAAGTATCACACCAACAAGATATGGCAAACATGAAAACGATAACTGGAAACAATATGAACAAAAAAATTGACTTAAAAGTAAGATCCAATGTAGTTTCTGGGTAAATGCTCTTTTCAAGAAATAGAGAACAGAAAACCCCTTTGCATATTATTACCTGTTTTGGCAGTTTTTTGTTTTTACTTTTTTCCTATATGAAGAAAAAAAAAACTTTGAATTTGGTCTGGCACAGGTAACAAAATGGAATGTTCAACTTCAATAGGGGCTAATAAACATGTTGAGGACAAAACAACATCTTATTTAAAGTTTTGAGGTGGAAACAACATTACAACACAGTTAAAAGCTCATAAAGATTGATTTATGTGCAGCTTTAATGAATACAGATACACTTTGAGCCATGTGCTATTCTGTGAGTGTTTTGGAAATTGCCTGAATGATATTGCCATTCCTACCTTTTTTGTTGCCAAACTGTGTGCTTTTGCTTTTATATAATTCATATTTGCTTCTTCCATCTGAGTTTCCATTTCATCTGCAGGGGTCAATGATAAGGGGCTGGCTGATGTCACTCAACAATGGCTCCTCGGTCATGGCTCACAACGTCCACACCGTTCCTCCACAGACAAGGGTCATCAGTTTTATTGTTTAAAAGTCATTGCGCCTACCATTTCCCCTCTCCCATTTTCTTTCATTTCTTGACCTAACTACCCGTTTACCTCTATGACTTCGGCACATATGTATTCACAGCCCAAGACCTGGGTATTTTCACTGCTCATTTTCCAGCCGTTCTTCATGGACCTCTATTTCTCTAATGGTCAGCCATTATCTGCCCATCACACAAGGCTCTGTCCAAGTCATTTGCTCATATCCAGATCTTTTCACCTTGGTGTCACCCATTCACCTCACTCCTGAGAGGGTCATTGTTACCTATAGATTTGAATCTTACAAGTGCACTATACTGCAAGGAAATTCTGGATATGAGTGGTCTGAAGGTAATCACTGCAATCAAACTGTCTGTATAACGTGGGACTAAAAATTGGGCTTAATCCTTCCATCCACAGTTAATTCTTATGTTGTATCATATTATTCATTCATATTTGTCTCGTATTTCTTTCTTTGTTTGTTATTTAGCTCAACATTTGTATTAAGCTATATATTTTTGGAGTTTTCATTTCACACTGAAGTTTTCTTAGCCTTACTCCAAAGCTAGAACTGCCAGCCAATCCAAACTACCCACATAAATAGCTGAGATTTTCCCGAGGAAGCAAACTTGCAGTGGAAATGATGGGAGTAGAGCCTTTGTAGGCCTATAGCCAGGGGAGTGCTAGTGTCCTCCTCTATCAAAGTAAAAACAGTGAGGTGCTAAACACCTTCCATCCCAGCAGTGGCAGGGGGCTCACAATGCCATTAGAAAAGTGTGGACTAACCCTGGCAGTGTCAATTCCTCAGGCTGGTTATAGTGCAGAGAGCTGTGTCCGGGGAGCGTTGTCCTGCCGCTGGGACACACAGACAGGTCTGGGTGCTGAGGTGGGCTTATGTATGGAGCTGCAGGAGCGATAAGGAGTAGGGGGTCGAGATGGCAGCCTGTGAGGGATGTACTGCGCAACAGTATATGTGGTCTGACCCCAGGATCACTATTTAACTACTCACCTAAATGCACAAGTCCCCCATCCAGTAACTGAAGGAACGGGACCCAGTGCTAATGACTGTGCATCCATTAAAACGTACACCCATGTGCACAATGCAATGACAAAACATCCAGATGTATGCCCCACACGTGATAAGGGAGAGAAGCGGTCCGGGCCCTGATGGGTTAAATGGCCTGGTCCCCCTGTGTGCAGTGGGAATGTGCTCCTGCGCTGTGAGCGATGGCTTCCTCTCTCTGGGCTCCAGCATGGGGCCAGACTGGTGGCTGTTAGCTGGAGATGGATGACTCCTCAGTCTGCCTTTTCCGACAGGAGCACACAGGCACAAACCAACACAAACCCACATATACTGCTCTTATACTGTACATACCATGTACTGAAGGGCCGTAGGAGCGCAGGGTCATGCTGAACTAACTTTCAGCTTGTCCCTTCCTGTGTCACTACATCACTTAACTTGTTGTCTGGAGGCATTTGCATATTATTATGTGCTGTTTTCTGTCAATGTCCAACAAAAAAATTTTAAAAATCAGGATGTGTTTCCTGAACATATTTATTTTTGCTTGGGAGCAGTGTTGTTTATGCTTTGATAGTGAACTCTTGAAACGTTTAAAGATGTAGTGGTTGTGGTTGTATCTTGTTGGTTGAGACAAAAAGGTATCATTTTAACGTTTCTTAAGCATAAAAGGTAAGCATCAGCCGCAGAATGTCAACTGATCAAATTGCTGTGTGATTTTGTGTTTCTATGGTATCGAGTGACCTTGAACGGCTCATACATAGAGTTAACCAATCCCACCGTATTGACTTTAGCCTCCCCTCTGCGGCGCTCTCCGAGCCCTGAACAATGTATCTAAAGTGAGGTTGTCTCAGCAGGTAGTGGTTCAAACGGGTCCCAGTCCAGAGGCACCTCAGGAGGGATCAGATGGCTGCAGCCTGTAGGCCCTGGCCAAAGTTTGACCCGCAGTCAAAAACAAGGCCTGTTCCACACCATTACGGTCCCCCCCTGCTAAAACAACACCGGGGAAAATGTGTGTCAATATAGGTTTAGATTTGGTTGTAAAAGTTGCGTACGTGGTGCTCTGAGTGGTGAAAAGGGGGCATGTAGAGCGGTGTGTGCACCTGAGAACACTGACCCAAACGTGGGTAAACACACAAACGACTGGCCCATGTGTCTCCTTTGAACTTGTGTGACGTGGAGCTCAATGTGTCAGTGCCTGAACAGATGGAGCGTGAGTGGACGGCATTCTTCATGTGAGGTCAAAAGTGGGGCTTTGTAGAGACACTTCAAAGACCCCGGACAGTTGCGGACACCTCTTGGACACATCTTGGACAAGCTCAACAAGCCGGTGGAAAGTAGAAACGTCTAGTACAAACCCCTTTCTTCCCCTCTGGGGCTGGTAAAGACTATGTAAGACTTCAAAAAGTGAATTAAAGTTGTTTTGTCTTTTCTCACCCACACTGGAGAATTAGCTTAGACAGCGGTGACTTCCTGTTTCAGTCCTTGCGATTTATCCGAGCTTGAGACCGGCATGTAGATCACACTGGCTTAATGCCCCCGTGTGGTTGGACGTATAGTTGAACTGACCTACATAGTGAAAAACACGAAGAGGAGTTGATGACCACCAGCTGCTTGGCCCCACCCCCTGGTCAGTGACTGATGGGCCAAACTTGACCTTCTCTGTGAGCAGCATGAGGTCCAGAGCTGGGGGATTGAAAACATCCAGCCGGAGTGATGGCTGTTTCAGGGGCTGGAGACGTGCGAAACATGGAGCACCACTCTCGGCCTGGGATCAGGAGGAGCAGCAGTGGCATGCCAGACATGTCACCCATGCGCCAAGGCAGGCCAGGAAGGCCAAGCTGAGCCAGCAGGACACCCCTGGCACCAGCGCCTCCCGAAACAAGCCGGCTACGTTTACAGGGAGCTAAAGGTTGTCTGCTCGCACTCTTAAAGCTCGCTATAACTTTCGAATGTGCATTACAATGAGGGAGCCTGCACACAATATGGTGTTGGATGGATCTTTTTCTAGACTGATCCTGAGTGTCACTTGGGTCACTTTAACAACTTTTTGCAGTATTTTGATGGTCGTCGCGTGAGATAATTGTTTTAGTAGAAGCGTCAAATATCGATAGCAAAGCAAATAATGTCGAATAAAGAATACACTTTTAAATTTTCTTACAAAAATGGAGAGTTTGTGAATATGTTGTGTTAATGTCAGTTCAGTTGTGAGGGATGCAGTGGTTTGGGGTTTGAACTAAAACGTTTTATATTGTCCATGCCACAGTAGAACATCAAACTTGTGACATAATATTTCAAAATGGCACAACCTGGAAGAATGTGCAATCAAAAACTTGGATTCAGAGTACAATTTTAGAACACTGCAAAATCCTGCTTACACTGAAGTGGGAAGTGACGTTGATTGTCATGTTAGTGGGTGGGTGGCATGCTCTTGGCTTGCATGTATGTACGATTTGCCGGTGATTTTATCCGACAATTGAAATCAGTGACATAGGAGTGTTTTTTCCCCCCTAGGAGCTGGTGCACGGGGTCAGACTGTAAACTCATTGGAAGCACTGGACCCTGTATTTACCCAGGAGAATTTATAGCTCATCGGAGGTATGTGCAGTGCATGGGGAAGTGATGAAATGCTGATTAAAGAGTGTCTAATTCCAGAGTGTCTCCATGTGTCTTCTGAAAAAGCCATCCGGGCCCTTCCCCGCGGTGTGCAGGCGATAATGGTCGACCCCGACGATCAGATTGCAGCTGTGGTTTGGCGGTGACCAGGCGGACAGAGTGACATGTAAAAGTGTCACACCATCTGAGGTCACACAGCCACATGGAGATTTCACAACTCAGAGATACGTGATAGACAAGAGGCAGGTTTGTGCAAAAATGGTTCGACTTGTTGAGTTGTGTTTGCTGGATTCTTTAATTGACGCTTGATGTGGACAAAATGTTACGTCAAAAACACTGAAAGCTGTATACAGGTTGGAAAATATGGTTGGAAAGAAAAATAAAAGATATTTGTGAATGTTAGTCACGTGACTTTTTTCTCCATACTTGGGCGCCGTTTTGAGGACTTTTTACATCAAAGCATTCAAAACAGGATATTGGAATTACTATGATAACAGTCCCCATTTTAAAAATAGTCCTGTCCACGCATATTAATGTAAGTTTTTATATTTCCATAGCTATTTTTGTTGTACGTCCGTTAAAACGCACACATTTTACGTTTTTGGAAATTATGCTGCATGAGTACGTCGATGGAAAATGTACACCATTCATGTTTTGCAAATTATGTTACATAAGAATGTCAATCTAAAATGTACACATATACAGTTAATAAATAATAAACCCTAACGCCAAAGCACACTCTAAGCCTAATTTACAAAACGTAAAATGGCTACTTTTCCACAAACGAAATTACGAAAAATTTGTATTTTGACAACAAAAACATACCATAGTTACGTAAATGCAAAAACGTAAATTATGTACTTATTTTTCTGGAGACTCTAGGTTTAAAAAATTGCACTAAACTCCATTGAAGTTCATAGTTTTACTTGTCCCAAAATATGCATCATTTATTATTATTTACTTTATTCAATTGCACATGATGTCAAGGAATGTCATAGACTTTGAAGATTTGCACCAAAGATGAAACAATCAATCGATCATTTATATGACATATGTTGTAATATTCATTTTTCCCACGTTATGTCTTTTGGTAATCAACACAACACTACACTTAACTTAAATAACAAAACTTTTCTGTACAATTTGAGCACTTACAATAATAAATATAGACAAAACAAAACAAAGTATTGAAAGTGAGTTTGAAGTGCCCTCACCCCCAGTTCATCAACTCATTATTTGATTCCTTCCATGAATGTGATTACCAACACTTTCAAAAACGTATTAATGTTTATTATTTACTAATTTATGTATGTATTTTAATGATAAGAATAACAAGTTTGCATGTAATATTTAGCTTCACTCTATAACACTGTGCTGGACAATTCAGTAAAAAAAAAAAAAAAGAACAGTGGGTGCATTTAGTCATTCTTGTCAGATTAAAGTCTTTTTTTGGTCTGCTCTGAGATCGCTCTATGCTATATGCACCTCAATTTGATTTTGTTTTTACATTTTCTGCATCATTCCGAACCATTCCCACCCGTTTCCACACCGTTTGACCAGGCACGGCTGCGTTTGGCACCGGACAGGCTCGACTTAGCCCCACGTACCGCTAACGGGGGGACATCTCCTGACAGTCATGCCTCAGAAGCGCCATGAGAAAACGATGCACACCCAGGTGGTCAAATGCTCTTTTTGTCTCCCACCAGCTCCGGCTTGTGCGGCTGTTTATCACTTTGAAGGAGGAACCATGGTGGGTGTTTACGGTCCCTCGCCTCCACTGACTCCTTCCACCGAATGACCGCGCGCTTTTGTCCACGTGAAAACTTGTATTATACACGGTGTGACCATGTGAGCTGCCAGCCATAAACCACACTCTTTCACCTCAAGTCAAGTCAGTCCTGCTCTCTTTTTATGCTCCTCGCTGGGGACCCATACGGACTTTTACATACAATGCTCAAAATGGCATTCAATTCATTTCATGCCATATTATGTAACGATGTATACAATAGTGGTCCCGTTGGGCATGCAGTCGAGAACATATTGTTGCCAGTCATTAGTCCCAGATTAATACAAGCGGATCTATACATAAAAGCCAGCGGAAAGCAATGCCTCGCGAGTTGGCATCCATAAATTGTGGAGATATAGTGTCTCTAGATAGGAGGCATATGGCCGTGGTAGGACACTGCTCTTTTGTAATTGAGCGGCAGAGCAAGCAGTCCATAAAGATGCCAAGACATAGTTAAATATTTATGCAGACGAATTGAGTAATAAATAAATGGTTAAATGAATAATGGCTTGATTAACGTGATCGCAATAGATACGTCATGTTTTATTCAAGCTATCCGCACCGTTAAAGAAGAACAGCGTTTATTTAATTTGCTCGAGGTGTAAGGAAATTGCAGGCTCTTAATAAACTTTGTGTAAACTCTTTTTTTTTTTTGAATTGCAGAACACTTTGTTACTTTTGATACTGTGCCATTGTGAACTAACGGCTAATCAGAACACGCTCTACCTCTATTTGCACTCTATTGGAATATTAGCGTCCCCCCAGCTACACAAACCCATTTCCTCCCCTTTAGAGGAGATGAAAGTCGCCTTGTGCTTTTCTCCTGTGGGGATATTGTCTGCCGGCGCCCCACTGTGCACGGGCAGATTGCTGTTTCACGACGCCCTCTACAGGCGGCAAGCGGTACAGTACGAGCGGCACATGGTGAAAGCGCATGGAGAAAAGTGCAAGTTATGTCAGAAAAAAAAAAATAAGTGTGATTAAACAAAAGTAATTCCAGACAAAGAGTTGAGGAGTTGTTTTGCTTTGACAGTGCAGGAGTCGTAACATGGCTTCCTGAATGGACTTAAAGGGGGAAGTGTTGCGGCTCTGACACAAGTCCCACTGTGAAGTCAGAAGCATATCAGACATGAAGCTGAAAACTGTCCACAGCAAACAGCAGGACCCCGCGGCTCTGCTCCTACACATCCTTTACACAATTCTCCACTGCACCGACTTCAAAAGAGACCTGATAAAAAAAGAAGTCCAACAAGAAACTGACAATTGTTGGAATTCAGAAAGTTTTAGGTTTAAGGTGCTAATTTTCGTCAGTTTGAGTGCATTTGATTTGTCTTTTCTTAAAAGTAATTGATTTTATTGTAATATTTCTTTTCTTTTTTATGCTTAAACATGTAAAAATGTGAAAATATATTGTGTCCTATGACCCATTTGAAATTTGTTGTGATTTGTCTGGCAGAAATTCACACTGAAAAGCATTTATTTTCCCAAAGAGCACACAAAAAATTCAAAATAAATAGGTAAAAGCGTGAACAAAGACTTAATAAAGGCTTTGTAACTAATTGATTTATACCTTTATCCTACCCTTTACCCTTAATAAACTATTTGTTCATTATGAATTAAGCTTTTATTCATGTTTTATTATGGCTAAACAAAGTGTAGTTATTGTGTTGTACCAAAGTGTATATTAGTAACACATCCAAATAAAATTAAGCATGTTTATTATGTTGAACAAATGCTTTATAAACAATGAAATACACAAATTGAACAGATTGTGTTGTATGTAATTATTTGGAGATTCAGGGCCAAATTTTGATAGTAACGTTAATTTTACACCCAAAAATGATGTTGCAACATTGTCTGTGTGTTTGCAGTGTGTGTGTTTGTGTGTGTGAGTGTGTGTGTTGTCTTTGAACCCTCTGTCCTGCCCTGTGCGTCTTTCCAGAGGGGCAGCTGAGGCCCAGGCTGCAGCCGTGTCCTACCCAGGTACCAGACTTCTTCTTTCCCCCTCAGCGTCTTCTTCTCTGCTCAGCCCTTTGAAGTGCGCCTCACTGGCCCCGCTCCGGACCACGTAGACACACACGCCGCGCACATCCACCAACTCTCTCAAGGTTTTAAACACACGTGGTAACAACTCCGGCCCTATTTACATGTTTTTGTTATCTAACGGGAGACGAGAAGTTGTTTGATATCCGTGGACAAAAAACAAGCTGTTGGCTCGGGGCACGCTGGGGTGTCTAACTGATTGACTGCATGGGCAAAGTTCCCAGGGTCCTGTCTTTGTGTCCGACCGCTTTTCAAACACCCCCAGGCTTGAGAAAGTTTTGCCGCGGGCAGAAAAAAAATGATAAATTAGAATTACATTTTCCCAAATCAGAGTGTCTAGTTTTTCAGAAAGGTGAAAGAAAAAGATATCCTTTTATCATGCGGAATCAAAGGACAATGGCGTTTTTTGACATGCATGTTTTTTTGCCGTTTGGAAGAGTAATCATATGAATATGCAAAATAAAAAACGTGTCCTGCTGGGCTTGTGCAATTGATGGGACACTTTGAAATTTTGCAGTTTACATTTCTGCATGTTTAGCGGTGTGCGGCGCTCTTTCAAAAACACGATTAATATGCCGTGAGAATCCGACAAAATATTCAAATCGTGGCACCGTTTATAATTACGAGGACTGCTCATAGGATTGCAGAACGCCGCGTACCTGTCTCCCCTTATCTCCTGAGTATGGACTGTCCTTCGAGGCGGCGAGGGGGAATGAAAGGAAGCTGGCAAGCACCCTGCGAGGAGCGAAGTCCAGAAACTACCATGAAAAGCCTGCAGATAAAACACGACCAAGTGTAAAGAAAGAGATATATGCTGTCCCTGTTAGCCTTTGAGCTCGGATATAAAAGGCTATAGACACAACTCACAACCTTTCCAGCGGTAACGACATTTCAATCACACACCTATGACAGCACACGGAGCCAGGCTAAAACACTACGCAAGCAACTCAACAAATGCCTAATGGTCTTTATCATAAATATCAGTACTGCAAAGGTTACGCTGAGATGGATACGTCCCCGCGCCCCATTTAGTTGCACGGGGGGACAGTGGAGAGTGATGCGGAGCGGAAAAACAAGTGGGCTACACTCAGGGTTGATCTTAACGCCGGTGAAATATCTGCTCTTGCGTAAAGGTTATCTCAATATAACTTCTGCAATGTTTGCCTCAAATCGAAGGCGCACTTGAACTAATGGAAGACCTTGCCATTTTGCGCTGACTCGAAGGCAGCACCGAGGATATAGTCGGGTTTAAAAGCAACTCAATACAAAGGCTATACTTGACCAAGGTGAGTTATGGTTTACTCAGGAGAATCATAATAACATGATAATATCTATTGATCTCCATTGATTTGCTATTAGGGGCTAGTTTAACCTTGATTAATAGAAGATTGGCTGTCAAGTCCATGGCCATAAAGGGATCATTGACACGTTACAATGGCCCGGTGAAGCCGCCCCTCAGGTCTGCCCCTGCGGCCGATCGATAGGTGACCCCTGCCTCTTATTTACCACAATAGAAGTGCACCTTTTTCCCCGCGTGATGGACAGTGTCTGTCTGAGAGCCGGAGGGCACACTGGGCTTAACCTTGAGCATGAAAATGTGGGGTTTTAATGTTTCTGAGGGAGATCAACGTGGATGGTTTCATTTGAACAGTTGTGCATTACTTAGGAAACAGCACTGATGATTTTGTTGTAGCCAGTTAAACGCTAATTGGAATTCTAATGTATGAGAAGTATTTTCAATAAAAACAAAACAAAAGATAAACGACAAAATATGGAACAGAGAGAGAACAAAATAGGTAATAATAGACCAAGACATCCACAGCATCAATTGTGCAATATTTATGTCCCATTTAGTTCAAAATCTGTTAAATAAATCCCTTTTCAAATTGAGTCCAAAGGTCATTTTTTCCCCCATTTTATGAATGTCATTTATAATTTGGGTCCAGTATTTGATTGTTGGTTCAGTTTGTGTCATTAAATTTTGTTTTGGTGTTTTTAAGTTACACAAAACATAAAATATTCAGACATATATATTGTGTGTTTATATCTGTTTTCCACTCTTTGGCTCTTTCAGTCATGGATTTTTGAATGAATTAATGTATAAAAAAAGGGGAAAAAACTCTCCTGGCGTGCTGCAAAAAGCACTAGTAACTGCCAAACAAATATGTAATGTGTCTGAAAGAAGTTGGAGCAAGTAAGTACCCCACCCCTTTTTCCAGTTGAACCAATAAATTCAGACTTCCCATTTCCTCATCATTAAAAAAAATAAAATCTTTCAGAGTATAAACCACATTACAGAATAGGCTTTCATAAAGAAAAAACAAAGACTTAATTCATAATGAACATCGAGTTTATTAAGCATGATTCAGGCTCAGCAACTACTTTAAAGTGTGCATGATAGGTTTTAATGCTTTTCAAATTTTGTTTTTATTTGGTGTATTAATACCTACTGTAATTAAAAGTTCTAATTTTACACCAATCAAGTTGTACTTTGTGGAGAAAAGTTGAAAATGTGTTGAAAATGACAGGAAGTAAAAACAAATTGACGACATCACGTACTCCATGGATGGATTCACTCCATCCAAAGGTATATTACCCAAAATAAACAACCTTTTTTGACACTTTAAACATTAACTAAACAACATTAAGGTGTTCACATATATTTTGATTTGTCAAATAAAACATCTGTGACATTAGCTGAGTTTTAGCCCAGTGAACAAAATAATGTCCTTGTGTGTCATCATTTACAACCAGGAAGTGATATTACAAAACTAAAAATGTGCTAAATCTGGATCATTTTTCAGCCAAACTTTAAATGTATTTATCTTACCTGTATTTTAGTTAGGTGAGTAGTCCAACCTGTCATAGGCACTTTAAGGTTAGGGTTATGGGTCTTGTTCAGGCTTGTTACGGCAGGAATAAGTGTAATTATTATAAAGTGTTACCCAACCCTGGCAAAAGAGTAAAAGTGATTCTGAATCTCAATCGTTATTCTTCAAGAAATTAAGGAATACATAAAAAAAAAAAAAAGTATAATTTGCCAAAACTGAGTAGATGCAGACTGAGCGAGACTAGTTTATCACATCAACAACATACTTCCTGATCCTGTGAACTACTTTGCCCTGGTAACATAATCACCTGCAAAAATGAGTACCTCTTACCTCACCTATATCAACCATATTAACAGCAGGGATATTTTCTATTTGAGTGCTGAACTGCAAAAGGCAATTAAATGAATAATCCTGCTTTCACAATAGCCCTCTAGTGTAGAAGCTCCCTCTGTCTCCCAGTCCCTGAAGAGCTGCCTTATAAAAGCTGCATTGGCTCCCCATTAGGCAGGACCGGAGGGGACAGAGTATCTCTCACTCAATGACCTTTATTACAACAGGGCCCATAGGTCAGAGCCGCAGACAAATATGTATGAGGCTGATTAGGACTGCTGCCCTGAGCCGGACCTGCAGGCGTCCAGCAGCACGACACCGGCCTCTCTGTCCGAATTAAGACTAAATGACTGGGCCTCGCAAGTGCCCTTTTATTCAGCTCCAAATAAGGAAGGATTGGTGGGCTGTGCACCTTTTTATTTTTGTGCGACAAAGAGAAAAAAGGACAATGTGTCTTAGGAGAGCTGTTATCAGTGAAAAAAAGAAATACATCCAACCTGAGGCGATTTGAAACCAGCTATAATACATTATTTAAGGGATGGTTCGATATGGATTTTTGAGTCGATGCTTGCCGATAACCAAAATTTGGCAATACCGATATTAAGATTTTTAAAGCAAGGATCACACATTTCTGCAAAGTTCACCATATTCTTTGTAAATATTATTCGCCTAATTGCTCTCTTATTACCATTTTTTCTCAAAAGTGTGTTTAATACGACATATCTGATTTACTGAGGACAGACTTTTACATTTTTTATATAATATACAAGACATAGAGAGTGAAGAAACAAGCACAAGTGGCAGGGCATCTACACATTCTTACACGCTCTGTCCCTTATATTCACCTCATCTGGTCCATTATCTGTCAAATAAGTCTAAGTTTACGAATGTCCATTATAATTTGTGTCCAGTCCTCGATATTTGATTTGGAGTTCGTGTCATCCAGTTCTTTGGATGTTAACATTTTCAATATCGGACTAGAAGCAGATAACCGGTAACCCATCCCTGATATGTTTTACAGTATGTTCTTCTCAGTGAGCGTACAGTATACTGCATATTGTATTGTCACACGTATTATTCTTTTGACACAGGCATTTCACTTTATGTGACGCTTTGGAATCATCCATGTTCTACTTTTTAGGTCTTCTTTGTGCTAGTGCTCAATTGGAACTGTTTAATCATGGCTTAGCTGTTGTTTTGCCTTGGTGTTGGATCTGGTTTAGATCTGGTACTGTGAGGAGAGACAATACTTGGCGCAGATGGTGTAAAGAGTTATAGAACCTATAGCCTACTTCATATAACCCAGTTCAAGGTTAACTGTCAACTTCTTTGTATCCTTGTTGACATGATTAGTTATATTTCCTTGATGAACATGCACTTTTGTGGTATATTTCCAGCCTTGGTTTAACCTCAGCGCACCGTGGTAAAGGTTGCGTTCACAAGGGCACGAGTCCATAGGCCGCGTGTCTGTCGGTCAACCCAATCCGATCAGACAGGTGATGTGGGTGAGTAATCCATTAGAAGGATACAGAATCTCTTCCTCAGCAGTGCACTGTTGGAGCGCACTCAGCAAGAACCTCGACGGGCCCCAGAGCCAGGGCCTGTCAGGAGCCAGGAGGCAGAGTGATGGAGAGCCCCCGCCACGGTGCACTGGACCCTGGCTCTCACCCACGCACCACCGCTGGGTCTGCCGTTCACCCGGGGGCCCCACTGGTCACCGCAACACAATCCAGATGTATGGAGGTATGCGCAGGCCGACAGCGCTGATGGGAGCGCGCCAGTACAGTGTCAGAGGAGATTAAGATATTTCCTGTCAGTCTACTGTCTGTCTCCCGGTCCCAGGGGTGCAGCCCATTTCCATTATTGAGGGAAAATTCGCTCGGATCCCTCAAGCTTGTCGGCCAATCACAAGTGCTCCCGGAGGACGTTAATGAAAAGGCGAGCAGATCCCAGAAGAAACATCTCTATGGCTGCACACCATAATGGCCATGGGAGAAGCAGAACAGCACTCTGACTGAGTTTGCCAAAGTGGAGTTTTCCCCGCATCCATCTTTGCTGATATGACTAGACCTTGTACTTTTTCCAGTTGCGCTCAGGCCACAGCAAACAAAATATCACATGGTCCTGTCGCAAATCATCGGGGAAAAACAAAAGAAAATAAACAGCACATCAGTATTCCTATTTAGCAGCATGTAGCCTGTATACCATCTGTGTCATCAGGGATTTCAATAAATTAAAGTGAATTGTTATTTGTCTGTATTGATGGCACAATCACCAACGCAACTTTGCTTCATTATGCGACATCCACTTATCAATGTTTGGTTCTTCTACAACTCATAGTCCAATAACAAAACTCTCTATTCCTCTTTTAAACCTGTAAGTATTCACAGTTTAAATAAATCAATGCACACGTCTTCTAAAATGTGTAATATAACTATTGTATAATTGGAAAATGAGTAATAAGTATCCCGAATAATACAACGTGTTCATAAAAAAATCCAATCTCTGTGGACTCTTTAAAGTAAAAAGGCAAAGCTCCAACTTCACAAATTGCAGCAATGATTTTTAAATAAGTGTGCGGGATTCCTACTTTACCAATTGCAGTGACTAAAGACACTCTGGGTTGTTATGAAACTGAATCAATAATGCAGAGCACTGCTGTGTCTTTATTGCATCTGGGGAGCTACTTATTCATACAAAAGGCACATTACATTATGGGCTTGGCTTGCCCAGGGCTTGTGGTTATTGAAATTTAAAATTATGCCTAACATCAATGTCTTTTGTAAATACGCCTGTTAATTTATTAATGCATTAGTGCAGTGTAATGATTCATTTAAAGTTTTGAATGTGTGAGTTTGTTGCTGACATGTTACTAATTACTGAACAGTTGGTAAATGACAGAGTGGAAATGTTTCACGGGAAAACGTGTCAAAATATTACAAAAATTAACAACGTGCACTATGGACTCTGTAAAATACATACAGCGTCTTGACAAATTAACATCCTTTCACCGTATCTGCAGATCCTGTGTTTGCCTGTCTTCCATGAGTGTCAGTAAAGTGTGAAGAGGGAATGGGTCTGGGCTGTGAAATCCCTGTTAGGGCGAGGGCTTAGGGACTCTGGGAAAATTGTTACAGCGAAACATGGCATTAACACGGAACGGTCACATTGTCTCTGGAAAAGTTGGATTCATTTTTCATACTTCAAATGCAGCAGTCCCCTTTTCGACTCTTAAAAGCACTTGTAATCCCTCGACTAAAGCGCAGTATGTTTTCAGAAGTGAAGTTTCTGGTGAGTGACTTTGGTCAGATGGTCGAGCTGACGTCATTCTTTTGTATGCTAACATTTGTCCATGAACAGTCTGCTAAACATCTATTCAAAGTTCAAGTTTGCTGCAATGAGTGGTTATAACATATGGGCTCCTAATGCTTTCTGCAGTCAAAGCATGTGTACATTCAAAAGAATTATGTATGGTACTTCTTTTTTCTTGGCCCGTAGGCTATATTTGACAGCACAGTACAGCGTGAAATGGGGGATGAGACTGGGGAATGACATGCAGTAAATGGTCAGAGCCGGATTCAAACTCACAACCCTGCAGCCTGTCCCATTCGACAGGCATTTGTGCGATCCACTCGACCACGAGCGGCACACGTTTGGTACTTGTCATGTTACTTACTTGGAAATCAGTGGTCCGTTCCAAAATCTCTGAACTTTGTGCATGAGAGATTTCAGAGATGAGGCAGAAGGACATCTGTGCTCAGTGAAACGAGAAGTCAGCAAGCTTGAGGAAGTTTGTGGAAGTTTTTCGTACACCTTAAGTAAGAAGTCCACATAAAGTTTTGCAAATGAGATTAACCACACTTTAGGTGTATGTTAAGGTGTATGCGCCCTCGTCCCAGTGTGTTTTCTCATTCATAGCAAAGAATTTAAATGTATAAAGTTGCATAGTTCTGTCTTCTGTCAAATTAAACCAACAATTAAAAGCAGAAAATTTCCACCAGGAGTATGTTTTAGTGTGGGCTTGGGTCAGATTATCATAGGCCAACACGAATTAAAATGGGATTTCTATTACTTGAAAGGCTTGCGTATTAACAAACACTACAATTTATTTCAGTTTACTTTATGTGTAATGAGTTTCTACGTTTTGAAGACTTTGTGTGAATGCATTTCCTTGAACATAATAGGACATGTTATATTTGAAAAAAGTTCATTATGTAATACAATGCCTTCAAGCTGTAAATCCAATGATCTGTTGCCCCTCCACAGCTCAGCATAGATCAAATATTTGCATAGCAGTATTTTGACGGTTGCAAAAGTTAACCAGCTTCCATCAAAACACCATTAACAGTAATTGTGAGTCGGTGCCGCTCCGTGCCCTCTAGGTGCCGGGCCATCAGGGTGGGTTATGTAAAGGAGGACATGATGACAGCCCTGTGTATATGTCCGTGTGCATCTCTCACTGGTGTGTTTGGGAGAATGGACAGTTCGCGACCCAGCGGGGACGTTGGCGCTCCGGCTGGGTAGGTAATGATATCAGATGCCACGCTCCACAACAACAGGTGCCTTGGCAGTGCCACCTTCTACCTCCACGCTGCGACAATGACATCAACACACAGACTCTGGTTAATTATAGATCACCAATCCCTCACTCTTCACCGGACGGCTGGGAGAGGGCGCTTGTCGGAGAAACAATGACATGGTCTGAAATCTGGAGAACTAAAGTTAACTATTTCGAATACTAACTTGGCATGTGATGTAACTTGTGAGGTTCTTCTAACAAGACAGTTTGTAAATAGCTATAAGCTCATTTACTTATAGCTTATATATATATGATCACAAGAAGACAGAGTGAACTTTCCAAATATAATGTTTTGAATACTTTTTGCAGAACTTGCTCCATTGCACTTGGTGAGATGCAGGACTGCATTATATTGTATTTTTCAGGTACACAGTTGTTTGTCCAGACCAAACAAACAATAACCAAACTAACAATGACAAAATATCGTGATATCGTATCGTCAAAAGTCCCACATTAATATGTGTCACAGTGTATTGAATTACAAGCCCCTTGGTTTCAATATATCGTTTTGTTGCAGCAAAAACAAAAGAAAAGAGCAGACAAATGAAGACACTTTGGTCTTTGAAATATAATATGTAATTATACGTACCAAAGTCTTCTCAAGGCATTTGGAAAGGAAAAAGTAGCATATCTACTATTCTGTTTCTACTCCAAAATATCGCAATAAAGTATCATACCATGAAATGAGCATTGAGATAATATTGTGAAAAGATTTGGATATCTTTACATCCCTAAAACTTACTGCAAACATTTTAAAGAAAAAATATATTACATTTTTCATATTGTTATTAACCTTTAAATATGCTCTTGAGTACCGTCAACTATCCATCTCATTTATTATGGACTAAATGAAAGAATTTCTCTGCTGAGTGCATCCACCAAGCAGATGGCGCCTATTGCTATACACAATTTAGTTATGTTATTACTTAAAGAGACTCTACGGTCAAGCTAGCAGCAGCAGTGATCGTGCTTAGACAGCAGAAATGCTCAGAACGAGTCTGGCGATGATTTAAGGACTTAAAACAGCAGAACGATTATGATAAAAAAATTGGCATTGATCGAGGGAGCTCAGCAGGAAATGCTTTTGACACTCGGAGGGAGAGGATTTTCTAATTAGCATTCCACAAAACAGCGTGAATGCAGCTGAATGCTACTCCAGGTGTTTTTGATGACAGAAGATCGTTAGAACAGGGTTAAAAACTTAAAAGTCACTGTAGCAGAACATGTGTCCTTTAAATTTAGGTTACTATGCTCTGTTTTTGCACCAGTGTTGCCGTCAAAATATAATTACATAATCTCTTATATTGTCTGATATAGAAGAAACAACAAAAAACATTTAATCAAACTTTAGTATGAAATCTAGACCACAGATCACACATGTAGAAAATAATTGGATTGCAAATGACTATATTTTGACATTTCTGTTTAACATGTGTTGTATTCAATTTAAATTTAAGAAGAAATATAAAGATACAACCTTGTCCAAAATTGGGCAAACAAACGGCCTACATTTCACACTAAATTGGATTCTTAAATTTTAGCATTCACAACTTTTTTAATTTGTCTCAAAAGCAAAACAGTATAAATTAATAGTATTCTGTTTTATCTGAAAATCTATCACATTGTATAGGCCAACTGAACAATTTCATCACTAATATTACTCAAAAAATGACATCTCTACATGTCTCAGCGACTGTGTACATGAGTTTATGATCTTGTCGTCTTGAACACTCGCACTCATTCAGAGGGAGCTCCCGGAGGAGATTGAAGGCAGATTTTAGGTGCACCAGTTGGATGACCATATGGAACTCTTTGTGGCGCCAAGAGACCATGCCGCTCGGAAACCTGATCACCATCTCCCTAGTGACAGCTGGAGTCTTTACACCATCAGAACATTTGTAGACTTCTAATTTGTCATAACCACCTCCTGTGGCAAAGAAATATGCTGCAAAAAATTAGGTAAGCAAAGTTTGGAATCTCTGGAATGAGATGGGGAACGAAGGCCTGGCAACGTGGCGGAGAGGAATGTTGTCGCACGATGAAGAAATTATCAAGGAACTTTTAAAATCTACGTTGGCTTATGGAAAACTTGAAATTCCTTAACTCAGATTTATTTCAAAAGTAGATCAGCTGAGTCTGTATTACTCACTCGTGTTGAGTTTTCTTTGGATCTTTTAACTGTGGAAAACAACGTAACTAGGTAGACACTACAGTTCATTTCTGCTAGCTTCAGTGGTGTAATTAGAAATGGTAAAATGGTGTATTTAAAAAGCATTTTTCTACCTTCAAGGCACTCAAAACACTTTACATCAAGAAACCACTCACTCTGACTCATTCACACACACATTAATACATCAGTGTACGCAGACACTGGGGGCAGCGCAGGTTAAGTGTCTTGCATAAAGACACAATGACGGTATTAATCAGAGAGAGCGCAACAAAGAGGTTTATGTCGGGAGCGGGGTTCGAACAGCCGATCTTCCTCTTTTTATTATTCTTATTCCACATAATGTAAATGCACATAACAATACAACAATCCTTAAAGGTGCTGTACGTAATTTTTTATTGCTTTGAAACGTGAACAACTGAACTAGTTCATGTCCCCAATTTTTGTAATGAAATAAAATAAAATCTGTGTTGTCCCAGCACAGGTATATTGTAAAAGCATCTATTTGAGTGAAAATGAGACAACAGCGCTTTCTCTACATCTATTTATTCCCCTTATTTCATCCCGCCCACTTTTGCCTCTTTTTATGTTTATGATCCGAACTCTTGTATTAAAGGGACTTCCGGTTTGATGCTAACGGTGTTTGCGCAAATGGCGATTGAGGGAAAAGTCTCTCGCTAAAAACATTATATAGAGTAGATTGCTTTGTCTAAAATGTTTAATGTACACGTGCAAAAGCAAGTCAGCAACGCTCCGATTTTCTGGGTGGCCTTAAAACGGCTTTCTAGTTTGTGTAGAACTTATTTTCTGTTGAACTCGTCTGTCTCATGTAAACTACAATGGGAAAAAATGGCGGCACGTATGGCAACTTGCGGAATGAGGTGAATAGAGCGTTTAAGTCTACAAGAAACAGGAAGTGCGGCAATACCATGCTGATATTTTTAGCTTTACCTAGGATGGCAAAACTCGCTCTGGGCTCGGAGACTCAAGAAAAGTGCTGATAAACCCTGCTGTGAAGATCTGTTTTTCACCTTTCAAAACAGTAAAAATCAGATACAGTGCTGTGTTATTTTGGCAACGTGGAAGAAGCATCACTAACCACAAAGCATCCAATCCAATAAAATACGCAATAAGACACATTTCTGAAGTCAGTTTTTACAGTTATGTATGTGTTGTACATGCTTTCTATTCTCCTCCTCGAGCTTCTACAAAACTAAGCATTCCTCTACGGTTCAAAATAAAGTTCTAATTTCTGATGCATCGCGGGAATCAGTTGCTCTCTGCGTCCTCCCGAGGTCCCGACCACTCTTTGCTCATGTCCAGCGACAACTTCACAAGAGTGTATTTCTGTGTACTTTTCTCATGTACGTAACCCTCCCCATTGCACTGTCAGTCAAGCCCTCCTCTCCCTCCTTTAGATCCCCTCAGGACGCTGGAGCTTGTCTGTAAATATACCACATTAATATTTCATACAACTGTTTTTTTTTTTGTTGCCTCTCTGTACACTTTGTTGTTTCTTCCCATCTTGTCTGAATGGCTCATGTACCTTATGTTCATCAAGCAGAAAATTCCCCTATAACCCCCGCCCATCCTTCTCGATCTGCTGTGGTAAAGTGTTTTCCGCCTCAAGGCACAATTCTCCTGTCATTGTTGTACACCGTGGGCTTGTTGCCGTGTGATGTAATTGTTTTGCTCGGAGACCTTGCACATCGCGGAAGAGAAATACCAAAAGAAATAAAAGGAGAAGCGAATTCATGATGTACACGCCGCAAAATCTGTTACACTCACATGGAGCACTTAAACCATGATTGTTTAGCTAACAAATTAACGACCCGCTAACAAAACAACTCATAGTAGCATTGCTGTAATTGCCCGAATGCAAAAGCAGGAGTTGAATTAGCGCTACGAGACTGGAACATCCGACGCAAAATTGTAATTGTGCAGAGCTGGAAAGGTTAGCAAACTAGCTTTTAACCTACTGGGAAATGATTTTTTTTCTTGTTATGGTCTCTAACGCTGATGGGTGATTCTCCGCAGGCAGTCGCACTATTCTCAGGTGGGCCTTTTCCGAAGCACTAGCTGAATTAAGTGGTCGTGCTCTGCCTTGACATTACTTGGTTGTTAAGTGTTCTTTGGTGGGGTACGGCACACTTTGGCATGTTTTGGACCAAGCAGAAAGGGGGCTATCAAAACCAGTTGGCTCGACGGTGGACCGAGAGGCCATAGAATCTGTTTCTGGTAATTCGGTTTGAGCTGGCGCCCCCGGGAAAACATAAGACGCAGCCAGGTCCAAGTGGGCACCAGGGACAGTTTGAGAACAATGCATGAGAGGAGGAGGGCCATTGTGTGGAAAATGGAAGCGCTTTAGTTGTGTTGGGCTCACACTGAGAACACCTATATGCTCATGTTGTACTGGGTCAAAGGGGACTGTATATATGACCTGCGTGTGACCTCAGTGGATAAAACACTCAACAGTAGCTTACAGAAGACATTCAATGTGTTTACATGGAGACCAACTTGTGCTGATTCCCTGATATTGAGGCTAAAGTGGATTCCTTATCTTTGTCAAAGTCATGGATGATAACTGCAGCTTTCAATCCAACGCAAAATAGACACAAAGGTTTATACAATGACTTAGTGTTCATTCAAAATAATAATGAAAAACAAAAGACTAGTCGGTGCAGATTAAGATGCTGTTTGATGAGGTATGAGAGGCTTTCCTAAAATACTTTGTCGAACATTGAGGTAGAATTAGTTACAGTAGCCAACATGCTTGTCCATATTATATTATTATTGTATTATAGTAACGAAAAAAATCTAATGATCACCAATCAGACTCCTGCGTTTGCCTTAAGCTTTCACTCTTGTGTTCCCGAATTGAATCTGACCTCTACTTCACTAAATGGTTGAAATAGTGCTGTTTCAATAGAAAAGGTTTCACACTTCTATGTCCAACAGGAAACTAAATTTATGTTCCACTAAAAGCAACAAAAGTCACTCTGAAAGCATAAAAGAGAAAAAGGTGAAAGGCCTGCCTTTCTAAAGGCTGCAGTGGCACAAGCCCACTGTAACTTAACCATGTAGTTTGGAGAGTGTGTGTGAAGGGGACTATGGATTTTAATCCGTCAGTCGATAAAGGTCAGTGCTCGAAAGGGCTTTATTCCTGTGCTCCACATCAAAGTGTAAATCCGCTGATTGCAGGCCCTGAATGGGGAGACAACAAGGCTCCATTTGTGGTCTGTTTCTATGGCTCAGTGTGTGTAAGAGCCCGCGTGCTCACACCCGTAATACTGGGGGCCCTCAGATCAATGGGCCCGCTGACCTTTGCATTGTGCCGTCGGCTTGGCCCGTGATGTCATGCCATCTATCCGGTCCTCTACTTAAAGGGCCCCGGAGAAAAGTACGGCAAAGTCCCACACCGTCCTCCCACTGTGCCTCTGAAAAGATGTCCTGAAAGACATCATCTACAAATGTATCCACCTGAAGGATTTTCTCCTTTAAATCACACCTCCACCGATTAGAGCCGCGTAGTACGGAGGTGTCAACATGCCTGGAGGTTAAGCGCTTGGAAGTTACTATAGTCTTTTGCTGGGTCACCCTTTGAGAAAGTGTTTGCTGACTAACAAAAAGCCCTATCACTTCTGGAGGGTTGCTCTGCCTTGATCTATGGCTATTGAAATGTACCGTGGTGCGGCAGAGACTCTGGGCCGTATAGAGAAAGCGAATCCCCCTTATTGTTCCCCTGTGAAAAGC
Source organism: Rhinogobius similis (assembly GCA_019453435.1). NCBI lineage: Eukaryota > Metazoa > Chordata > Actinopteri > Gobiiformes > Gobiidae > Rhinogobius > Rhinogobius similis. The sequence continues at coordinate 3,984,787 of CM033639.1, read as the reverse complement.
TCCTCTTTATAGTGCACAGGGACGATGGCAGCTGGTAGGTTCGTCCCTCTATACAAGATAGAGCACTTTCAGCGAGTTGTGGAGTGCGTTTGAATGGAAATCTAAAGAGGTGGGCGTGAACCATTTGTTTTGCCATGTTTGTGTTTGCTGTCAACATGTCTGTCTGTGTTGTGGGGCGGCCCCCTTTTTAACCACGAACCCCCGTTTTTCGACTTGACCCCACCAACTCCTCCATCACACCCCCCTTCCCCAGACGTAATCGCTGGGGAGGAAGCACACAGTGTCCCATGGAAAGGCCATCTTTGTGGGCAAGCTTTGTCATGGCGGCAGATGTTGTAATTGCCAACTGATGGATCACTTGTCAAGGAGCGTCATTACGATTCAAGGGCCTTTTTGGCTGGAGGAGCAGGTTAAAAGACTGGGAAAAGATGGTTCGGGATCAAGCGGCCGAGTTTGACAGGCAGGCAGGGCACATATATCAGCCTTTTGACTTGCAGCGTGGAGATTAATAATGTGATTGGCCACGCTTTGGAGCAGACAGTGGCGCGGATAAAAGGGGGGGCGTTCCTGCCGCCTTGTGATGGCATGACGAGTTAAAAGAACGGGGCGTGCAGACAAAACACAACTTCTAAGGGATTCTATGGCCTAGATAAACACTTGGACATTGTGCGGCGTAATCTCATGAAGTAATTCCAAACAGCTTTGATTCGATTTTGTTGATCCGCGCCACAGAGTCTTTTTAAAGTGGTAATTTCTTTGGCGCAAATAAAAGAAATATCAACAAACAAAGCAACTGTCAATGCAAAAAGATTTCCATCCCTTTACCAGACGGGATGGGTGTCTAGGAGGCCCTCGTCCGGTGAGTGCTGCCATTCTCTGGTGGGACATTGATGGTTGTTTAAGCAAGTGATCCCCAATAACAAAGTGTCACTCTGTCTCGAAGTAAACTGTCAGTTTGTTTATACTGGCCATTGGATTGGGCAATGCTCTCGCACACACACCAGAGCCACACTACAGAGACACGGGCACCAAAAGCTCCCCAGAGGTCAATTAGACAGACAAGGGGCGCTCAGACAAAGGGTGCTAGTGGCCCAGAGCAGCCGAGGGAAGCACATCATTAACAGTTATAAAGTACTTGAGTCTCTTAATTTAATTAGTTAATCCTTTTATCAGAGTTGCTTTGTTGAAAGAGCCATTACAGCGGCCCGTCTTCTGCCGCAGACCAGAGCTGGTGCTGCAGGGCTGTTCTGATCTCACATGCAACAGTTTGAAGGACTGCGCAGAGCTTTGATGGAAAAAGGAAAAAAAGATAGATCATTGAATGGGAATCACAGTGTCCATTATTCAATATGTAACACAATCTCATAATCCATTTGTTGCATCCTTTTTTTTTCTCATAATTTACTTGTTTTTATAGTTGAAAAATGGCTACTGAACATTGTTGACCCATATGAGCCAGAGTCAGATTTCTTTTCTAATGAAAGAGTACAGAGCAGTGGTGACGGAGGTGAAAATAGAAATTTGCTGAGCACTCAAGCTGTATGACACATACAGGATTATTCAGCCATGCATGAATCAATCAAAATACAACTCTGAGTGGACTGAAGAAACACTGTTATAACATAACATAAGATCATAAAAGTCTATTACATTATATGTCCCCTTTAAAGTGATGTTATGCTTTTTTCCAGGTACTTAGTATTGAACTACAACATATGTGAATCATTATTTTACAATATTTGTTAATTATGAACAGCAATAATAATCTAAAACAGCTTGGTAAAATATTGGAAATAGGTCCTTTGACTTCCTCTTAGAAACTGCAGAACTGCCTCCTCATAGTGACAATTCACAGTAACAAGTACTGGATTGTCATTTATTTGCTTTGAAATGTAAAATAAATGGCAATGTTACATTTTAGAACTCTAAAAGTGTCACTCGGAGTCTTAATTTTTTTAATAATCCCAATTAAGTACAGGGATGTGGGCACGAATAGGGGGTCAGTGGAAACAGTGATTTTCTAAGGACTCGAGCCTCAGTCAATACAGGATTATTCAAACATCCACAAATGAGTCAAAATGCATTTTTTACTTTGAGTAATCGAATGACAAGGAAGCACAGTTGTGGTTAAAAGCTCATTTATGTTAAGTTTGAGTTTGAATAACATGTCCCTTTTAATAATCAAAACTCGACAGCTTCAGTTTCTCCACAGCCATGTATTTGTTGAATGTCACCTCCCACTCTCCTGTAGTGGCCTATACAATTTGAACTGACTGTTTGCCCAAGATGACGCTTGATGTATTTTTAACGCACAAATCAGTACTTTCTCTGATTTTACACAAAGTCCAACCTTGAGTGTAGTTCAGGTACAATCAAGACGGAGGCTATTCTTTTCAGCAGGAAAAAAGTAAATAAATCAAATAAAAGGTCTGATGCTCATTTGAATTCAGTAGCAGCTCATCTCTCTTTTTAGACCTATCTTCACACTGCAAAAATTATTCAAACGACCTCGACTATTACATTTATATTAGCGCACCACTGGAGGCATTAGCTGTAACAAGCACAACGATACGTGATGTAGCAGGTACGCACTCGCCTCTTTTCAGGTATCACCTTTGAACATCAAATATTTCAATAAGGACTTTTTAATAAGCAGTGGTGGCGCCCCCTACAGGGTGTTGGACTCAGGATACACCGCAGGCTCTCACCCCCCTCACCTCACTTACATCAGCATTTAACTCAAAGCCCTGGACAGGAACCCCAGTCCTCCGAGTGGAATATGCAGTGAAAATATAATCAACAGCCCGGTATGCGCCCACTGCTCCATATTAAAGTGGTACACAAGGTCCTGCTGATTGCTACAATCCTTACAGTCACAGCATAACGGCATTAGAGAGGAATGGGCTGAGCTGCATACAGATGGAAGGGATAAATATCGCAGTCATTGCCCGCAGAGTGCAATGTGGACAAACATGAAGGGAATGAGTGTTGTTCTATGTGCAATAATAGTGTTGCAAATAGTTTATTACTAGGTTTCAGATGACGTCGCGGCGATCTAAAGTCCAATCATATTTATTACACACGGAGGACGCTGAAATACATCCTGTTAAAATGCTGTTTTCACGAACAGAAATCATCAGTAAACATTTGTACATTTACCTTTTAGATATTTCATCGTAAAGTACAATGTGGTCAAAAGAGAAATCTAGCTCTTGCTCCTCGTCTGAGAGTATGACATCACATTCTTGAATCTGAAAATCATCAAAATCTCATTCTATTTACTAAAAGAAATAAAAAAAGGAATCTTGTGACAGTTTGAATTAAATGCAGTTCGTATTTAAAGGTGCGCCATGTAACATTTCCGATGGAGGGTCTGCCATCTGCTCTGTTTTTCTCTCTGTTTTTACTTTAGTTTGAATTTTACTCAGTATGGCATTTGCAGTTTCATGTTACAAGTCAGATTTGCAAAGAGGCAAGAATACTTTCCTCACCAAGACAATAAAAACATATTTAATTCCACGTGCGTAGTACAACTTGCATATTGCACCTTTAAAATCACCCTTTAAAGTTTAAACGTGCTCAGTAAACCTTTAAATTCTTCCATCAGTTTTATTTACCACTTTTTGTATTACCTCGTCCCATATTTTTAACGACTGATGCAATCACTTTCAAATTTAGCCCCATCTAAAATAAACCCTGAGATTTGTAACGTTTCCATTGAGGTTTACCATTGATGGCGCGTTGACATAATTTAGAACTGCATTCCGAGCTGTCCTTTTAATTTGCGGTGAGATTTTACAGGTCAATGTCTCCAAACAGGCAATCTACTCACTCACTCGACCAGATGGCTGATGTGTTTACCGAGGATGTGATTTTTTGATTGCAATCAGAGCAGACCAGTATGGCTTCATTAGGTCGACCCCCAGATCACTCCGCTGTACATTCAACGGCTCGCGCGCCTTCGAATCACCGGCATCCTCCGACATGCCGTTGTATTGTCTGTACATGCATCGCCACCGAATGAAGCCAGGGTAATTAACTGCTCCTGCTGTGGACAACTACACTACACTACTACCCATCAGCCCTGTGGCCTCTTCATAACAATCTTCACCTTTTCCTTGTTACCTGATTACACAAATAACCCGCTGTGCAGCCATAATTTTACGTTTTCGTGACAGATTTCATAGTTTTCAGAAAGCTAAATCGCCTGCAGGACCGCCGTACATACGTTTAAAGTGCGTATAACAGGATTTGATGATTTTCTAATTGAGTGATTGCCTATGCATAGGCAGTCATTGAGTGATTGCCTATGCATAGGCAGTCATTGAGTGACTGCCTATGCATAGGCAGTCACTGTTTTTCGGCACGTTTCACAGGCCACAGTTTTTCAATTCTTTTAATTTTTTTGCATTTTTCAATAGTTCCTAGCCTTCTAATGTCTGCTATTACTTTTGGTTCATGTACCTTTTACAGTGGGAGCCTTTCTGTTGGTCCTCTACAGGAAATGTTGCTGTTTGAACTGTTTTGGCAGGTGCACGGTGACAGAGCGGCTAGAGCTTCTGCCTCCCATTAAGGAGGTCGTGGGTTCGAATCCCGGTCCATGCCAACATCACACGAATTCAATTGCGCAGTCACTCGCAATAGCTTCAGCTATTGCAACAGCATCTAGTTTTTATTTTATTCTGTGCATTAATACCTCTTGTCAATAAAAATTATAGTTTTACACTAATCAGGTCGCTGTTTGTGGAGAAAATTTGAAAAATGTGTTGAAAATTGCAGGAAGTAAACAAATTGATGATATCACACTGGGGAGACAAAGGTTATGCATGATTTACATAAAATAAACTACTTTTTTGACCCTTTAAACATTGATTCAGCAAAAATAAAGGTGTTCACGTGTATTTTTCATGGTCAAATAAAAACATCTGTGAAATTAGGGGCGTTTTGGTGCGCTGTACAGGATGGGTTCTTTCCCAGAGTGATGTCATCATTTACAAACAGGAAGTAAAATTAAAAACCTAACAAAATAGCTAAACTGGGGTAAAATTTGTAAATATTTTTAGCACAATTTGAAATATATTTATCTTAACTTAATTTTAGTTAAATTGGTAGTCCAACCTGTCAGAGGTACTTTAATTAGGATTGTTTTATTTCATGAGTTGATAATTGGTTAAAAGTGAATGAAAGGTAAACTAATTTGAAAATGTTGTCGAAAAAAATTGTTAATAATTGAATCTAATAGCACTGCGTTTGACTTATAGCAAGTAATCAAAGCTGTTTCAATGAGTCTGCATTTTGTGAAACTTGTGTGTGTGTTGTGTAATTACATGACAAAGTGTTTCAACAAGATGTGATTAAAGTGCTTTTTGAGCTAGACACACCCCTTTCCGCCCTCTGTATTTGGTGTTTTTTTTTACTCATAACCTTTCACTTTCAAGTTGAACAAACTCTTTTCTATTTTCAACAACAAAGCACGTCTAGTTGAGTGGTTTACGACTAAGGGCAAGTTGAAAGGACGTTACTTGCAAGTGCTGGTTAGAGACAGTACAATTTGCATATTGACTTAACTAAATTGGGGTTTAACGTTTTACAGTGCACTAAAAACCTTGCAAAACTGCTTATTACTCACCAAGAGACCATGGTTTTATCCTAGAGTCATGTCTTTACATACATATAGTATAATTAAGTATAACTGGAATATATTTTTGTTCCAAAGTTGATGTACAATACACAAATTATATATAACCATTTTAAATCACGGTACAAAAATGAGTGTTTGTTCTGTCTCATTCATCCAGGAGTGAGCCATCATATCCTTAGATTGAAAATGACTTTCGGATGGAAGTCAAAACGTCTTGATTTTTAAAAACATTAAACTTTTTCACGAAAACGTTTGGATTAATAAAAGTGTAAATGGAGATCATAAACCGGAAATAAATACTTGTCAAATCTCCGTTAAAATGCAGATTTCTTATAATCCTAATTATATGGTTAAACGTTTGTTTTTTCTGTCTGGTTCTGGTTCCTGCCGTATTACATCATCTCTTTCTAGAATCTAAAAGCTACTTATAATATTCGGCGCAAAACCAAACTTGAGCGTAACCGAATGTATATCACTGAGTCAGTTAAAACACACTATAAATGATTCTTTCATTACTAAACTACGCACAAAAGGCTATAGGGAGAAGTGTACAAACTCTGCCTGGCGTGACACTATGCTCCCCTATAACGCGCGGTGTTTGATGGGGATTTGTGCTCCCGAATGGAAATGCATGTGAAATGAGCAGCCCTCTGCGGCCCCCACGGCGCGCAAAGATGGCGTACAGCAATAATCTTAAAAAATGTAATTAAACACAGATAAGATTAATACAATCAGGGCGAGATGATTGAAAGATGCTGTTGTTGTGTTGGCGGGGTGGTGGGGGCCCCGAGCTCTGGGATTAGCTCAGCCAGGTGGGGGGAGCATTTAAATTAGCAGCGAGATGACAACCCCCATTAGGAGGGATTAAGGGCCCGCTGGCACGCAGAACCGCACTGGCAACTGGCAGGGGCATCCGTCAGCCGGGACCCAAGGCGCCGTGGCACAAGTCAGTCACTCTGCGCGCACTTGTGTTTCATCAGGACGCAGTAAAGTGTTATTAGTGTTGTTTTATTAAAGTGCAGTGTAAACAGTCGACAACTAACCATGTAGTAATATTTTGACTTTATTTTTTAAAACCAGGTGCACATTAAGACAGAAGAATATCAGTTTAGTCCAATATATTCCTTCATTTTGACTTCTGTTTCTCATATTCACTCGCTTAAAGTGCATACGACAGGTTAGACTTAGATCTGACTGAAAACGATGCCTATTTTTCTCCAGTTTAAAAAGTCGGTGACGTTTATAATTGCACTTCATGGTTGGACATGAGCAGCAGGCGTCCTTTTTTTTTTACAACGCGGTTCTGCTGAGACCTGGTTATTTTACCTGCACTAAACTTAACCAAATGAACTGTACCTAAACCTAACCCAATATAGCGAAGAAAAAAAAGCAAGGTGGCAGTCGTGTGGCATAAGTGTGTTGGGAAAATGATTGAAGTGGGCAGCAGATGTGACATAGGAAGAGGTAATGCCACAATAGTTACCTAGCAACCATACTGTACACAAGGGCCAATATACACAAATGACACAATAGTTATGGTTTGACAAAGAGCAACGGATAACACCTTTATTTTGTCATTTATTTGTTTAAATGTCAGAAAACTGTTTTATTCATGACTTGGACTGCACTTCCTGTTAATTCCAACTTCAGTTTTTCAAATTTTCTTCACAAATTGCGACTTGACTGGAGTAAAACTATAATGACTATCTCACCAAACAAAGTAATCATTTGCAAAAAACATGAATATCTGTCATATGCACTTTAATATTGCCTGATAATGTTCCGGCGAGTTTACGAAAGTTGCATGTTAGACGCAGCTTGCACAAACTCCACAAACTAGGACTAAAATTTGTACTAAACCATGAATAAAAACAGACCAAATCAAGTCTACATCAAAATTAAACTAGACTCAAACCGGGACCAAACGAGTGCAAGTGTGAATGCGCCCTAAAACTTTCAATAACAATATTACAATCTACCTCTACTAACAATGAATTAAAAACCCTCGCACATAACTGAATAAATTAAAAAACAATAAGTCCATCTTTCTAAAAACGCCCTTGTCATATCTGAGCTTCACACTCTGTAACTCCGCTCCCCACTTCTGCCGCTAATTGAAAAAGGACAGCGGCCAGGTTCTTTCCGGGGCGCCCTCCCGCCGAAGCGCGACCCGCAGTTTGGAAACCCGCGGCGAGCTTGTCTGTCGGCGAGGACCGGCGCTCACGTCAGAAAGCCGCACGGAGGAATTACTGGCTTAGTGCCACCTGACGACGGCACTTTTTTTGTTCCCGGTGGCATTCCCCGTGACTCCGGCAAAAACAAAACAATAACGCGACAATCCGATTAGAAGCACGCTGATTAAAATACATTAGCATGAGAATGGCGCGGTGTGACGGGACAGTAGGTGTGCATGCGCCGAGCTCCATGTGGCGTTATGGCAAGGTTATCCCATTGGAAAAGCATGCTCCCCGGTCCGCCTCGGCCTTCACTGCTCATAAAAGTGTCATCTCTCCCACGGCAGCTTACAAACAAGAACTTTTAGAGCCCACCACCTGCTGGAGCAAGAGCTGCGGGCATTACGGAGATGAGAGGAGCGTGTCTCCATGCAAACTCACTGCTGACAGCTTCAGATAAAAACAAGATGCCTCTCCAAAAGATTTACGGACTGATAAATGCGTGGGTTTGTCAATGAACATTTGCACGTTTTGTATTTATTGAAATGAATGTAAGATGTAAGAAGTACTCGGGATCTGTTCACACTGTATTAGTAATCCTAAAAGTGATCATCCATTCTTCAGTAAATTGTTTTTTGTTGTTTTTTGTTTGCATTGGTTTGTAGATGCAGGACGGACGGTACTAATTTTACGATACTAAACCTAGCGAGATATAACAGTTTTATGGCTTAATAGACAGTAACTAATACAAGGTCACGGCATTATATTCTAAACGTATTACAATAACTTCACCTTATTTTGCCTTAACAAAACAATAACAAAGACTTCATTCATAACGAACATGTAGTTTATTAAACAGGATTAAGCAGAATTAGAATTAGTAACTACTTTAGGTTAGTGTTAGAGTTGGTTAGGGTCGGAGTATTAGTGAAATAGTCACTAAGCCTGAATCATTCTTAATAAACTATTTGTTCACAATGAATTAAGGTGAGACACTACAGGTGAAAAGGAAAAATCTTAAATTTAAAATGATCAACTTGAAACTTGTCCTGTAGTTTACTCACATCAATCTAAGAAAAAATGATCAATCGTGTCATGTTTTCATGTAGAAATAAGGCATTTTAATGGCCAAAAATGGACAGAACCAGGTTTAAATTTCTTGGTTCATTATGTACACATATTAGTTACAAAAAACTTTACAGAGGGAATTTTGAATTTCTTATTTACATTTTGTGTAAACTAGATTTGACTGAAAATGTTGCTAAAAATTCAAATTTCGCTTCATTTTTTGGACTTAAAAGTTCAATAAATCAGTTTTACAATTTGATATGAAAAAATCCTTCTGTACGTTTGGTCAAAATCTTGCTGAGTCCAAGATTGTACAGTTTGGTGTGTGTGGGGGATCTCCTTTAAGTGCTGATCCTCATGTCCCTAGCGGAGCAAACTGCCTTTAAAGTTCCCAGAGAAATCTATGGATGAAGTGGATTAAATGAAAGAAAAAAACATATTAAACATCAGACTGAAAAGGTTTGTTGTTTCCACAGCCTGTGTTGAGAGAGCAAACTGACCAAAAAAACAAAAAATAGAAAAAAACAGGTTTTGCCTGCAGTGTCTTGTCTTTGTTTGTGCTTAATTAAGGCATCAACAAGTGTAGTTATTATAAAGTGTTACCTATTTATCTTAACAACGCAACAACAGTCACCTCGCAGGGCTTCGCTAAACTGATGATTTCACCAACAGAGTGTTGGAAAATCAAACGATAAAATGGCCACTGGTCAATAAAGACAAGCAGATTAACCAACAGTTATCATTGCAACATAATAACAGAGCCTTGGAAGTGGTCTCGAGCAATAAAGTGTTAATGGGTAAAAGAATATATGTATCTTTACATTAGTACAATCCATGCAAAGTTTGAAAACGTACACGCATTCTGTAACCAAGTAAAAGTGAAAAGTATTAAAGTAAAGTAAGTTAAGTAAAAGCAAACTGATGTGTCTAACAAGAAACTGTACTTTTTTTTTTTAGATTCAGACAAGTGACTTCTCTCAATTGCGTTCAATTCCAGATAATGTTCTTCTGCAATGAACTGACAGAGGATGGACAGAAGCAAGCGTGACAAACAAACAAAAAACACCCCGATTTATTGAATCACTTTTCAGACTGATAAACACCCAAACGTCCCAAACCTGCTCTAATGGAAAGGTGAGCGCTGAAAACAAACAAAGTCACCGCGGCGAGGGCTGGGAACAGCTTGAGACGGACGAGGGCAGAAGCGCGGCGGACCAAACAGGCAGCCGAGACACCAGCAGCTCTTCACATGTGACTGTTTGGTATTTCTGCTAAACTCTGGAGAGAGGGTCGCCCGGAGCCATCTCAGCGCTCCCACACCACCGAAAAAAGAGAGAGAGGGGGGTGCGCGGGCTCCTGTGTGCCAACCCGAGCCCCACAATCCGCGCTCCCCCTCGGCCCGCTCGACTCTCGGCTCTCTCCAGCGACAGCACAAAATCAAACAATTAGCAGGAGGTTCAGGTTTGCCCTCCGGCGACGGGGCAAAACGATGCTGTCGCTGGGTAAAGTTTTCGGTCGTGGTTGGAAATCGAAATATCGCGAGTTAGAAAATGAGAGTAAATGGCAGTTGTAATGTTAAGTGAGTGTGAGTAGTACATAAGAGTATGGTAGATATATATCAAAACATAACTCATTCAACTTGCTTTTTTATGATGTGTAATTATGGAGACGAGATCATTTAACAGAATTTTAGTTTGAAACAGAATCGCTCAAGTGAAGTGAGTACATTTGACTAGCTCTGAACATGTGGGAGGTTTTAAACTAAACTAACCGCTTTAAAATACGATTCCTTAGTCAACTGTTTATAAGGCGTTAATAAGCATTAGTTATTTGTTTATAAGCACTTGTGAGGCGTTCACTAGCATGTGTTATCACTTGGTTATTGAAAACAGTTTAATAACTTCAATGACTAGTATTAACAGACTCATCTTTAAGGTATTACAAGCCATCTACAAATGTCAGTAAATACCTTCTAAGTGCATAAACAAATAACTAGTGCTTATTAATGCCTTTATAAACAGTTTACTAAACGTTACCACTAACCGCACTAACTCATTCACCGCAGTCAGTATGAAAGAATGCTACTTTCTTTAGCGACACTTGTTGAGACAAAGAAGGTTTGTTATCGCTCTTAAGTAAATTTTTATTCATAAGTCTTTATAAAACACTTGTTCTTTGCTTATAAGCACTTGGACGATTGTTAGCATTTGTAGATGGCTTAAAATATCTTATAAATGTTGATAAACCGATAAAACATGTGTGTTTTAATGAATCTTGTACAAAATGTAGAGCATTAATAAGCTGCTTATTAAACTGTTGTAATTAACAAAGCGATACATGGTGGTAAATGCTTTATAAGTGCTTATAAACAAATAACAAGTGCTTATTAATACATTATACATAGTTTAATAAGGAACTTTAATATAATTTTTTTGTTTGTTGTTGTTGTTTTTTTTTAACAAAACTCAGCACACAAATAATGTTTATATTCTTTACTGCTTGAACATTTTACAAGGGTAGAACAATGTTAAACCAAAGGGAAATGCCATTCTGGTCAGATTCTTTCCGTCAGACAATCAATCAATCATGGACTAAACCAATTCTCAACCATTTTAAGTAACATCAAACCCAGACCCCGAATCAGGATTACCAGAACGTACGTAAACCACATTTAAACTTGTTTTCACGATCTCACTTTGACTATTTCCAACCTCCCGCCTCTGAAAGTGCAGTCCTCGCTGTGATCCACATTTGCAGCCGCTGTTCTCGAGCTCACGCCACAACAACACGAGCGTGGCCTTGTACGGCGGAGTGGAGTTCAGCGCCTCTCTCTAAGTGGAATTCTTAACTATGGGACCTCCTCACAGCGTGCAGTTTGGTGTTTACATAAAAGACGCTGAGCCGCGGTCTAGCCCGGGACATTGCACCCGGGACCAGACTCTGGCGCTCCTCTCTCTCCCTCTGCCCCGGCTCCAAATGGGATGGAGAGGGGGAAAACACGGACGTTAAATGTACAAGCAGAAAACAAGGTCCATGTGTCTTGTTCCCGACATGAAAGTTTGCAGCCTGGTTTGTTTTAACACAATTGAGAGCTTTATAGGACGATGTGCGTTGGATGGGGGGAGCTCGGCAACATAAATCTGAATTCGTTTCACATGGGCTCCAGCTCTTGTGCAATTTCTTCATTTGTGGTATAGGAATGTGTCTCGTATGTGTAATTTATAATGTTACGTATGGTTTATAAAAGGTCTGAGAATGTTCCTATGGAAAATGACAATGGGAAATCAAATGAAGAGGTAATTTGCAACAACAGATAAGTACCATTTGGATTTTTTTTAATAATTTCATCCCTTTTTGAGCAAATCCCCTCAACTATACTGTTATTTATGATATGCTGTGTGTAGAAAATGCATAGTTTTGCACTTTTTTGGGCATTGTGCAGCTGGTCTTTAACAAAAATGTAAACAATGTCAAAAATACTATTAAAAACAAAACACTTTAGACATTTGTAAATTTTGTAATTTCTGATTGTGCAATGAGTAAGCGCCGAAATGTAACTTTTTCTTTTAATTCGTTACTTGTTTTTTCAGAAGGCTTCGACAACTTTCACTGGTTGTTATGAAAAGAAAAATAAAGGAAGAGTTGCAGTGAAAAAAGTATACATTTGCTTTGTTGTATTCTACATGTGCACACTAACTTTGCCGGCTGCATAAAGAATACAATTTATAAATGATAAAATACGTCACGTTAGGGTTTAGTGGTAATGCTTTAGATTAAGGTGCCGTAGTAAACTATTTATAATGCATTAATAAGCACTTGTTATGTGTTTATAAGCACTTACGAGCATTTATCACGTGATTATTGTAAAACATACATTTCAGCAGCTTATTGATGCTCTGTACAATACATGTTTCTGCTTATTTATGTATTAACAGGGTATTATAAGTGCATAAACAAATAACAAGTGCTTATTAACAGCTTATAACTAGTTTACAAAGGAACCTTAATCTAAAGCGACTTTTTTTGGTTCGCTGTATTACCATTTTACCTACGAAATCATTTAGCATCCATCCCCATTCTGCTGGTGTCTGTTCTTTTTCTCTGGCCTCTGCGTTTGTCTGTGCAGCTCGGAGTTCCACGCTGCCCCTCCACAGATCCACGGGAGTCCAGCGTCGGCCTGACCCGTGTCCACTCTCCCCTCCAGCCCGCCTCTGCTCTCCCCACATCCCTCTAAGTACTGCTTTACTCTCGCTCCCCTCTGGGACCCAGCGCCACCGTGATGGAGATGGATGCGCCGGTGCTCTACTGCCCTCTTCTGTCCGCGCTCACGAATGCAGCCCGTGTGGAGGTGAGGCTGCTATGAGCTGGGAGTGAAGAGGAGTGAGTGAACGTAGAGGAGGCTGGAGGAGGACCAGAGAGGAGTCGAGGTACGGTTGTCCAAGCGGATGAAAGCAGCTGTGTGGAGATGGTTTGGATACTTGGAGATGGGTTTTGCGTCGTGGATGTTCAACTGGTACGACTGAATCTTCAACTTTCAAAAGATATCGATAATCTCTCAGACTGAAAACACAGTTACTCAATCCAGAAAAGATAATGTACAGTATGAGTTCATTTGCAAAAACAGATCGCGCCATTTAAAAAGAAAAAATGTCTTGAAGTTGCTGTTTTTTATTGGGCAACACTTTATATCAACAACATTATTTACAACTCATGAATACAAACTGAGTACATAATGATTCAGGCTTAGTAACCCCGAAATTACTACTTCATTTCTGGGTTAAGCTATAGTTACTGAATCATTTTATTACATTATTTGTTCTAGAAGTCTTTTTGCATAGTTCATTTAAGTACCTTTATTTTAAAATGTTACCTTTTTATTGCTCTGAAACAGATTCCACGATTGAAAAAAAAACAGTAAACCGTAAGCCTTGGAGAAAAAAAAAGAAATTCTTCAAATGGAACTTATGTTTTTTGCAAACGAACGCTTCATTTTATAACAGTTTGAACGATTTGTAGTTTATTGCGTCAACTACCATACTGTGTCTCCAAAATGCAAAATACACTGTTCATGTTTGTCAAAAGATCTGCGTCTGCTTGCACCATGTTACAACCTCTGTTAAAACGCAAAAAAAAGTAAACATTTTCATAAATCTGAAACACCTTTCCACATTTGTATTCGAGCTACACGTTGTTTCAATAATCCTCCAGAACTCACCAAAAAAGAGCGAGAAGGAAAAAAGTCAAAAACTCATCCTAAACGTTCAAACATTTGCACCTCCATCCCCTGAAACCCTGTGAATATAACCAAGCCTATACGCTCGGCGGTGACATATAGTCCTCCGAGCTCGGCCGCGGTGTGCTGAGGCCCAGATGGTGCGGTCACAATGGCGGTGCGGGGCGGCCTTTGATGGCTCTGAGTGATTGATTTCAGGCTTGACTGGCTCTGATAGAGTCACCTCAGGAGGCACTGGCAACCACAGCCCCAGCCAGCGCCCCAGCCCCGAAACAAGATGGAGCGCGGATGCCCAACTGCTCCGGCCACGTCTCCATAGAGGTCCAATCCTCCCCGGCTGCTCGCTGACACCGCGATTGGATGGATTTTGTCACTAGATTCAGCTTTCAATGGCAAAGCAGTTTACGGAACATGAATTGGTCACTCAATAGTTCCCAGCGTGCTCGGGCTGACGGAGCGCGTGGATTTCTGCGACGCAAAGATTAATTTTCTTTGGTAATTTAAAACAGGCTTATGCAACCGCCAAACACACAGATTTCCCAACAATTATCAACATAAGCAGAAAGTTGTGTTGTGAATTCGTTTGAAAAAGAGTTTGATTTTACAACAATATTGCATTTCCTGCGCTTTCTGCTTGGCTGAACGTTGCAATTTGCCCGGCGTGATGGTATTGAGCGATGTGTGTAAGTGAATATGATGGTGACATTTTGAGCGCTGCCACTGCGCTGTGATGTCTCCACCGAGCCGGCGGGGCAGGACACCGCTGCCGTCGGGGAGAATCTGCCCCAGACTCAGCTCAGTTACCCGCTCCACGATCAATGGAGTGCACCGCTTCCAACGCAAACCGCACACATTGTTCACGAGTGCAACTGGCTCCAGCGCACAAAGCCTTTTAGTGGATTAGAATGAATGTGGCTTAAGAGCACCGTACTCTGAAATCTGCTTAAATGTGCAATTATGTTTGTATTTCTAATCACAGCGGCTAATTGCTTTAACTAAATAAATCCCACTCGGATTCGCCATGGCAATAGCATTACCATGGTAATAATTACTACTGTGATGACATTGACATCAGGCAGGTACCCTTTGGTTCATTTGAATAATTAACATCTCAGAGGCACTGCTCTTTCTCCTGGAGCTGCTCTCATCTTCCACTCCTTTAATTGTGAGTTTATTAAGGCGACGGATTGATGAACCCTCTGCATAATTTCACTATTAGTTCTACGCGCTCAAAGAGGCCGCTCTCAAATAACACGCTTCACATTTATTTAAGATTAAACTTTAATGTGTCTTGTTGCTTAAAATGATGAAATTAATTTAGCCGGGAATATCCTCGGGCTGTTTTCTTCAAGTTCAGGATAAATCATCAGTTTGTTTCTCGAATGCAGATGAGCCAAAGGGTTTCAGAGCCAGACGTGCGTGGGCAAGATGTTATGGCATAAATTACATTCAAACATTCACAGTGTTAACAAAGTAACTCAGTAACACTTATTGAATCATGAATAATTACTTAGATAATAATTAACAAATAGTATTACAATCATTCAAGCAACTTAATGCAACTTTTTAATAACCCCTAACCCCTTAATTACTGTTCATATACTAATCCATAACCCCAACTCCTTCATTACTATTCATTTCCGAACCCTAACCCCTTAATTAGCATTCTTATCCCTAACTCCAACCCCTCAGTTACTATTCATTCCTTAACTCCCAACCCATAACCCCTTAATTACTATTAATTTCCTAACCCTAACCCCTTAATAACAACTCCTACCCAAACCCTAACCCCCTCATTATTAACCATGCCCTAACCCCTAACCCTAACCCCTAAATTACTATTCATACCCTAACCCTAACCCCTAAATTACTATTCATAACACCTGAATTAAGTAGTTACTAAGCCTGAATCCTTTTTAATTAACTAATTGTTCATTATTAATTAAGGTGAGACACTACAGGCGAATAGGAACAAATCTTAAATTTAAAGATATCAATTTGAAACTTCTCCTATACTTTTCTCACATAAATGTAAGGAAACAATATATTAAGTTTTTCATCATGTCATGTTTTCATGTAGAAATAAGGCATTTTATGTGTAAAAATTGCCAAAAATACACATATTTGGGATAAAAAATGTACAGAGGGGATTTTGAGTGTCTTATTTAGTAAACTAGACTGAACTGAAAATTGTCCTAAAAATTCAAATTTCGCCTCATAAATCTTCAATAAATCGGTTTTAGAATTAGAAATCTATGGATGAAGTGGATTAGAGTGAAGTGGAACAATAAAACATCTTTAGGAGCGGATTGGACATGTTTTTTTTTTTTTGTTTCCACATGAAAGCCAATATGTTGAGAGAGCAAACTGACCAAAAAAACCCCAAAACATTTCATATGTTCATGCTTTGATAAGGTACTTAAGGTGTAGAATCTATAAAGCGCTGCCAGTAACATTAGAACATTAACATTCTTCCCGTCCACGTTAAATGACGCAGCACTGTAAATAGAGCGTTTCAAAGCTCGCTAGTGTTCGGAGCTTATTTGGGTGCAGGGTGGTTTCTGAGAAGAGGGCCATGCAGGCTGCAGTGCTCTCACATATATCTGAGTGGAGACAGAGGGGCGGGCAGCGAGGTGAGAGCGAGGCCAGGCCAGAGCTGCCCGCCTGGGGAGTTTGGCATGTGCCCTGCCTGGGCCTCCTGCGGACCGGGGTCACAGTAAATAAAGAGGAGATGTGCGCCGCCCCTGCCCCACTGCACCGGCCCCTTTTTCCAGCCATGTCCCTCCAGAGCTAACACGAATCAGGCTCTGACCGGTGACCACGCCCCCAGATATCTACACCTACACATGCCCAGATGCCAGCCAACACTGTCGGCAGAACCAGGAGCACTTCGGTCTCACCTTTAGACTATGAGGCCTTTAAAGAATGCAATCACAGTCATCATCATCATCGTTTTAATCTTGATTGGTTTGGTCCTGTTTTAGTCTTGGTTTAGTCTAGTCCAGGTTTATTTTCAGGTTTAGGACTGGTTTAATTCCAATTTCGATGTGAATGTGCAAGTGCAAACGCAACCAATCTTTAAAGACATATTCCCTTGCCTTTGTAAAAAAAAATTAAATGAAAAGCACTTCATTTGTCCTTCTGAAAGTTAACGCATGCATAAAGGGATGTCAAGTTTATTTGGTTAAGTTTAATTTACACATTTCAATTCAATCTAAACCACAAAAAGTAAACTTACATGTAAAGCGCATCTCGTAACATACCGCAAAAGTGTGTAATCATATTAAACACATTATTATTCATTGCACTCTTAAGGTCTATTGATTTTGAAACTGGTTGCAGGGTTCTTGTCTTGCGAGAGTGGGAGAGATTTGGAACAGACATCTGAATAAGGAAAACTTATATTGATTTGGGTAAAGATTTGTCACGAGTTTGGCACTTAACAGTTGTCGCATGGAGAATTGTATGATTTTATTTCTCTTTATTCACATGATAATCAAACAACACATAGAACAAATCTTTACAGCTCAACGTTAGCTTTCAAAGTTTACCTCATAGCCGGAGTCTAATATCTTGGTGGACATGCATGAACAATTTGTGTAGCCAAAATATTCCCTGGCACACCTGCTAATGCTAAACCAAAGCCGGCACATGTGGCCGTCTGCTATGTTAGCGCTACTACTGTTCATACACAGACGTAATGAAATCCAGGGCCGCACGTGTGTACAAGGGGAAGGCGAAAGAAAAAAAGATCCAATATAAAACTAGAAGGAGGAAAAAATGCTTTACACGTAATAAAAAACAATAGGTAGCCGTGGACCTCGCTGTGCTCCCGGTTGGAAACAGAGGATTTACAGAAAGCTGGGTCTGAAAGGCCTCAGAAGCTTTGTAACATCTATGTCTTTTAATCTGTCCCGTACCAAAGGTTAACTCGCACATTGTTTCTCTAACAAGTTCAACATCAACTTGCTTCCCAGGTTTGACCACTACAGCTACAACTAATTAGTGCAATACAAGATCCTGCTGGGTCCGCTTCCCTCTGCGGTCAGTCCAGCTCCAGAAACAGGAGAAATTCTAAATGTTCTGCAGACTTCTCATTCAAGGTTAAAAAACTTATTGCGCAAGGCTCTATCTATCTGGCTTTTAAGAATAGTTTTATTGTGCAAAGTAGTGTGTCAAAATGTGTACAGCATGTCCCCCTCTTGTGGCAAAAGTGGAGAATGGAACTTGTGAAATGGCTTATTAGCAGCAAAGCGCAACCTGATGCAAACAAACGACAATGTAAGCTATGAAATGGCGCTAGCTGTTTGATAAATTGAAGTACCTTTGAGAGAAGATGCATGAAGCAAATTCGGCTGGAGTTCTGGGGTTTCGGAGACATGAACTCTAACGCCTGATGCACACCGACTCCGGTCCGGCTCTGGTTCGGGACCCGTGCGGGTCCCGCACTTAGAAAGTGCTTAAAATCAATGCGCCCTGTCACACCGACCTCGGAGCTCTGCGGCCGCGGGTCCGGCAGCCGCGCGGGTCTCCGGAAAGAATCCGCAAGAAGTCTATTTTTGCCGGACGCCGCAGCGGTCTGGTGCGGCTTTCATGTCATTTGACGAGTGCTCTCGCGCGAAACCACGTGAATCTACGTGGCTTTCGTCAAAAACGGACCGCAGTTAACCGGAGCTGGTGTGACAGGCGTCTGCAAGAGACCCGCGCGGGTCCCGGACCGCGACCGGACTGGACTCAGTGTACACTAGGCGTAAGACATTGCGGCTGTGTACGTTCCAGGCTTCCGTGGGTAGGGAGTAATCAAACAAACAAAAACAGAATTATGGAAAAATCACTTGTTTACATTGTTGTTATTGATATTTAAGGACATTATTATTAGTTTGAAAGTTTAACACACAAACTTCAAGAAACTAACAATCTACAGCTTGTAATAATCAACCAGGTGTTCTGATCAAAGACAATGTGTTATAGAATTAATTTTGAAAGAGATTAATATGCGTTTCAAAGTTAAAGGGCCTGTACCTGATTTTGAACTATGAGACAGGAAGATGTTTTTGTCTGAACTGTTAGCCCCGCCCACATAGTCCTCTCACTAAGTATTGCCTCATGACTCAGAAACGACTGCCTGGAAGTCTTATGCAGTTGTTTCCATGTTGTTCCTCTAACTCTCCTTACAATTAGCTTTTAGCACTTTTGAAAAAGTAATTCTTAGTGTAGAATGTCCCTGATTGGTTGAAAAGAAGTGACCCTGGCAAATGATTCTGCACTGGTTCTTTCCAAATAAATAGCATTTTATAATATGCACAGATGATCCATTACAAACCAAATGTCTTTCCATTAAGTTGCTTATACCAAACAATGTCAAATGTAAAGACAATTTATCTTAACAAGAGTAAATAAAAATCAGGTACAGGCCCTTTAAACTCACCGTTTCGTGCTCAAACTTCAACATCAAGTATCTTCTCTCGATCTACAGCCTGTAATAATCAACCGAGCTTTCATGTAAACAAAACACGAACATAAACATCCACTTTGAGTTAATACAGGCAGACATGTACACTGCCCCCCCCACCCCCGCCCCCACTCTCTCTCTCCCCCCTCTCTCTCTGCCTCCCGCTGTAGGAATTCCCAACCCTCTCCACAGGTATCCGAGCAGCCCAGACCAGCCGAACATGTGTTTTCCTCCCCTGGTCGGGTCACAGCCGGGTCGTCCATTCACTCCCAGTGATAGTGGAGCCATGCTTATCATGCGCCGCACCCTCACTACCCACTACCCATCATGCATTTCACTCCGACCAGAGCCGACGCGTGTAATGGAAAGATGGAGAAAGACCCCCCTCCGGTTTCTCAGACGCATCTCATCCCAGTCCAACTCAATCAGTGACAATTTTAAGAGGAGAATTGAATGTTTTTTTCTGTTTTTTTGAAGGAGTCGACCGTTTTGAACTTTGACCACCGCGTTATGAATTTTCCTTTAAGGCTCAGAGGAACTGAAGGAAAATATTTTCAGGACAATGTACACAGGATGTTCATGTTTCAAAGCAAGTTTAGGTTTCATAACGACTAGAACCCCGCTGTTTCAACAAGTTTGTTTTGTTGGCTCTGGAGAACATTCCTGGGGTTGATGCAAGGTGTTTCCACAACCCGAACGCACTGTTGTTCCACAGTTAATCAAAGAACATCAAAACTTCCAATTTGTGCCAATTCGCTGCAGATAAAGGGATGAAGGCTTTATTGTACGAAATCCTGTGGTAAGCAGTTACAGATGCTGCATGAAGAAGAATGTTTCAAGGTACATAACAGACGGTCAGAAGAATAAATCAAACTTTTCTATCATTATCACAAACAGCCGCTCAACAGTGTTTAATGTAGATATAATTATGTAGTGTAGTAAATTTAACCTGGAGATTTGCTATCAAACTCAAAATGAACTAATATTTTTGCTGACTAATAAAAGCATATATTGGGACATGCTGTATTGGTATGAAAATGGAGGCCATGAGGATCATAATTTGTAAAGAAAATCCTTATGGAATTGATGAGTATTGTATAACTAACTCAATAATAAACTGTAAACAACATCATGAGTAACTGCAAGTAGTGAGAATTATAAAGTGCTATTCAAAGGGTCTGTGTTGAACCAGCAGGATTCAAAGGCGTGTTGTGGCTGTGTGTGTTGTCGCTTACACAGAAGAATCTGGCTGTTGGAGCTGTTGGTTTAAAGTTGATTTCTCTGCTCACACAATCCGTTCAACTGGTGTCAGCTGTGATGAAAATGGCATGCTGGGATAAAAAGTCTACAGAAATTAAAGCATGTTCCAAGCAGAGGTCGAACCCTGGACTTCAGTATCCAATGTGTTACCCATTACTCCATCTGGGCAAGGAGAAAACTCACCTTTGACATAAAAAAATAATCAACTAGTGACTTGCACAGTTTGGTGACCCCTGCTGGTTTCTTAATAAATCTGCTCCAACATTCAGGATACGTTTTGTCAGTGAATTATGAGTTTTTAACATGCTGGAAACTCACGAGTTTACAGGCTGAGACTTTTTTTGAGACTGTTTTATTTTATGGAAACCAAACTTAACTTTGTAAAACCTTTGTTATGGAACATGCCAGTATTGCTGATGGATTACATCTACATGTGAAGTTATTAGATGCACTTTTTCATGTTTTGAGGCGTCAGGTTTTTGCCAGTACAAATCCAAAGTAATGCTTGTTCATGACAGCAGCAGTGGCTCTAGTGCACTCTAATGTAGTGGCCTTGGGCAAGGCACTTCACCTTGTCAGTTTGAATATGTTTTATGTGTGAGACTTTCCCTCCCACTTGCTCTACAATGTGCTAGTCAACTGCAAGAGCTCGTTCAGAAACAGTTGCCACGCTGCTCCACAGAGACACTCAGGAAATCATTTGTGCTGTTTCCATCCAACTGCTGAACTCTGAGTTACTGTGCAATATTTAGTTCACTTGTAAAAGTTGTACACGATCATGGATTATTCACCTTATTCCGGAAGTTGCCGTATGCGCCGCCGTCTTGTTTCTGTTGTATTAGTTTACATGGAGCAGACGAGCTCAACAGAAAATAAGTTCTACATGGACTAAAAAGCCGTTTTCAGACTGACCAAGAAATCGGTGCGTTGTTGACTTGTTGTTGCTCGTGTTCATTAAACATTTTACACAAATCAACCTACTGTATGTAACATTTTAGTGGCAAGACTTTTCCCTCGTTCGTCTTTAGCTTTAACGGAGTTCTCGTCAAACGGGAGTGCGTTTACAACAAAAGTGCAAAAAACTGCAAAAGTGGGCGGGGCAGAATAAGGTCAATATGTATCATATGTTGTGAGGGTATATTTTTTATAAGTTAAGTTAAAATATAAATTAATTTTGTTCAGACCAGGGGTTTGGTTGATAAAAAGATTTATTGTATTTTTATACGACTGAGCTTCACACGTCTAATCATGTGTTAATGAGCTGTCTCCTGTCCAGAACCATCTAAGGCTCAAAGTCACTGGGATAGGCTCCAGTCACCCACGACCCCTAAAGAGAACAAGCGGTAGAAGATGGATGGACGAATGAATGTCTTATCTTATTTATCTGAGAATTTATATTTTCTTCAGCTGGTCGGTTGCATGCAGGTCACGAAAATAATTTCAGAAAAGTATTTCTGATTGTGATTGAGGGACCGATGGTGCAGATTGGCAGTCTGGCTTCCGTCAGTCTACCCCGGGGCAGCTATCTGGCTACATTAGTAGTTTACCCCCATCGTTCTGGAGTAAACAAATAATGCCATGTAAATTGCTTTGGGTGTCTTGAAAAGCGCTATAAAACTAATGCGTCATATTGTTCAGTTAAATCAATTGTTCCAATGTGAATTTATTTTTAACACTTGATTTGTTTCTGTTTTTCATTTTGCCATTTTAAACATAGAGAATTAGGTAGATATGATTCCACTGCTGCATTACCGCCCTCTAATAGTCACAAACTGCACCCTAAAACGCAGTCAACTCCTAACGGCACATTATCTGAATAAACAACAATAATATCATCACCATCAAAAACTGTACTCAATGTTTATCAGGTGTCGTGGCGGCCATGACACCACACTAAGCACGGATCCCAGCGGGGTGCATCCTCTTGGCCCCGTCACCAGCATGTGGCCAACGATGGGAGCTGAACAGGCGCGACGGCAGATTAGGCTTTGTCTGCGCTCCTCTTCCCTGCCTCAAACACAACAAGCAGTGATACCGACCTCTTCCACCTCGCCGTAGCACACTCTGCCCCCATTTTTTCTTATTACCGTAAGCATAAAGGACAAAATAGTACTTACTAATAGAGTAAAAATGCCCTCGCCAGCTCTCATAGGCTTTAGCTCCCCAAAAACTGGCCGCAAAAACCACTCACCAAATCGGTCCACCAAGTCCCACTGGTGAAAGACATTTAGTCACTCATATGGGGTACGGGTTTTGGGACATCTCGTGAGTGGCTGGCTGAAATGTGGCTTAATGGGGGGGAGAGTCGGTTGGAGAGAGGGAGGAGGTTTGCCTTTGGGGTACTCAGTGTATCTGGACTCACACTGGGAAAAGTGTATTTATCAACTTAATAGCAGGTGTCTGATTGAACATGACTATGATTACAGTAAGTCGTTCCGTCTTTGGGGCGCCGCGGCAACGACTTTTCCCCCTCGCTCCTCCGTCAGGTCTCTAACAACTTCACAGTGCTATACCTCTGTTTTACAGCTTTTATGTTCAGAGTAGGTGTAGAAGTTGGTTTTATTCACAAAAGGTTAGGTACATAGTTTCATTAAGTGGACTTGTTGACTGTCCAAAGCCCCGATGAATACAAAGAAAATCTGGTGCAGAAACAATATGCAACCCTAGCATAGTTGGCAAAATTAAAAAAGGATCTATACTGTATGTGAATCTATGAATCACTAAATGAAGGTCAAAAACCAATGTACATTTCTTTTCTCGTTTGAGGCCATGATTGGATGATTGGATTGGAGGGTTTTATGTCTAAATATATGTAAATGAGGAAAGGCATCTGGCTCAAATACTGTACATTAAAGTGGAAGATGCATGTTTGCTGGTTAAAAAGGAAATTCAAGTAATTCAAGCAAAGATTATTTAAAAAAAGTTTTCTCTGTGTTTGTCTAAATCTTGGCTATTCAATTGGGTGCATCAAGAATGGCAATTTTTTATAAATATTAAAAGTCTAATCACGTCACACTGCACTGACGTTGATCATTTAGTGAGACCTAAAGGCAAAATTTAAGTGAGACACTAAAGGTGAATAGGAAAAAATCTTAAATTTAAAGATGTCAATTTGAAACTTCCCCTGTAGTTTACTCACATAAATGTGAGAAAAAAAATATATAACACGTTTTTCATCATGTCATGTTTTCATATAAAAATGAGGCATTGTATGTATGTGTAAAAATTGCATATATTCAGGACATTTAAATCTGAAAAATGGACAGAACCACGTTTAAATTTCTTTCATTTTGTACACATATTAGCCACAAAAAAATGTACAGTGGGGATTTTGGATTTCTTATTTAGTTATTAAGTAAACTAGATTGGACTGAAAACTGTCCTAAAAATTCAAATTTCAACACATTTTTTTTTACGTGAAACTTCAATAAACCAGTTTTATCTTTATGTCCCGAGAGGAGAAAAATGCATTTTAAGAAAACTACCTTTGAAGTTACAATGTCCCAGAGAAATATATGGATGAAGTGGATTAAATTAAAGAATAAAACATCTTTGGGAGCAGACTGGACAAGTTTGTTGTTTCCACATGAAAGCCGATATGTTGAGAGAGCAAACTGACCAAAAGACAAAAACGGAAAAAAATGAGTTTTGCCTGTAGTGTCTCGCCTTAAATGAAATGAGTCAACAATGTACTCTTTTGGCCTGTCTTTCATGGGCAAATGTTGGTGATCACAAATTCAGGAAAAAATGTAAGGGAATCAATGAATATTCTAGAAAGTAATGAATTAGTTGTGATACAAATGCCCAACTTCAGTTAAAACAAAAGTTAAGTCTGAGTAGAGCATCCTTCAGCACAGGAACCCGGGTGAACAAACAACCAGGAGAGGAATGTGATTTGCGGAGGCTGGGGCCGTTTAGCTGATAAGGCAGGGAAGGCCCTTCAGGTGTCTCCTGCTCCACTGCTGTGTAAATGAGCTCCAATTAAACAGGCGGCCCCTAGCTCCTCTGCCCCCTCCTCCTACAGTCACCCCCCCTGTTCACCGCCAGGCCCAGCACACCCTCTGGCTCCTGCATCTGCTCGCTCGCTCCTTCTTCCCTGCGTTTCTCTCATACTGTGTGACCCAAAGGCCTGCTCCACTCAAATGTGTGTGTGTGTGTGTGTGTGTGTGTGTGTGTGTGTGTGTGTGTGTGTGTGTGTGTGTGTGTGTGTGTGTGTGTGTGTGTGTGTGAGCGTCTATGAGGATTTGGGAGCCCCGCAGCACTTCAGCTTATTGTCAACCCCTGATAAGTGACAGCGTGGTGGAAATGCTCGCGTCTCAGTGTCGGGCTGATTTGTGTATATAGCTGTAATTGCTCGATTGCTGGAAAGTTCTCATCAAAATTCAGTGTTATTTTGGAGTTCTTTTTGCGTTATCCCTAAAGCCTATAGCATAAGCGCGGCGGTGGATGCTCAGAGCTGTTGGATTCATCACTACGCACTGGCCAAACACGGCATTAACAGTTTGCAAACATTGTGCAGTTCCTCCGAAGGCCTTTGCCACGCAGCGACAGGGGGCAGGGAGCAGCGGGGGACAGCCCAATTAGATGAGGCTGTGATTTAGGTGCTGAGACTGGGGCAGCTGTATCTGGCAACTGGCCAGCAGTCCAGACCTGACACTGGTCCTGTGGAAGCCTGAGCCGGAGCTCCTAATGACCGCGACCAGGGGAGAGGGGATGTCCACTCTACATATGCATGTCCTGATCTGTATCACGCAAAACCACTAGGACCTAACCCCCGTTTATCCAGGAAGTGAAGCAAGAATCTGCCGTACACCTCCAGCCCATTCAGACACAGACTCAGGCAAAGAGGGCGACTTGATGGGAATGTTCAAATCACCACATTATTATTACTGTGAAATGATAATTACTACAGCCACAACTGCTGTCACTGCTCTTTGCATAGCGTACACCTTGGTATGGCAGGTTCTTATGATTTTCTAGATTTGACTTTATGTGGTGAGATCAAACTTGTTGTACATATGAAGAATATTTTTACACAAAGTGTCAGTTTGTTAAGCTTGAAAAATAAATTCAAAATAACAGGAAGTCCAAAACATCCAAACGTTTACCATGTGTTCTCGTATGTTTTAAATTATCAAATGATAATTTCTGTTCATTAGGAGTTTTGGCCCAGTGGTTGCTAGGTAACAGATATGGAATTTCCAAGCGTGATGTCAAAATTTACAAATAGGAAGTACATTTTCTAAACTTAAATAAAATGTGTAAAATGTTTAGAGAAATCTAAAATAAAAATCATATGAACTGTGTTTTAGGATAATACTTTAGATTAAGGTTCCTTCATTAACTATTTAGAAAGCATTAATACGCACTTGTTATGTGTTTATAAGCATATATAAGGAATTTATTAGCATAATTGAAAACAATTTAATAAGCAGCGTATTGATACTTAATGCAAACATGTTCTTGGTTCATGGCTTATAAACATTATAAAGGTATTATAAGTGCATAAACAAACAACCGGGGCTTATTAACATCTTGTTGTTTACTAAGGAACGTTAATCTAAAGCAGAGGGGGGCAAACTAAGGCCCGGGGGCCACATGTGGCCCTTTTGGCATTTTGATCCGGCCCACAAAGCAAAAATTGTATGAGTTAAGTATGACGCATTTGTCATTTTATAGTTGCCTGAGTAGCTGCTTGTTCATTTAAGATCAGTTTTAAGAACAGCCACCACTAGAATAACACCAGACCTTGATGCTTTGGATAAAAAGAGTGACCAATGGCACTGTTCCCACTAAGTAAAGGTAATGATTTCTGTTCTTCTGTTGTCGATTTTGTGTATTTTAGGCATCACGTCTATGTGTATTAGTATGTGTGTAAAATGGTCTGGCCCCCAGGCAAGTGTAAACGTCCAAAGTGGCCCTTGCGTCAAAATAATTGCCCACCCCTGATCTAAAGCATTATCAGTTTTAGTGTAGTTCAACCTGTAGATTGTTTGATGGTATTGCAGTTTTATTGTTTATTGTTTGTAATAGTCTCATAATTTTTTTTTCCATCTGAGGTAAAAAAAACAAAAAACATTGTTTGCGTCCGTGCCCATCATTCTTTACTGTCTTACTGCTGTTGAAACGATGCAATTTCTCCATTGTGTGACAAATGAGCGCTTTCTTGCAGCTCTTCAACGTAAAGAATTGCTCGACGTCATAATCCCATCCCCGATTCTTACATAACTGCACGTACGACCTATACTTTGGCCATCCACCCGTCTGTCAGCGTGACGTCCAAAACACAGTCCTCTGGTACGGTACGTGAAAGGCGCCATTGTTTACCGCGGATGGTCCGAACGTCAGCGCGCGGGCCCCTGCCTCCTGCCGCACGGCTCCGGCACAATTAGCTCTCCTCTTGACGTGGCATACAGGCTCCTGTCAGTGGCTTCGTGCATAATACATACCTGACATTCTGCTAACTCTGCCTGCCACGTGTAACCAGTCACACTGTAAAAGGTGTTTGTCGTGCTCCCCCGCCAATCAAAATGCTAGATATTTAAAATTAATGGCTGTGATTATGATACTTTAAAACCCCGCAAATGGTATATTTAAATATTAAGTCACATGTAATTAAGCAGGGGAGAAATATTCTTCCCTGGCGTTCGGGCAATTATTACAATTTCCATCAAGGGATTTCTCAGCTTGACTTTTGTTCTTGAGCTGTGGTGATTAACATTGCGATTAATTGGAGTAATTTCTTGGTCATTTCTTCTTATTGTGAAGAAATAGCGGGGAAAAACACCGACCGGACAGTGTGCAGCGTGTCGCATGTTCTGAGTCTAACTGTCGGGGTCCGAATAGGCGAAGAAGGTCAGGAAGAACTTTGCGTGATAGGTCCGCCACACAGAGCGATGATAATGTTTTCCTTGTAATCATCTTTAACATATAAGTGTAATTGTCTCATTAGCCGGACCGTAGGCACACATTCGTTAAGTAATCAAGTCTCTATATGGCTTTCGATGACCTTTCTTCTGCGCGAAAACTCCACCAACCTCGAACTTTTCTCACTCTGCCAAAGCAAATCCGGAACTGCATCTGTCCCAATTAATACATTATTTCCATATTACAATTATTTGAGGTAATTGCACGCTGCACTGTTTTGCATAATGATGATGAATGATTCCACTCACCTGTTCAGCCACAGGGAGAGAACAGACATATCTTATTTCAGACTGATTTAAATGTTTGGATGGCTGAACGCTTACCTGAATGGCATGTTTGTCTGTTGTATTTTCGTTTACCAATCTGACAATCTACCCACATCGAAAATAAAACACGGCATGGCATGAATAGGGAATAATATACATGCGTTTCTTGTTTGGCATCACTCCATATTCTGCTTTTTAAGTTGAGATCATTCCTTGAAGTGTGCTAGTTGTAGTAGCAGTAATGATAGAATTTTAGTAGTGAAAGTAGAAACACGTCAAGAGATATTTTTAAAGGAAAAATATTACGCGAAATCAACTTTAATTAACTTTTAACCTTGTCACAACAGTGTTTCCTCATCTTTAGTGTCCCCAAAGTTGTATTTTGATATATTCATGCATGTTTTGTTTCTTTAATCTTGTTTGGTCCTACATTTGAGGCGTACTGAGAAAGTTCCGGTTTTCACCTACCCACTATCTCTGCCCACATTCCTGTACTTGATGTTTGCAATAGTGTAATGTGACTATGAAGGCAAGCCAAGTTTGTTTGTAGAGCACAGTTCTGACACAAAGTAATTCAAAGTGCTTTACAGAACAGAATAAATGCATTAAAATCACAAAACAGACAAAGACATAAATAGTCATAATAAAAATACTTATATTTACTCATCTTTTCAGTCGTATGCACATCTGAACAGTTTTTAGTGTGGATTTGAACATTGTCAGAGCAGAGGCCGGTCTCACATCTTCAGGAAGACTGATTTTAGCTGCATAAAACTGAAGTTTGATTCCCCATGTTTAGTCCTGACGCTGAAGAGTCATCATAAGTGCTTATCAGTTTTGCAGTTTTGAATAGGAAGTCAACGGCTGATCCATTCAAATCCACACAATTTTTGGCGCGGAGCTGAAAGTGTATTTTCCAACGAAACATTCATCAATACGTGAAACATGTCAATTGGCTGCTCTGATTGGCTAAAACTGTGAAAGTCCCTCCTCTTCACCAAGTGATATCAATCTGGTGTTAGACAGGCCAGCGATTCACAATGACTCAATGTAAAATTATAATCTATGTTGGTGGATAAACTGCCAAACTGTGAATTTGAAGTAAGAAAGAAAGAAAGAAAGAAAGAAAGACCCTAAGAAAGAAAGAAAAAGTAAGTAAGAAAGACTGTAAAAACAAAAGTAAGAAAGAAAGACTGTAAGTATGAGAGGAAGAAAGTAAGATAGATAGAAAGACAGACTGTAAGGAAGGAAGAAAGAAAGGCCGTATGAAAGAAAGTAAGAAAGACCGTAAAAAAGAGAGAGAAAGAAAGACCTTAAGAAAGAAAGATCATGAGAAAGAAAGAAAGCTGCAAGAAAGAAAGAGTAATAGTACAAGAAAGAAAGGCCGAAAGAAATAAAGACCATAATAAAGATAGTAAGAAAGAAAGACCGTAAGAAATAAATTAGAGCGTAAGAAAGAAATTAAGACAGTAAGAAAGAAAGTATCTGTCTATCTGTCTACGTATCACTCTAGCTCTCTCTATAATCAATTAACAGTAAATAAAAAGTAAATAACTTAATAAAAATAAATACATGCATTTTAAAAGTATACAGGATATAAACTATAAACAGAAGTGTAGTTAGATTATGATCCTCCTCCTCACACACACCATTTGCAGCCAAAGTTAAGTAAAGCCATTAAGTGAAGTGAGTTCAAACATCCACTTCTTCACAAGTCGCTCTCTAGTTCCTTAAGCACTACATTTGACTCCTTGTCTTGATGCGTTCTTCATGTCTCGACAGGGGAACCCCACCATCTTCCCGCAGATAATTGCTCTTGACTTTTAAGTAAACATCAGCTCGGCAGTAGGACCCTCCAATCAGGACCAAAGTGTTCCAACACCTTCACACAACCGCTCTGTTTGGTAAAGTATGTAAGCGATACTACGACTACTGTCCCGCGCCCAGCAGTGGCCCTTTTGAGTGTTATTACAGAGGCACGCAAGGTCAGATGATACACGGCAAGCATTTTCCGCATTAGAACTTTTTTTTTTCTCGCTCTGACCTTGGCGTTTTTGACAGTAGCATCCATCAAAAACGTGAAACCTTTCCAACAGGCAGCGCAGCGCGGCCAACTGAATCAGATTAAGGAATAAGAGCAGGGGATGGATGCCTGACGTCAACGTGGCGGAGGGATCAACCGGACTTATCCAAATCTATTCTACCTCAGCTCAACTCTAACGGCCGACAATACGCGCGGTCTGACAGTACTGACTAATAGGAGAAGGATTACGCCGGGTTTCAGGTCGGAAAAGCCGGCGAAAGGGAACGGGAAGGTGTAATTAATCACAGTCAAATGTTTCTTTACACACGTGAAAAAGGCATTAGGACAGAAAGTGAGAGAGGAAGTGTCCAGGGAGAGGGAAGTCCGGGCTTCTCTGCTGGATAAATAGCAAGTATTCATAGTAGATCACAAAACTGCAGTAGCCAGAGTAGTCGAAGTTGCAGCAGCAATTTTAATGATGGCAATTTGTGCATAAAAATGTTTAATGATTATGTTAATTATGGAGTGTTGACTTTTATGTTTGTTAAATTATGATGATGTAATAGTACTCTATAGTTTAACAATATAAAATGGAACTGATAATAGAATTCTGGACTGGATTCTAGACTGAAAGTATACTTAAAGCTGGGGGACCTCATTTTTACATTGAGAAAATACAAGTTGTTTTTTCGGTGTAACTTGTTCCTAGCTCCCACAAACCTGTTGGCACACTGTTAATATTCACAGGCATTCATTTTTGGGCTTGTTAACAGCTTTAAAACTACCTTTTTTCAGACAGTGAAGAGAAACTGGGGTGACCACCCAAGAGCAGCCAATCGCTGCTTTTGACTCTTATTTCTAGGTCGATAAGACATGAAATACTGCTGCAGACAGTCCACAGTGGTCTCTTTTTTGTCAGAAGATGCTGCTTTTACCAGATAATGGAAAACAAAGCATGTACTCATTTGCAAATAGTCGGAT
This sequence comes from Rhinogobius similis, assembly GCA_019453435.1. Classification (NCBI taxonomy): domain Eukaryota; kingdom Metazoa; phylum Chordata; class Actinopteri; order Gobiiformes; family Gobiidae; genus Rhinogobius; species Rhinogobius similis. The sequence continues at coordinate 3,953,762 of CM033639.1, read as the reverse complement.
TCATCAGCTTTAATGCTTTTAATGAGTAATAACATTTCAGCTAATCTTACACAGATTTTGAATACTTCTTCCACTTTTACAGAATTAACTTTGCATATTTTCTAAACATTATTTTTTATAGAATGCTCTGTGACATAAAGAGCTGGTAATAAGTTAAACTGTGCCGTTTTATGGGGTTTTCATCACGTGTCACTGCAGGACGTCCCATTCAGGACTAATGGAAGAGTCATTTACAGTAAAGAGTTGGCTTTCTAACGTCACAGAGCTCCATTTTCAATTTCCTACAGACATTTGTTTTTGAATCATTGTTAAAGAGAATCACTTTAAAGATTTGTTTTCTTCAACAAATTACAAACACTACTGGAGGATCACACCGTATGTCATTTTACTGTCAGCATCAAAAGGTTTTACACAATACAATAGAAAGAACTTTTTAAAATGATGAACTTTATTCATGTACAGGAATTATACACATGATGAGAGGGAGTTTTTAGAAATTGAGTGAAAGGTTCTTTATTGACCCCATGTGAATCAGTCTTTGTTATGGTACCACTTAAGCACTTCATTACTCTTAATTTATTTAACTTCATTCATAATGCACAAACAGTTTATTGAGAATGCTTAGTAAATACTTACACAGTATCGATGAAGTAGTTCCTAAGCCTGAATCATTCTTAAAAAACGATTTGTTCAAACGTCTGACATCGAAATACAATTTTACTGTTGGTCTAGGTGTGGATTTTTTTTAATAAACATTGGAAAATCTGCATCACATGATTCTAGCAGTGGTGAAAAGTACTACAACATTTTACTCACTTAAAGGTACTGTAAAAGTGTGACAACAAACAAATCTACTCATATACATATTGGAGTACATTATACATTTAGATTAAAAAAGTATTTAACTAATTTTTCTCAATGTTTTGAATATCTTGTCATCCCTTATCCTGTGTATAACCTTCGCATATGTGTTTTATTTACTTTTTCTTCCATTGTTCTTTTGAAACAATTCTATTTTTTCTACTTTAATTGGTTTATTTATAATTGTTACCACTTTTTGTCCAGTTAATACAATGTGTGAGCTATTGTGTACGACTAATTTCCCTTGTGGATCAATTCAGTTTGTCAAAGTCGAAGTCAAAGCCAGGACTTGAACTCTCAAACCATAAAAATAGACTATAATTCAGTTCAAAAAGTAGTGGAGTAAAAAGCACAGATACCTGGTCTAAAAAGTAGTGAAAAGTATCCATTGTAAAACCCCAAACCTGATCCCAAATTTGAACAATCACAGCGTTTCTTCATCCATAACCGTATCTTTAAACACATTTCCACTGGCTTGTCTTTTTTATGACGTTTCAGGATGATAAAAGTATCCACCGCAGCTTTGGACTCCGGCGTGGAAAAAGACATTAGCGCCATGTTTGTGCGCGAGAGAGACACGAGTACAAGCGCTCAGCCGGGAGCATCCACTCGCTGACCCCTGACTGCCCGACCGCGCCGCCACAGCCCGGGACAGAGAGGTGCATTGTGGGAGCCGGAGGCCTCCTGCGGGCCCGGGTCCAGGTTCACGTATACCTGCGACCCGGCGCGGCGACCTCTTGACCTCTGAACCGGCAGCGAGGCAGGCCGAGCGCGGGGGTTCAGCGGCGAGAGGGAGAAATGCAAGCTCACTGTACGCGAGGAGGGGCGCTCGTTTATCATTCGGGACGTGTGGCGGCGACGCTTTCACGCGCACGGGGTGTTTGGGAGGGTTTTACGCACGTATGAGCAGAGGTGTGTGCTGTAAACGTGTGGGGCTGTAGAGTGTGTGGGTCTGGTTGGATAAACTGTGTGATGTTTTTGTTGTTGAGAAAGTGAAACGCAGATTTGTTATGGTTATGATGGAGATGATCTGTGCAAGGAATAACTACATCTAGGACTGGCAACAAAATAAACAAGCAGAGAAGGTAAACGGGTTGAAGAAGGCGTCTGTAAAAACACAATAAAACTTGGTGTTGAAAAAAGTAAAACGTAACAAAACAAAACAAAAAAACGGTAAAAGAAAAGGTCTTTAAAAACACAATAAAACTGGATACTGACAAAAGTAAAACACAACAAAACACACAAAAAAGGTAAACAGGTAAAAGAAAAAGTGCTTAAAAACACAACAAAACTCAGTATTGAAAAAAGTAAAACTTAAAACAAAACAGCAAAAAAAAAAAAGATAAAACACAAACTAAAAACCTAAAAAATATTATAGATAGTACTTTAAAAACACAACAAAACTTGGTGCTGAAAACACAGCAAAACAAACAAGCAAACACATAAATAGGTAAAAGAAAAAGACTAAAAACGTGAGCTTTTAATTATTATGATAGTATGAGATGTGGTTTGGAACTGAAAAAACACAAGAGGACTTGATAGTGAAAAAAGTAAAACACAAACAAGTGAAAAAAACCAAAGTAAAAAAACAAAAACATGTGAATTTTTAATTATTATGATGATCTGATTAAGATTTGAGATGTGGAGTGAACACGCATCACTAATTGTTTTGATGCTGAAAAAAGGGAAACAAAACAAACAAGCAAAAAAAAAGACAAAAGAAACATGTACATTTTTAATAAATATGATGGAGATAATCTGCAAGATTTGAAATGTGGAGTGAACATGCATCACTAATTGTTTTGGAACTGAAAAAACACAAAACTTGGCAATGAAAAAGCAAAACACAACCAAACAAACAAGCAAACAAGGTAAACAGGTAAAAGGATTTAAGATGTGAGTGAACACGCACCACTAAACACCGTGATACTGGAAAAAAACACAATAAAACCAACAAAAATTTAAATAAATACATTTCAAAACTACTTAAAAATGGCAAAACAAGATCAGAAGTACTCTAACAGTGAAATGAATAATAAAAGCACCATGTATACGAAAATGATGGAATTAGAATGTAAAAAAAATGACATTTTAATATTAAATGTTTTTCTGTTTATTTATTATTCATAACACAATACACAAAGTGATAAGTGTGTATTATTGAGTCTCACTTGTCAGCACAGAACTTTTGTTTTGAATATAACAAATAATTCTTGACATACCACCTGATTTTTTCATGTCTTTATTTAACCATAATTTTAGTTATTCTATTTACTGTCATTATTATTCATTCTTTTATGTTGCACCATTGCCAAAATAAACACCTACAGTTTGCTGACGACGATAACAAACTGACAATGAAACTTTTTTCCACGTCTGATTGTTTAGTATTTTGTCAAGTGCTATGTCGTCTAAAAAAAGACCCAATAAAGATTATAAAAAACAAAGAAAGAATAAAAGGAATGTGCTGTATTTTGATAAGGTTCATTCTGCACAACCCAAACACTACATCTTCATCATCCGTGCACACTTTGCACTCCAAAATGCAACAGCCCGGCCTAATATTTCATCCTCTCAGATTAAAATATCTAACATTTTGTCCCAAACTCCGACCCGCTAATAGAAAATAAAACCATCTTTCATATTTGTATCATTCCCAGCGTGAGGGCGTTTTGTACAATCAGGTTTTATGGTGTTGCCAGCGGGGCACTGTGTCCGCGGGGAACGTGCAGAGAAAGAGGTGAGGACCAGGTGCAGCCTCGGCTCTCCACTGGCCCATTTTTAACGTTACACACTCCGTCCCAAAACACGACCGCCGGAACCGCGTATCCTACATGTTTGTGCAATTTCACGCCGGATTCTGCACCGACGAAACATGGAGGACTCAATCTAAAATGGGTCCTTTTGGATTTTTTGGAGGGGGAGAGGTGGTTGTACTGTGGAAAAGGCTGAGGCTGAGTGGTTCTAAATGTGGGCTTGGAGCACCCTCTACCCATCACTCTTCAAAATGCAGCCACTCCACACTGGGTCTAATTGTTTTCGCAGGAGAATGAGATGTTTCTGTCGAGTACTTTACTTCTGAACTGTATTTTATGGTTATTTTATGCAGCTGTAATGAAACTGAAGATATGCATTTGAAGAACATGTTGTTGTTTTTTATATAACTGCCTTCAAACGTATAAATGGCACAACAACATCTTAAACATAGTCCTAAATTTGCAGTCTGACATATTTGTCCTGTTTAGTCCAAAGTTTATCAAAATTGTCCAGTTCCAAATGGTCTCTTTTTTCGAATGTCAATTAACATCTGTGTCCAGTTCTTAATTGTTGGTTCCGCTTGTGTCATCAGTTGTTTCGTTATGGCCCTCTTCCCCGCTGTCAGAAGTATGTTCAAGGTATCCATTCATTGTATCCATGGCAGGAGTTTTGAGGACCAGATACGTAGTTCTGAAGTCAGTGAGCATGTACAGTATGACAGTGGGAGTGACAAATACTAGCAGTTAAGTGCAAGTATTAGTTTTTGTAGTAATTAGAACTAGTAATAAAAAAACTAGTCGTAGGTACTGTTGTGTTACAGGTAGTGATGATAGAAAGTGATATGAGCACTGAAGTGTAGCATGGATTATGATCACGAAAGAAGTCAAAAACACTGAAAATTGGATACAAATTGATAGACTAGATAGTCATTTGAACAAGTCTTGATACAAAAAAACAACACATGAACAAGATGAACTTTTTTGAACAGTTTTAAATGACCTTTAGCTTTATGAGAACTGGCAGAAGATAGCAACTTCTAGAAAGTACTATTATTTAGTGTTGAAAATGACCTTTTTTCATTGTGGTATCAAAATCGGTACATTAACATATAGGTATGTTAATATGTTTTGTGTGTTTATGTGTTTTTGTATGTATATATGCATATGTATATATGTATATATATATAATACTGAGGGTTTTGATAAAAACAGATCTATTTTATTTGACACTTTATTCTATTGAGATACTGATTTTCAAATTAGTCTGTTATTTTTAAGTTTAGTGTTATTTTTATCTTATTTGAACTCCTCTTTTCCTCTGCTTGGTGGATTCTGATTCAAGATTAAAACGCCAATATCCTGACAAACACTAAAAAGTAGTATATAGTTTTATTTTGCAGTACAATCACTGGCATTACATGAATAACACTGAGAATTGGATGGTAAGTAGTACTGTTACTGTGACCATTTGAAACATATTACAGAGGTGCCTTTTTTTCTTCTTTCTTTTATTTTTTTGCCTTCAGCTTCTTGATATCAGTCTATTCATCCTTAGAACATTATACTGACCCACAAGGAGCCAAATGACAGGAGAAGAGACACGAGGAGGCTATAGGAGAGGAGAAAAGGAAGAGACTAGGAGAGGAGATTAGGAGAGGAGTCTAAAAAAGGAGATAAGAAAATAAGTCTAAGAAAGAACACAAGAAGAGGAGTCTAAGAAAGGAAACAAAAAGAGGAGTCTAGGAGAGGAGACAAGAAAAGAAGTCTAAGAAAGGAGACAAGAAGAGGAGTCTAAGAAAGGAGACAAGAAGAGGAGTCTAAGAAAGGAGACAAGAAGAGGAGTCTAAGAAAGGAGACAAGAAGGAGTCTTGGAGAGGAGACAAGGAGAGGAGTCTAAAAAAGGAGATAAGAAAATAAGTCTAAGAAAGGAGACAAGAAGAGGAGTCTAGGAGAGGAGACAAGAGGAGGAGTCTAGGAAAGGAGACAAGAAGAGGAGTCTAAGAAAGGAGACAAGAAGAGGAGTCTAAGAAAGGAGACAAGAAGAGGAGTCTAAGAAAGGAGACAAGGAGAGGAGTCTAAGAAAGGAGACAAGAAGGAGTCTTGGAGAGGAGACAAGGAGAGGAGTCTAAAAAAGGAGATAAAAAAATAAGTCTAAGAAAGGAGACAAGAAGGAGTCTAGGAGTGGAGACAAGAAGAGGAGTCTAAGAAAGGAGACAAGAAGAGGAGCCTAGGAGAGGAGACAAGAAGAGGAGGGTCTGAGGGTCCAAAAGGGGCAGAAGTTTCCCACCTCCCCTTGAACCGCGGCCACGCTCCGCAGGAGGTGACAGCACCCGCTTTGAAAAATAACACCTTTGTGATGGTCGGTGCTGCTGCAGAGTGGTCCGCAGATGGCCCGGGCTGGACTCTGTTGTGGGACACTCTGGAGGAGAACACACAAGGATAGAGTGACTCCGATGACGGGTGAGTGACCAACCTTGGAAAATGTTTACTTCGATTTCTCATGTCAGCACGTTCGCAGACATCTTCAACAACAAAGTATTGTGTTTCCGCGCACGGATATTTGAGAAGAGTTATGGTCTCTCTGTGACATTCGAAAACAACATGAAAGTCAGGGAAATGGTTGTACTTCTTATTATTTGTCTGAAGAAGGGCCCGAAATAGCTCCATGTGGTTTGAATTAAAAAAAATATCAAACTGTTGTGCGGATTTTTATTTTTGTTTTGATTCAAGCTCAGGACCCTGCGCACATTACTACATTTTTGTCGTTTTCTACATTGCTACTTCAAATCAACACATTTACTTATATTATTATAGATCATATGCAGTTTTATCTCACACTATAGTAAAAGCATGCAGTATATAATTAACAATCAAACTAAATAGTCTGTTTTGAATGGTCCAAAAGTCTTCAAAATGATCTACAAACTGAAATCTGAAACCCATGAATAGTTTGCCAACAATGGTACGTTTTGTAGATTTACTTTTACATCATTTACTTTGTGCTTTTGACATTTTCATGTCAGTGTATTTCTACTTGAGGAATACGTTTACTTAACCCCTCTCTCTTTCTCTATCATTGTGTTTTGAGGTGACTGTAGAGTTGATAACAGTGTTTGCCTGAAGCTCAGAGCCTCACACCAAGCTCCCTGGACCTGGACCCTGGACCTGGCCTGGTTTTAGGGGCAGATGACAGGACAGAGGAAAAACGTGACTGAGAGCTTCCAGCGCTGATGACACAGCTCAGCAGGGCCTCACGGAGACGGTCCTGTGCACTTGGGTATTTCTCTCATCTACTCTTTCAAGCGGATTACTTCTGTGTGTACATGTATGAGGGCTGAACATGTCCAAATGTAACACAAACTTAAACTGTGCCTATTATATATTTAAATGCATAGTAAAGTAACATTTAAGGAATGACATGAAAGTCAAAACCCTTTAAAAGTTGTGAACAGAAACATTGTAATTGTGGATTGGAGGCAAAAGTGAAGTAGAACATATTGTATTTCAATAGAGCAAAGACTTCAAAATATCACAAAATATTTCAAACCAGGGCTTTGTGAAAACCACTCAGATAAATGTGAGTGACACCAGAGCCTTGTTTAAAGGCATTTACTGTTGTATTGTACGCTGTTTGTTCATGTAATTGGACATTACGACAGACACTTAGCATTTGTGATGTAGGAAAAATCTAGATTTGTTTGGTTTTAGTGGACAAAGCATTTAATATCCATCTAGTTTTTCATCTTATCTACAGCTTACTTTTATCTATTACATACTTTCCCACATAATCTACTTTTTGTGAAGCTCAAATACAATTTTGAGCCTTGAAAATAGTGTTCTTGCCTCCATTCAGATTCTGATAGAATTTTAAAGGGCCTATTGAAAGTGATAATGGGCTCAGGGCACGACGGCACACATGGCTCAGTGTTAGTGCCAGAACTTCCTGTCAATCCTATCTCTATGGGTTTTTTGCAGAGACGCTAAAATGAACAAATACTTAAAGATCACACAGTGTACAGTGAGCTGTGGGTGAGTGTCACTCATTGACGACACATTGATTGACAAAGGAGGCGAATGCTTCAGCAGAGCAGTGTGTGTTTAAGAGGTGTTTGTGGGTCAACGCTAATGCTAACTTTGAGGATTCTGAACAAAAATTAAAAGCTTACAAAAAAATAATAAACTACAGTAATCTAGAAATAAAAAACAGGTAGCCTTTACTTTCAATTTGAATTGTTTCTTTTTCTTTTACATTTTGCTAAAAAAGAAAAAAAAAAGAGAGCATTAGCTGTGAGAAACAGTTAGCTAGTCGTGATTTTCAACCAGTGCAGGGGAACACTAAATAAAAAAGCAAAACATCACTGTTGCTCATTTTAAACACCAGACTGGCACAAATATTGTTCGCCATTATTTGCCACATTTTTAGTTAATGTGCAACAACATGTTTTCGGTTCAAAAAGTATGCCAGGACATAAAAAGGATGGAAACATGGGACTTTTATATTAGTTTGGGTGTGATGTAATTTTAGTTCTTTTATGGCGTCATTTTTTTCTCCAACTCAGTTCTGCTGAGACCCGGTTAGCCCTAAATTAAACTTAACCAAATTATCTGCTCCTTAACCTAACCATAATTGTGAAAAAATATATTCTAAAAAATGATCTGCTAGCATAGCCACCAATGCAAAGTGGTGGTCTGTGGCATAAGTGGATTGGGAAAAAAATGAAGCGGTCTTGTTCTATGTTCTGTTGTGTTCAAAACTTGAAGAAAAAAAACAAAAAACGCTTAATGTTAGTGTGCTGCTGTGCACAAAGCTCATTAAACTGTAGTGGCCAATTAAGTAACTTGAAAGTACAATATTTGTCTTACATCTTGCCTATATATAATCCCACTTAGGTACAGAAATGTAGTACTCCTGACATGTTGGCCCTTCTTTTATTAACCAGATAAGAACCCACGGAGATCGAAACCTCTTTTTCAAGTGTGACCTGTGGCAAAGTGAAAAACAAAACAAAACAGCAACACAAATTACAAAAACATATTTACGTTTTAAGAGAATTTTAAGAAATTAAGACAAAATCTACATTTAAAAGACAGAAAATTTTTGAAAGATTCACGTTCTTTCTTTGTCAAACTTGTGCAAAACTTGCGCAAAAACACCTAACTGAGACCAATTCACTTAACCTCCACTCTGACTGGAGGGTATTCCAGGCTGTGGGAGCAGCATAAGAAAAAGCTCAGTCAGTTCTTCCACATGAGACAGAAGCTAAACATATCACGCCTGTTATTACTGAACATATTTTGAACCCATAGTACCATACATGTACTATACCTGTGATATACGTTTCCACCTAACATCCCTGACACTTTGCTCGTATCTTCCAGAGGACAGAAGTCTCCGGCCTGTTACAGTGGCTCTCCGGTGACAGCGTGAGTGCCAGTCTGCAGCTCGGGGCAGAGACGGGGGACAGTGCACGACGTGGGCTTGTGTTGCCCATAAACAGCTGTGTGCGGAGCCTCCTTTGTGCTGTTGGCCCTTTGCTCTATTCAGGGCTTTCACACTAGTCTCACTCACTTCTCACTCCCTGGGTTCCTCCTCTCAGGTCATAAATTAAACAGAGGGAGGGGAAGGGGAAAAAAAGACCAGTCGACTCGGGATTTTCATTTTTAGTTCATTTTTAACACTTATTGCATCAGAAAAGGCTGAATATTGGAAAGAGAGTTAACAGGTACTTGAGTGTGTGGGTTTGTGGTGGAGGTTTACTTGGGGTCGTAATGTATCATATGCTTTTATAGTGTGTTTATGATGGTGGAAACATTGGAAAAGTTTGGAGCAAAATCATTCAGTGTTTCGAAGTTATTTTTACATAAAATTGGGCAAAGACACTTAAGTTTTATTTTGTGAATAATAGCAAATATGTACATTATAATATAGATAAATATCAAATGTGCTGGAAGAAGTCCGCCTACCCAACTTTATTTGTCTACTTATTAAAATACAGATAAATAAGCAACTTATTTATTCAAGTAAAAGTAATAGCACAAGATATACAGATCTATTGAAGTAAAAGTACCTCAACAATCCACTTTTGGAGTAAAAATGTGAACCGTATTTTGAGAACTAATACAGTCAAATCTAGGCATTTTGATTAAGAATTGTGCTGATTTTGTTTTTGTCAACAGTAGTGACTGAATCTGAAAAGTCAAACTGTTTTTATTTATATATATTTTGCATGCTCAAAGCTTAGGACTTAAACTGAAAATTAAAAGCACCTTTCAGTTCTTTTCAACAATGTAGTGCAGTAGAAAGTACAGACACTTGCTCTCAGATGTAGTAAAGTTAAAGTAAAAAGTATCCATTGTAAAAGTTACTTGAGTAAAGCACTAAAACTCTTAAGTACAGTCATTTTTCTTTTATACTTAGTTAATTTCAAGCACTGATAATCAAATCCAACTTAAGCAATGAACATGTTTATAAAGAACAATACCAAAAGTAGATTTAAATTGAAATAATAATACAAAGATGAACACAGATTGACGTTATAAATCTCATTAAACACAATTGAAAAAGCGGGCCGATCTAAGTCGTTATTGTAGCATTAGCTGGTGCATGGATGCGACTAAGACAGTGTTGAGGGGTCAGCGGGGGGCACAATATGTCCACGAGCCACAGGACATCTCACACAGCTCCTCCTGTAAAAATAAAGCTGCTTTGAAGTGACCGAATCAAGAAGCGTTTTACCTTAATTTGTTTGTATGGCCTTCATTTTCAGATTGGCGTATTGAATTCAGTTAGGTCGCATACGGAAGCCCACGGCGCACACTGCGACAATGACTTAATGACATGAAAGGGCCAAATATTGCACAGCTCAGTGGCTCGTATTGCTCGCGATTATCTCTTTGTGAAACCGAAAAGATCCAAATTATGAAATATCATGTGGCATCTATTGAGCGGAATCACAAAAAGTCCCATTGAAAGCGCTTTAAATGGCTTTGCATGAGGTTGTGCGCAGAGCCATATGGAGGCCTCGGCATCTCCTCATTTCATACATGTTTCTTTTGACATCAATAACGCCGCGGCATCCAGTGGCGCTTGGAACGCATCCAAAACAATTATAAAGTTGCCGTGGAAACTGCCGTCCTGTGCCAGGGCGAGGCATACTGTCTGCGCTCAGATAACCGCATGGAAAGTCACGGCAAACAAAGCACTTGACAGGGGAGCACCAGAGGAGGGAGGTGAGGGATGGGCACAGATGATGGAATAACAAAAGCTCGCAATGTGGTGGATTTGGATGTCCAGAAATGATAAAATGTACAGTACAACCATTTGCAATTTTAGGAGTCTGGATAAAGGGCAGAGGCTGGATCAAAACTTGAGAATCTAACGGCAAAGAGATGAATCATTTGAAAACAATAGCTTTAAGAAGAAGACGAAGTTTGTTTGTTTTATGTCAGAATCCCATCCTGTCTGAGCTCTTAATCCATTCACATTTGGGACCATACAAAAAATATGATAACATATGTATTGTTCTTTAACTGTTCTCCATGGAATGCATTGCCTAAATAAATCATACTTTCATCATCAGATGGCGCTTTAAAGCCTCACCTCATCAAATATTTGTTTAATATTTGTCAAATTTGTTTTGTTACTGGCCTTTAAACATGCTCTTGAGTATCTTTACTTTGACATCTCATGTTTTTGAACTAAAAATAAAATGAGATGCCAGAGTAACTTTGCTTTGGCTCCATCTACTGGCTGCAGAGGGAATTACACACATCTAAAATGCACATTGCTTCTTATGCTAGCCATGTTCCTCCTTGTTGACACAGTTGTGATGATGTTAAGAAGGCAAAAATGAGAGTCTGGTGATGACTTATGGACTTAAAAACAGCTCAGAAGATTCTCAGAGCTACGTCACTTATTGAAAAAACATCACATATCAAGAAGATTCAGACTGAAGTGTTTTTGACTGTTGGAGAGAGCATTTTCTCACCAGGATTCATCAAACTAGCGTGAACAAAGCTAAATGCAACTCCTGGTATGTTTTTGATGACAGAACAATGGTAGAACATGGTTAAAGTTTAAAAAAGTAAATTTTGCATAATATTTTTAGTTTAACGTTTAGTAAAAGGGGCTACGGTGACAACATAAGAACTAGAAAAGAGTTCAAGTAAATAGGTTCAAGTTCAAACAAATGCATTGTTTAATTAATCAGTGCAACTGGAAGATATCCACACTGTAAACCAAAACATACTGACATAAATGTTACTTATGCCGTCTCATGTTAACTTTACATACAAGTTAGTTTTTATTTTAAGTTCATGCAATTCATTCACTTGCACTTGACAATTTAAAGTACGTTCCCGTGACTTGCGTTTTGGCACGTGGCTACAAAATGCTCCTCGTGTTGGTATGATCATATTTTTAGATGCGTTTCTTGCATGAAATATACCGATTCTTTCTTGAAAGATTTGCAAACGTGTACTTTTGTGTACACTGAAAGATATCCAAGAACTTACTGTTTAAACTTTAGTGAGAGAAAGCATGTTGGCCACAGTTCATTAAGGTTAAGGTTAGCCCGGTGTCTGTGTGTACCGCTAACACACAGCTCGTCCATGACACCTGCAATTTCGTGTGGAACACTGGGACCGGCGTAATGTATTGTAACCTTATGCTAACCTAATGAACACGGGGATGAAAGTGCTGTAATGGAGGCGCTTTTACATTCATCTTTACGCTCCTCATTATGCGACCGATATGACAAGCTCGTTAGGAGTGCACGAAAGATTACCCAGGCCGGTAAAGAGCACCACCTTCAAACCAAAAAAAAACCCACAAATAAATAAATATTTAGGCAGGTACAGGCTATGCCCCAGACCTGGTGGAAGTCACGCTTTTCTTTTCCTAGACACATTTTGAAGACCTCTGTGCTGAGTGTTTTCATGAGGGAGAGCGATGCCATTACACCATGTTTGGATGGTACTGATGGAGACTGTTGTTTTCTATAACAGCTGGAAAAGCAGCTTCCAGATTCAGAATGCTGTTAACTTAAATATGGATCTTACTTAATCAAATATGCTCACTAAATTAGGCCTCCATCTTCCGTTCATGTTTCCATATGGTGTCGCATCAGCTTTCCCTAGTGTGCAGCGATTTGCATTTGGATTTGACAGACTTAAATGTGCCGTACCTGATTTTTCCTGTTTTGAAATGTGAAAAACAGAAGTAGTTTATTTTAAACTCTTTACAGCAGTCACATGTGTATCTCACTTTCCTAATACAGTCCCAGCATCCTAAATATTCACCGCGATGAGTTTATAAGCACTTTTCACGAGTCCCAGAGCAGTCCCAGGTAAACAAACATTAGCATAATATGGCACGCTTCCTGTTTCTCGTAAAACAAAACGCTCTATAAAATAGATGCAGATAAAGCGCTGTGGTCTCATTTTCACTCTAAAACATGCAGCAAAACAAATTTGACTTTTTTAATCTAGTACATGAAATAGTTCTGTTTTTCACGTTTCAAAACAGTAAAAATCAGGTACAGCACCTGCATTGCATGCATTTATCATGGGGTAGCACAAAGAATGGAGCGTTAACTGTTTGGTTCTGGAAGTTACTTTTCCATTCATTTTTCACATAGGGATCCCCAAAAAAATGTATGTTAAATGTTTGAAACCTTGCTCGGGGCTAATCAGCTTTGTGGTAACTAATTAGCACAAGACGGATAATTAATTTTTATTCAAAATCTGTCTCTGAAACCGCTAAGTTATTAAAATATTTTGCTGAATGTTAAGCTTTACGTTGTTGTTTTTTTTTTGGACTGGAACTATATGTACATTAGTTACGACATAGTTGCTTAGCTTCAGTTGTTTAATTGTTTTAAAGCATAAAAAAAAAAAAAAAAAAAAAACACTACGGCAAAAGTGAATGAGAAATTTACTTCCGGAAGCAGGGTGAACTTTAAAGCACATTTGGATTTGACATACACCACCCACTGCAATTGGTTCTGGGAGTAAATTTTGTATGTATTTTTCTCCCACAGGGATTCAGAAAAAAATATTTTAAAATAATGTAATGTTTGAAAGCCTGCTCTGGGCTAATCAGCTCAGACCCACTCTCTATCATTTTATGTAAAAATCAGTTTCTAAAATTTTATAAACCACTAAGGTGTTAAAACATTTTGCCATTTTTAAAATGCTGCATGTGTTTTAGACTGAAAACAACCTTGTTATGGATAATAGTTACCACAGAGCTGCTTAGCCTCTGCTGTGTCTTTAAACTCTTACAAAATCTCAAAAATTTGTAAGAAATTCACTTCCGGAACCACAGCGAACTTCGAAGTGGGCGGGACTTTCGAGCTCCATACTGACAAAGGACAATAATTTGTGTATTTTATTTTATTAGAAGTATTATTTTTTAATTTTTTTCCACTGTAGTTATGAACATATTAAAGTTGTTGTTCAGCGATGTAAGGTAACTGTAAGCAATTGCAGTAAGATGAATCAATTAAAACTGTTGTCGGAGTGTGAAGTGTCAGCAGATCTGTGGCGCGGTCATCATTTGTTCTCATTAGTGTTTCTTAGAAGAAGGGGGAAAAAAAATCAGCGGTGCTTGAGGAAATCAGGTAATTTGTAATCGCAAATAAGGATACTCGACCTAACAACGCGCTATCGTTTGTAACGGAATAGCAAGTGTCTATTTGTGACCATTTGCTCTTACAATGAAAAGGCGTTTTGCACATTAGTCTTTGAACGGAGCCCAGGCCGAGGATCATCAGCTCAACACTGCACTCCAGCGGACAGAAGCCTGTAACTACAACTGCATAAAGTAGTCTGGCTATTTTAAGAGGAAAAATGTAATAGCAGTTTTAGTTCAAAATTGTGAAATAGAGTTGAAAATAAAGCTTGCATTTCAACGATGTAGCCGTTGTGGGAGAAAACAATCCAAACAAGGTCATAATAACCACAGAACTAACAGTCCTCTCGCCAGCTTGTGGCGCTCGGGCCTAAATACACACCAGTTTGTAAGGAAATGGTTGTGTTTTTTGTCTTTTCTGTTTTTATTTAAGCGGTGAAGTAATGTGGAGGCAGCTGCTAATAATTACCTATAGGCCTTGCTTGCCTCAACTGCAATTAGTTTAATGTTGTTTGGAAGTGGAAATGTCAATGACTCCTCGTCTTTTCAAAATAGTGTTTTTATTCACTGTCCCACTGTTACTGCCATATTGCTTTAATGATACTCAGAGGTATAATACTCAGTTACATCTGCTTGAAAAAAATTTAATTTTATGAATAGTTTTCCACTTCCACTTTTTCTTGACCTCCGCAACATAGACTCACTTTCTCCAAATCCGGACTCAAAACGTACCTGTTCAGACATTGCCACACCACGTAAGTCACTCACTCTCAAACTATCATCTGGTTTTGTATTGTGTGTTTTATTCTGTTGTTTTTAGTGCTTTTAAATTTGTTGTCACATACAGTTTTCTTGGGTATTTTGAAAGCCGCTTACAGATAAAATGTATGTATGATATTATTGAGTATTATTTAGTTTGAAATAACAGTGCTCTTACATGAGTAAAAGTTTTGGTTAGTCCTCCAACTGTTCAAAAGTAGAAAATGTGTGTTTCTTGCACTTTTAAAATTTAATGTTTTGTCCTTCTTATTACATTAGCTTCAAATTATAATCCACACAATTTGGCACGTTTTAACATGATACTATCACAAAATAACGTCATAGTATCATAAAATAGTAGTATCACGCTATTTCGTGATATCATCACGCTACTTTGTGATAGTATCACGCTATTTCGTTATAGTATCACGTTATCTCGTGATTGTATCATGTTATAATGTGGCAAAAAAGGCAGATAAACTACTACTATTGACAGTTCTACGCGTCCGTAATTATTAAAGGCACAGATTAAAGACAGACACAGATTTTCATCATTACCTATAAAGGCACCATATTCCCTGTATAATATTCTACGCTGGCCTGTTTCCAAACTGAAAATTGCAGCCGTGCACTCTTTAAACGCTTTGATCTGTCACGTCTCCTGCGTCTGCGCTTCCACGTAGCGATTGGTGCAGAGATATGGGAAGTGCAGTGACGTTATCCAATCAGATCACCATTTTATTCCATGGGTTTGGTTGCGGAGTGGCCTGTTATTATTTGAAGTAGCAGGTGAAATCGGTGAGTATTTAACTTGATTTTGTTGAACAGTAACCCGGGCGTGTGCGTAATCTGCTGCGCATGTGACCCGGGATGATTCGGTGACGCTGTTTTTCTAAAGTCGCTTTGCTTGAAAAGTGATGCCAGCTCTGGGGGGTGCGCTCTATTAAACAAGCGGGCGTAATAGACAGATTCGGTAAACAACCTAAGCGAGCACACAGCGACTCAGACATGGCCTACATTTAGGAGACGACCGCCTCAGCTCGTGGTTCCCCGTCTCCAAAGGCGCGCAGTAGACGGGATAAGAGGATTTCTCACCACGCGTTTTCTTAATCGTCTCGGCACTTCTCGCCATGTAGCCCACCACCAAGAGTCTGTAGTCCCTCCCCCAGAATGTGGAGCATTTCGTACGCCTCCATGTTTAAATAAAGACATCGTGCGTAATGAATAGACGTGTATATTTATAACAAAGAGAAGCATCTCCGTATACAGAGATGGTCCACAGATTCTTTTTCCTCAGCATGTTTTGAGTGACCAAAATAAGCACAAGATGGCGCTGTGACCCAGTTTTAGTGTTTCATTCATCAACAGGTCTCCCTTCTGTGAGGCATGACCATGAACATGTATGCAGTGCCCAGCCCGGGGATTCCGGGCTGTCCGCCAGGCCTGGAGTACCTCACTACGGCAAGTATCTTTACATCACCGGGTTAAGGACACCACGGGCAAAAGTCATGTTTTGTTAGTTGCTCATTTTGCCTTCTCAACATGCCGGCTTTTATGTGAAAATAGCAAACTTGTACAATCTTTTCCTAAAGATGTTTAATTATTTCTTGAATCTACTTCATCCAAAGATTTCTCTGGGACAATGTAACTTCAAAGGCTGTTTTCTTAAAATGCATTTTTCTCCCACAAAGACATAAAGATTAAAACAGAATAATAACTATTATCTGTCAGATGCAGTGATGACCGAAATTTGTCTTTGGCTTTCTCACATTAAAAAACACAGTACAGGCATACAGATAAAGAAAAAAACACCAACAAACCACAAAACTCCTACACACAACAAACTGCACAATTTTGTACGGAACAGGATTCTGACAGAACAGTACAAAAGTACAGTTACAGTACAGAGGGATTTATGGATATCAAATTCTAAGCTTGATTTATTAAAGATCTGAGTTTAAAAAAAATAAGATATCCAAAATCCCCTTTAAGTTTTTACATAAAACGTACATAAATGAATAATTTAATTTTCCCACATGTGAGCAATTATGGCAGTTTTTACAGTGCCTTATTTCTACATGAAAACATTACATGCTGAAACACTTGTAATACATTTTTCTTATATTTATGTGAGTAAACTGCAGGAAAACAATTACAATTGATATCATTAAATTGAGGATTTCTTATTCACCTGTAGTGTCTTACCTTTACAATTACCACAATTACCACTCAATCCACAGAACAATCTGATCAAGCTCATATGAAAATGAACTACTTCCAAGGAATGTTAGGCATGAAAAATGAGAGGAAAATTTGGACTCAATATTTGCCACAAAACATTAAGGACAACAGACATAGCAGCAAAAATACAGTATAAATCCACTCTTTAAGAAAAGAGATGTAAAAACATAAAAAGGACAACAAGAACAAGGAAGAAAATTGCATTTAGGTTTTAAGTCATTTAGAGTTCAGTAGTTCAACTGATGTTGGGATAAGCCTTCCTGTCTCCATTGAGGTGTTACTGCTTTGCCTGAAATGTTACACAGTATGGAACTGAACTCTTATCTCCACGGTGACAAGCAGGAGACACCAACAGGCACAAGTATTTTTGAACAATAAAAATGTACCCATACTTATGAAATAGATATAGGTAAGTTTTCACTAGCAAGGACCACAACCTCAAGCTTGGATGCAGAAGTTTATTGGCGATCAAGAACGATAAAATGCATGAGAGTAGATGATAAATGCCGTTTTGGGGCTTCTAGCGATGAGGGCAGTAGGCTCCCGGGCCTCGATACCCCCCGACTAAAGGATAAGACAGAACAATCAGAAGAGGGTGGGAGGGAGGGGCACGAAATAACGAACACTGGTGTGTGTGACCGGGAAGTTTAAATAGAGTAGTCACCGGAAGGGGCGTGGATGAGGTGTGGTCCTGCTCCCGAACTTTAGATAACAGACTTATCTCCATTAATGCCATACTGTGGAATATTCCACGCAAAGCAACATCATCTCCATGTAAACAAGCCTGAAAAGTTACTTAGTGCACCTTTAATCAGACATTATTTTGAGATGTTTCTTTATTTGCTCTTGCTTCAGCAATTTACATTTGTTTTCTAGGTGGACCAGCTTTTGATCAAACAGAAAGTAGAAGTAGTTGAAGGTACAGTGTAATATGCGACTATAACATGAATTTGTTATTGATAAGATGTATTTAATCTTGTATATTTATAAATGCAGCACTGGTTGGTTTTGAAAGCAATAACAAATATGAAGTCCGTAACTCGCTGGGTCAGAATGTGTTCTACGCTGTGGAGGAGAATGACTGCCTAAGTCGACAGTGCTGTGGCCCCATGCGCTCCTTCACTATACATGTCCTGGACAACTTCGGCCAGGAGATCATCACCATCATGAGGCCGCTCAGGTGCATGTCCTGCTTCTTCCCCTGCTGTCTACAAGAGGTCAGTCTGCATTCACAATCCCCTAGTGTGGGTCATGTAGATAGTATGGATTCAGATCAACCACAGTTCGTTCTCTCCCAATCCCTGGAACAGCTGGAGGTGCAGGCGCCCCCTGGGAACACAGTGGGATATATTACGCAGCAGTGGCATCCAATCTCCCCCAAATTCACTGTGGAGAATGAACTTAAAGAGCCTGTGCTGAGAATCCATGGGCCTTTCTGTGGATGGAGCTGCCTTCCAGATGTTGACTTTGAGGTGAGTTTACCTAAGCACACAAATCCATTATTACCCGGTGCAGTAGCTCGCTGGCCTCTGGACATGTGGAGGAGATGTGTGCGCTGCTCCGGAGCAGAAAGTATGTTTCCAATCATCAGCACAGGGCACGGCTCGGACACAGCCTCACAGGGCATGCTCCTGTGTGGGACAGTGTGGCCATTGTTTCATGCCTCGGCTGCTTTTATTAGATTGAGCTGTGAAGGGGATGTGGGTCAGTGATACAGACCTTTTACCAGACTTATAGCAAATGTAGCAGATTTCTGAGCTGCTTTCAAGCCATTAACACCAAGCAAAAACTGGATGTTTTTGTTTTTTTTAAGTAGCGCAGTATTACTGTGGGGAACCCCATTGAAAACTCATATCTCATACAATTCCTGACATAATTTTTATTAAGATGAGGTAACTATAATAAAATCTTTCCCCCAGATCATAACAATGGATGAGACCAGTAAGATCGGAAAAATCAGCAAACAGTGGTCGGGACTTCTTCGAGAAGCGTTTTCAGATTCAGACAACTTTGGTATTCAGTTCCCCATGGACCTGGATGTCAGGATGAAAGCTGTGATGATTGGTGCCTGTTTTCTCATTGTAAGTAGCGTATTTTTATTCCTGCTTTCACAGCCTGATGCCACGGTAGACGGCAGTGACCCATTTCTTAGAAATTATGCCTTATAACTAATGTAAAATGGAAATTTCCTCCTCCACTTGGGACTGTGTTAGTTGGCAAACATATTATTCATCTATTGATACAGCTAAGAGCCAAACTCTCAGTACACTGTTGAGGCTGGCTTATATGTAAATATAATTAGTATTGCTGACAATATTCTAAAACATCTTATCTTTTTCCTTTCAGGATTTTATGTTCTTTGAATCGACCAACTGATGAGCCAGAATAAAAGGACCACTTCTGAAAGAAGGCCATAAAGCCATTTTAATCATTCTTTTCTGTCCAATCATAGAACAATCTTCAGACCAATAGTATTCATCAAATAGATACCTCAGTGTTCCAGTTGTGCATGAACAGTGAAGTAGGAGGTCTTAGTCATGGCGTCCAGGTTGGTTGTTAAAACGTGTTGTTGAACATGTGGTTGGGGCAGTGTGTGTTTACTAAACGGCTCCTGGGCCTTAGCTATTAATGACTACACTTGAATAGCATATTCATGTTCTGGGGAATGATTTGTTTTGAAGCTGGTTTGAATATGGATAAGTCAGACAATTAGCACGAGTCTATGATTCAAGCCAGTACAGTTAGTATAAGCCACTATTTGCTTGTAGCTTTTTGTGTTGAATCTGAATGACATAGCAATGTAGTAGTAGTTGATTTTAGTCCTTTTAACATTGAATAATGTGTGCACTATAGGTTTTGTGAGCTATGAATGTACTGTGTCTACTGAAGCATAGTTTATTATAAGATACCTTGTGGTATTTTCAATGCCATATGTACATGTTGCCAACATTGCTGTGGTTGTTTTTTCAACTATTGGCTTCACTTGTGTGATTGGATTGGATTTTGTTCCCACTGAGTCCACAAGAGGGAGCTAGCTTTTCACTTAAAATAACCACAGCCTAAACAAACTGAATCCTCATTTGCAAATGCCATAGGTTTTTATTCAGATGTTGTATATTTTTTGGACAAACTCAGGTTGAAATGCATGCTACTGTAGTGCTATTGTTGGCTGCTGTTGACAATGAGAATTAACACATAGGATAAAGGACAGAAACATATGAATAATTTTGTACTATATAGCTTACTTATTTATTATTTTTATGTATTAGATTATGAATTGTTATTTATATTCAAACATACTTCTGCAATGCTCCATTTCTGATTCCACATGGTGATGTAGCTGATACATTGTCCATCATTAGAAGATCTACTGGAGTGAATGTGCTCTCCATAATTCTCACAGGATTTGAACCCTGTTTTTACTTGTTTTAGATTTTTGTGCATACACTGCCAGTGGACTTGAGTGTTCTATGATTGCTTTAATGTATTTTTCACTCTTTGGTGAAGTCATGTTGATAGATTTATTTCTTACTATTAAGAGCAACTAAGTTTACAACTTTTAGTGTGATTCGAGATCTGTGGTGACCGTTTTTGCTGTAACGTCATTGTTTAGGTATAAAGGTGGGTATGACAATGCTAATATTTAATATTTAAATGAACTTTAGCCATTAGGTTGAGACTGCTGCCTGAAGTGTTAGTTTTCAAGTGCCGTCCAGAATGACCAGCCACATTCAAAGGGAAAGTATGTGTTAATAGAATTCACTCGGAGCGATGGACAGAACATTGTAGTGGATTTTATGACTTGTTTTGGCATCATTTGTATGAGACGCTGGTGCTACATCCTGTGAAGGCTCCGATTGTGTAAAAGCCAAAATATGACATTTGAAAAATAAAAAGGGATATTTAGCTACAACAATGTTTAGCTATCCTCTTTATGTTATTTTAGATTAAAATGCCTATTCTTCTACTTTTGCACTAAAACTGTGAACTAACTGTTTTGTCATGCAATGGATGCAAACACATTTTGTGTGTAAAGCTAACAATTGTGTTAAGGTATTGAAAACACAATAAAAATGTTGACCAAATGCTCATATTGTCTTCTTTTGTTTAAGGTGGAGGGTCTAAAACCTTCTATCCTCCGTGGGGATGTTGTTGTTTTCCACAGAATAGTATAAAAGGTATCTATCTTGATGGGTTGATTAGTAGCATCTAACTACTAGTAACGAAAACATACTTGATTAATACCTTTATAGACAAGCAGGTGGCAGAACCTCCACAGGAAAAGTTGCAGAGGGCAGCCTTAAATCACAAAATCATTTCACACAATAGCACTCCCAGCTGATTCAGACCAATGTAACATTAAGTACGTGAATGTTAAATGAATACGTTTGGTTGATGTTGCTTCTGTGATAACATTAGTCCAGCTCTGGCTCGTTTCTTTACAACAGAATAATGTCTTGCAGTTAAAATCACTGCACCCATTACGCCGAATACAGAAGTCCTTGAGCAGAGTAATATGAAAGAATAAAAAGAACATGTTTTGCAAAGGCGTAATTAACCTGAACATGCTCACCTTGGCTATTGTGGTAAAGAGCCAGAAAAATCCTGCTGTTTATAATGGAAATTTCATGCACCGGAGAGTAGCGCAGAATACAAAAACCGCACTTGGATGAGACAATGTTTTAAAATTGGAAGTGGTCTGCAAATGTTTCAGGTGGTTTTAGTGACTGGCTGAGCATAATTGTGCATAATATAATCCACGTCTCCTACTGCAGGAGGCTTGCAAGGAGCATTGAGACACAAAATGCTGAAAACGGCAGGGTACAATATTAATCAGCCTTGGATTTTAGTGTTTGGTTTGTGCACCACAGCTTGATGTAAATGATTTAGAGCTCTCAAAAGGAGCAGGATGAAGGAAAAAAAAAGACTCAGTCCTAACTTGATTGAATTAATTATTTTTTGTTCTACTAAATATGGACTTGGGGAAATAGGTAATTAGTTCTTGGTACTGGAAAACGCCTATTGCTTTCTTCAGGCTTCTATTATTGGCATTCGCTGACTTGTTTAAACCTTAAGTCACCTCTTTACTTACACTTTAACCAGTACCTTGAAGAAAATGGAGGAAACGCAGCAGCGGCCTGAAAAATAGTCACTTGTTTATCCCACATTCTTTGAGTCTGTGGAGAGTGTCCTGGAGAAGCATGGCCTCCGCACATGCAACGGGTGATGTCACTGTGTCATTAGGAGCTGATTTGTAGGGTGAGAGCTCCCCGTCCGGCCAAACACAGATGTTTCCTACAGTCTGTGGCGTCCTCCTTGCATTTACAGGCCCGCCTTATAATTAAATACACATAGAAGTTAGCAGGGAGCAGGCTGTGTGGTCATTCGGGGATGGAGGTCAGAAGCAAAAACAACAAAAACAAACACGTCAACATGGCAGCAGTACAGTGAAGATGTGGCACTCCGAGGTTGTTGACAGTTTAACGGCCAGCACCTTATAATGGGCGATACTAAGCACTGGTCTAGACAAGGGAGACTACCACTAAATCTACAACTACAACTACCTACTAATTTACTACAAAAACTACTAACTAGCCCTAAAACAACGACGTTGACTAATACTACAGCTGTGTCCCAATTCAACGGCTGCATCCTTCGAAGGACCCAGCCGACGGAGGCTCCTCCTCCGTGTGGCCTCCGTGGACCGCAAAGGCCGTGTCGAAATGGGACAGGTCTAGCCTGCGGAGCCGCCGGTCGCCCGGCAACCGAGACTCGCTGCTAACGCTAATGCTAACACCACGCACGCCACGCATATTACGTATGAAAAACAATACGTACTGGAGATAAAATACTCGGACCTTGAGCTCAAGAGATTGTAATTTTTCTCACCCAAATCTTGCGTCTAAAACAAAGCTGACATGTTCAGATCTTGTCACATTTAACCATTACCAATGAAATATGCAGTCTTAATTCTGGAAGTAGCTTTTATAATGACAAGGGTCTACATGAAGGGTGCATTTAAGGATAAAATATGTTTATTGTGCAAATGTGAGAATATTTAACATTAAGCCCATAATATAAATCACATTAATGGTAGTGAAACCAGCTGTATGTTCATAATAAACTCGATTTAATACTTAATGTTGTATTATGACATGCTCCATCCTTAGCAAATGTTGATCACTCTACACCTTAATTGCAGTGCAACACTACATGTTGTTAGTAATTGACCAAAAACCACACAATGATTTTCAGATGTCACCATAAACCCAAATTCACCACAGAAACTGTGCCATCTAGGTATAAAGTTATAAACATATTATGTATTAGTCTTTTCAATTTCCCCTCATACAATTGAAAATGTTAGAATAAAACTGTGTAAATGTGTAACTATTTTACTAATAATAATGTATTTAATTTGCAAACCATCAAAGCAGATCATTAGTTTATGAAGTCATTCACAGACAGTGGCAATAAAACTTCTGATAATGATCCAATACAGTTGTTCAGGTTCTTCAGTTAAGATCAAAACATTGAGACAGCTGTAGGACATTAATTTATTAAAAGTTAGGCCTCAGCTGTACAAAAACATGTGCTCGAGCGGACACGGCCACCATACACTGCACCAGGTCTTCTGTCGTCAGTTGGAGATGGACCTCCACATCTGCAGGAGACTCTGGACCATGTGGTGGACGGTGCAGACGTGACCCAACACGCTCTCAGTTTGTCTCTCAACCAGAAGACGAGAGTCAAGCCAAGTCCAGGCTGAGAAGATTCACACTGAACTCCTGTACAATGGGCCTTGTGTCTGCAGCTGAGTCAAAACCTGTAACAAAATACATAAAAAAGTCCAAATACTATTAATGGCAGACCTGAAAATTAACTCCACAGAGCACATCTCAAATACATCCAGGTGATTTGGCACTTTAGCAAATTATTACTTTGGCAAATTATAAACAGCTAAAGTAACACAAGAAACCTGTGAATTCGATATTTGATTGTTGTTACAAACTTAAATGGTATTTCAATTTGATGAAGAGGAATCCTGCAGCACTAATTATTTTAAAATTGTTTCAAACTGCAATGCACATGTCCTGTACCTTATTGGTCTGTTTATTTGAAGATGTCAGGTTGGCGCTCTTCCAGTGCAGTGTCAGGTGCACTTTATTGTCCTCTGCATTTGACCCTTTTTAAGCATCATCTGCATGTTCTTCATTGAACAGTTTTGTTACTCCAGCAGTATTCCCTGTCCTCAGGCAATAAGCTGCATCTGAGAAAAGGAAAAGTCTTATTAAACATCTTCAATGTGTTATTATCTTACACTTTGGTCACCTGTGTGAAAGATACAGGTCTCCACAACCATTTTAGCATAAATGTGTTGAATTTAAATAATCAACACAATTTATCCAGCCAGTATTATTTACCTTAATCATCCATTTTCTGGGATTATAAAGAAGGCAATTATTCCATTCCCATCATTTCTAGAATTAAATGCATTAGTTTGAGACTTGTATTACGTGATTTACAAGTAATTATATAATTAAACATAATAAAGCTCTGCTTTTTAAGAATAATACACAAACCAACAGATGTCATCTTACCTCCAAGATACACTGGCCAAAAGTTTAGCCCCATGGCCCAAACAACGTGGTCGTTTCCTCCTCGTAGCTTTATTTTTTAATCCACGGGTTTCTTTTCTCCTAAAAGTAAAAACATGATCAGTGTTTGATGTCAATCTGCCCAAATACGAAAGTTTGATCGGACTTTTCACGGCGTTAGCTGGAGTTTACTAGCCAAACTTTTAGCTCAAATCTCCGCGGCTCACGCAGTAAAAACAAACTTATTTTACAGTTTTGCGGGCTTTATCATATTATTTTATGACAACAGTCCTGTTCGTAGTAAACTCGTTATGTTTCAAGCGTTACTCACATGTTTTCCTTCGCTTTCGGGGCGCGTTGTTTTGCTCCGCTGTTTGCGCACGTCTGACCAGCGCCGCGCGGTGCATTATGGGATATATGAGGCCGTGAAGGCTGCTCAGATGTGGCCTTCGTTCACGGCCGATCTCCATGGAAACGCGGGCCGCATTTGTCGGCCGCATTCGTGGGCTGCATGAAATGGGACAGCCTTGTCGCGGCGGAAGTGACGCAACCGGCCTTCAAATGTGGCCTTTGGAGGATGCAGCCGTTGAATTGGGACACAGCTTACTACTACTCCTACATCTACTACAATACCAACAAACATTATGGTTTTTTGCTGGGCAGCCCGCAGATATCCATAGGTTTCATGGATAATTAGGGAATAGCGATTAACAATTTAAAACTTAATATTATTGTGAAAGAATTAAGTACCCAATATGTTCTCATGCTCAAAACCATAAGCACGGTCAAATCACCTTAACGCGGATTTGTTTAAAATGGCAATTAGAACCAGTGGCGCTAATAATAATAAGTAAATAATATGTTCTTATATCACCATTAAAGTTTTTACACTGTTATTTTCCACATCTGCATTTGAAAGCAACCAAATGTAGTACTACTGTATATGGGCCAAACAAGATTAAGGTAGCTTTTCTCTAACTGCTCTGTTTTAGTGATCACAGCCAATTAGTGAAACCACACTCTAAATATCTTTGGCCTCTTTACTTCAACATTTACCAGGAACTATATGACTCCTTCCAGCTCTAACTCCCTGGTGTTTAGATGATCCCTCTACAATTGCTTGCTGTATGTGGAATGTTCTCGAGAAACACTGAGATAAACAAATGGCTGAAGCAACATCTGTGCAAACGCAGTCGTAGAAAGCGACGCACTCTCAAAGGCAGATGTGAGATATCAAATGGGGGTGGGTATTTACATTGGGAGCCTTCCTGTGAGAAAAGCAAACCACTGACAGTGTATCTAGAATGAAGGCTTTGTTTCAGCAAAAGACATAGGAATGCACTGTTCATGGAGAGGCAATAGGGGTATGAGGAGGGGCAATAACAATTTCAATGATACATATATTATCAGGGGCGTAGCAGCAAATTCTGGGCCCCAGGTACAAACCTTCTCAGTGGGTCCCCAATACATAATTTTGTATATGATTTATTTATCCCAGCAAATTAGTAATTTTTTCATTCACTATTGCTAGAATATACGTCTTATGGTTTTACGTACACCTAACAATAACTCGCAAATTTACAGACATCCTGTGAAGCTACCGGCTTATATTATGATGCAGAACGGTTTTTATTTGCAATTACTATCAATTTCACAAACATCTCAAAACATTATTACAAGAAAAGACTAAGTATGAAATATAATCACTATTTGTTGACAATTTAGCTAATAAGTGAGCAATGATGTTCCCTTTTTTCCAGTAGTGATGGGGCCCTCAGATGTCGCACATAACTGTTTAGTCTCTCAAGGATTTTACTCAACCATAATGCATTTTATTACAACAAAAATAGATATTAAGTTTAGAAAAATGCAACTGAGAAAAAAACAAACAAAAAACAAACATCACATGCTTTTGAGCGCTCTTCCCTGCCGTGGGCCCCAGGGGAACCAATGCACTTTACCCCCCCAGTCTGACGCTCCTGGATATTATAACAAACAAAATACTGCTACTTCGACTGTTTCTACTTATTCTTTTAGTGCTTCCTACTTCTACTTCCACTGGGCGACTGGAGCTCAGTGACACATTTAACCCATATAGCATATTGAAATAAATGGGAGGCTAGCGCTGGCATACTAGCACCGTACACACACACAAACAAATGACCATAGAACTATAATTAAAACTGGAAGATGAACCCAAAATGGCGTCCTGTTTAACCCTGTGGAGTGTGCTCATTGGCGCATGACCCCAAAAAAAGGTCTTTACTTCCGTGTTACTTCCTGATATGGAGGCTGCCATCTTTGCGTTATGGAGGCTGACATCTTTGCTTTAGGGCACCACGTAACGGCAATCCCCCATGATGCTTTGAGCGTCGTGAACGACCAGCAGCTTGCAAGTTTTTGTGTTAATGTTAGCTTGTGTGATTGTAATTGTATTCTTCATGTTAGGCCAAATGTGAAAGCGTCTGAAATGAAATAAAATACAACTTACAGGTATCGCTAGTCTAGCCATGTTCACATGCTTCTGTTTGGATTGTCCCACGTGCTCGTTCACACGGCTCACACGTGTTTGCGTGACATCACTTCATATAAAAACGGTAATTTCGGCGATTTTAGAAACGGTAGAAAAGAACACTTCCTTCTTTCCTTCCTTTATTTAAATACCGATAATAATTCAGTACTGTCTGCAATTGTAATGTGCAATTTTAGAAAAAGGCTGGGCCCAAGAGGCTGCAGTACCTCACACGGCCACAAATCAAACCAGTAACCACAGACAGAGGGGGCATGTCTTATCCAGTTCATTAAATACATCCATGCAAATGACACTCACCAGTCCCACTTAACAGTTTACAGCTGGTAGTCAGGCTTTACCACCATGGAAGGGGCGACTATACATTTGAGAGGCATATCAGTCAGTTTAGTTGTTCAAAAGTGCAAAATTAGAAGATTTAAACCGACAAAATCGCGTACCTGTAGCAGCTCTGTTCGAGGCGGATCCCACGCACACTCAAGTGACTCAAGCGTGCCATATTAAAAAGCGTGTTGATGCTGCGAAAGTCTTGCGAGAGCGCGATATTTCAGACTTTTTGGACAACAACGCGATGAAAAGGTGCAAAGGGATAGCAAAAATTACACGGGTTACACACATCCATCAACTGGAAGGTCGGAGTTTTGATTCCCCCTCTGACCAAGTTCTGTCAGTGTGTCCTTTGGCAAGGCACTTCACCCACCTTGCCTAGTATTAAAGTGGTGAGTGTGTAAGTGTTTGGATTGGACAATGACTAGAGTGTAGTCGTGGTTTGCGAGGCGAGCGCATTATGTAAGGCATTGTTTGTCATTACTTCTATAGCTAGGCCGACTACCACTGGTGCTGCAGGGCTATATATGGTCAGTGTTACCTCTGCTGTCACGACGGATGAAACTATCACAGTTGCTGCTGCTACTGCCTGCTTCTGTGGCCGTATCTGCAAGACTGTGCCTGGTTAGTACTTGGATGGGAGACATCTCTTTAGTCAAGACACTTCACCACTTTGCCCATATCACTGTGGCGTGTGCGTGAGTGTCGGTGGTGGGAGGGGCAAGTGGTGCAGAATTAATAATGCACTGTAAAACACTAAGTGGGTCATCCGATGCAATATAATTATTGTATTATTACATTACTGCTGCTGCTGCTGTTGCATGCGTCTGCTTTTGTAATTGATTCATAAACTACACGAAAAGGGGGTGCACGGTGGCAGAGCGGCTAGAGCTTCTGCCTCTCAATAAGGAGATCGTGGGTTCGAATCCCGCACCACCCCATCATCGTGGTTTCGAATTCGCACCACCAAAACATCACACGATCTCTCTGGGTGGAGTCTGCATGTCCTCCCCGTGTTACCGTGGGTTCTCTCCGGGTTCTCCGGCTTCCTCCCACCGTCCAAACACATGACTGTGTAGGTTAATTGACAACTCTAAATTGTCCCTAGTGAATGAATGTGAGAGTGAATGGTTGTCTGTCCTTGTCTCTGTCTCTCTGTGTCAGCCCTGCGACGAGTTGGCCACTGTCCAGGGTGTACCCCGCCTAAGGCCCAAAGTCACTGGGATAGGCTCCAGTCACCCGCGACCCCTAACGGGAATAAGCGGTAGAAAATGAATGAATGAATGAACTACACGAAAAGAGAAACGTCAGAACAAAGTATCCCGCTCCTGTCAGCGGTGGTGACAACTTCAGAAAAAGTTTAGACACTCCACGTTATGGTACAAAGGATGGGAGGGTAAAGAATAGCACTGTTTATTCTGTGATGCAGGGCAGTCCTCCAATATAACGTCCACAAAGTTTGTTTAAGACCACAACCTTCCCAAAAAATTCAAGTTTGATTCTATTTTTGAATGTACTGTAGAGAATGCATCAATACCAGAGCTTAATGTTGCATATCACCACTATGTGACCTAGTTTAACTCACAAGCCAGTCTGAATTCAGAAAGAGAAAATGTAGACCTTTTTTTGCAAAGGACCAGAAAAGTAATGTTTTTTGTTTTGTTTTTTTTATTGAAAAGCGTATAGGTGTAGTCTTAATATTGCTCAGTACGTTTACATACACAACTAGAAACCCTAATTAAAACATTACTCCAATTACATCAGGATTTCTTAAAGGTGTACTATGAAGATTTATTATGGAGGTTCTGTCACTTGCTTGTCTCCATGGTGATGTTCCACTATATGGTATTAGATCTATCTGTCTTCGTGCAGGCAACTCCACAGGACCAAGTTACAAGTCAGATCCCAGAGGTGACCCAGTGT
Source organism: Rhinogobius similis (assembly GCA_019453435.1). Lineage (NCBI taxonomy): Eukaryota > Metazoa > Chordata > Actinopteri > Gobiiformes > Gobiidae > Rhinogobius > Rhinogobius similis. The sequence goes on along the minus strand of CM033639.1, from coordinate 3,924,134 downwards.
TTTTCAAGCAACAAAAATACCAGTAAATTAATAAATGCAAGAAAAATAAATTTATTACAGGCAAAGATGCAATGTTCACCTTTAATCCTCTATTTTAAGCACAGACAATGCTGATGTGTCTTCTCTAAAACTGCATTTCATCACTTTTCCACCGCGGGTCTTACAGTAAACCTGCACTTGCACTTTTGAACACATGAAAGACCAGCCGGGATTAAAGTGCACTAATCCACGTCTAGGCCTGGACCCCTTCTGTCGTGACACCCCGGGGTGACACTTAGCGCAGCGCTTGTTAAACGTCTCTGGTGTTAGCTTAACTACTATTTACCAGACGCCTTTCATACAGACCACACCCTGAGCCATTGGACCCCATGGCCTCCAGATTGGGGCCCCACGTAGACACACAGGGGCCATACTGTATATACCGCTGACGTGCTCAAGAAGAAGAGACAACGGAGCAAGCGTACTGCCCCCTCCATTGACCGGGACTTGTAATTACACCCATCAAAGCTTTTCGGATAAATATAAATTCCATTCTCTTTGGGCAATGGTGCAATTGTGGTTTTTGACCGGGGACAAGGGGACCGAGTTGTCTAGGATTTGTGACTCACAGGGCAATTGCAAAACCATCCTCGGGTACCACCACACTCCAAAATAGACATAAAAGTAGAAAGAGGCAAAGGTGTGTCCTAACCACTGTGCCATGAGAGATATGGGATGATAAATGTGAAAAAACCTGAATAAGTAGTGAAAAAGGACTGCTATACAATGAAATTAAATAACTTGATTTACCTTTCAAAGTGACAGTACTTTTGTTCTTGAAGTATTAACAGTGATACCAGTAATAGTAGTCATACAACAGCAACAACGCAGAACTTTAACTTGAATTTACTAAAAAGCACAGCCAAATCTAAATGACTTTACATTTAATATATAAGAGGACAGTTTTGGTCTGGATCTATGAGGAGTTTTGTGTCAAGGGAATAATATAACTGATGTAGCAAGTTAAAATTATCTTTTGGCAGCTTTTGTCTTAAAAAGATTTCATGCAGAGTTTAAATGTGTCCCAAATGAATCATGATTTTCTTCCCTGGACCAGAATACACGAAAACAGCGCCTTTAAACAACCGTCTCCATCCTCTGCCGGCTTGGAACAGTCAGGAAGCACTGTTTAGTCTTTTCTAATACCACGGCACCATCAAGGGAAGTGTATGTAGGCAGAGGTGGACAGTAAGCACATCAATGTATTACATTTCATACGGCTTGTTTTGTTTTATTGAACCTAACATGTTTTTTATGTACTTAGTATTGAGCTATAACACAAGTACATCATCATTTTACATTTTGTTCAATGCAATATTGATCTAAAAACGGCTTAGAAATACAAACAGGTCCATTGACTTCTTGTTCAAAACTGAAGAACTGATAAGACCCGCCTCTTCATTTTGACATTTCATCGCAGTGGATTGTTCTGTACATGTTTTTATTTTTGAAAAGTGACTACGTGGATGGTTTGTGCTGTGAGTTTTTCTCTCTTTTTTATGTTTTGTGCCCTCTGAGTTGTGTTCTGCGTCCTGTATTTGTTACTGGGACAATATAGAACTTTTTTTTAGATGTTAGATATTACTTTGCTTGGAATGTAAACCTATTTTACAAGAATGTGGTTGAGGTGCTGGTGGTGATGGAATTAAAAAGTCAATAATAGTTTAATGTTACCAAAGAGCAGAATATCTACCCTGACTAGTAGTGGTAGTATAAGTAGCAGTAGCAATATAGTACTAGCAGTTGTAATCGTGTACAGGTGTACCTTGTTGTCACGGCGACCCGCTGCTTCCACGCGTCATCGTCTCCTCGTTTACCAGCGCAGCTCCCGGATACCGCTGTATTCTGGATGTGCCGTTTTACTGTAATTAAACCCAATCTACCCACCCACGCCACAGGGACTGAAAACTGGAACATGTCATCAGCACCTCTGACACTTCGCCCACCTCTGGAGACAGGACGAAGGCCACATACACATGTACTGCTCTTACATCCAGTATGGGGCTAGTGAAATATTAAAGAGCTCATAAAAGTTGGGACAGGCTGTAATCGAATCCAGATTTCCAAATGTCCAATAGTAGTTGTTCAGATGGGATATTGAAACTAGCCTTAAGATATTCACTATCATATGCTGCCAAGATGAAGCATGTACCACAACCACTGAGATTTTCCAGTAGAAGAGAGTTTCCCAGTAACAGGCCCACAGCCCTGTTAGAAGTCTGTAACACTGCCAGTAAAATGACACATTGTATCACACTTTATACCAGAGAATATTAGGGTAAATAGAATGTAAAAAAAGTTTCTTTTTATTATTTGAAAATCTCACTTTTTTTTCCTGACTAAAAAATGCACTCATGTCATTATTAAAGGAGACACAGTATTATACAGTTTTCCATGAACCTAGTATTGAACTATAACTTAAGTAGATCATCATGTGAGTGGAGATAGGGGTAAGGTCAAGGAGAAAACAGGAATTTTCTGCACACTCGAGCTGTTAATTGCAGGACTTCCATCATGTTCGTCCGCTTTATCCAGGCCGGGTCGCGGAGGCAATACTCTGAGCAGGGTGGCCCAGACTTCCCTGTCCACGCACACTTTCTCCAGCTTTTCCAGGGGATCTTGAGGTGTTCCCAGGCCAGCTGAGACACGTAGTCCTTCCAGCGTGTCCTGGGGCCTCCTCTCGGTGGGACATGTCTGGAACACCTCCCCAGGGAAGCATCCAGTAGGCATCCGGAACAGATGCCAGAGCCACCTCAGCTCCTCTCGATGTGGAGGAGCAGCGGCTCTACTCCGAGCTCCTCCCGTGTGACTGAGCTCCTCTCTATCTCTAAGGGAGCGCCCAGCCACCCGGCAGAGGAAACTCATTTCTTTGTATCCGCGATCTCGTCCTTTCGGTCATTACCCAGAGCTCATGACCATAGGTGAGGGTATAACGTAGATTGACCGGTAAATCGAGAGCTTTGTCTTTCCACTCAGCTGTTTCTTGCAGACGCTGCACTGATCCGCCTGTCGATCTCACGCTCCATCCTTCCCTCACACGTGAACAAGACCCCGAGATACTTGAACTCCTCCACTTGAGGACAAGCCACCTTTTTCCGGTCCAGATCCATGTCCTCTGATTTGAAGGTGCCGATTTTCAATTGCAGGACAATACAGGATTATTCCAACATGCATGAATCAATCAAAATACAACTTTGAGTAAACTATCGATGAGGAAACACTGTTATAACAAGGTAAAAAGCTCACTGAAGTTGATTTTGCTGTATATGCCCCGTTTAAGCAATCCCAGCTGGAGGAAGTATGAAGCACAGTTCTACAACACTGCAATACTCTTGGGTGCACTAACTCTTCCACTGGGGGCGTCCACTATCTGCATGTCTTCAGAAATGTCTTTGTTTTGTTTGGGATAGATTAAATCTGTAGGTCCAGGTGTTTTTATTGTTCATAAATAACCTACAAAATATGCTGCTATGAGCGAACTCTCCTCGCAGATCTGCCTGTAACTTGACCTGGTGGCGTCATCTTCCTGCTAGTCTTCATGGAGACAGATACTTTTAATGCCATACTGTGGAACTTTCCTGTCAAAGCAATAACACAGACAAGCTGGTGAACCTTCCACCAGAAACATTACGTAGAGCACTTTTAGATACTGCTGTTACAATATTCATTCTACTACCACTGGCACTACTTTTACTTCCTTTTTTTGCCATGAACAAATTGCCAATCAGGAATGTCTCCATGCGGCACACACACAAAAAAAACAAACTCAAAAGCATTACGTCTGTTACATTTCAGCAGAGGACTGACAGTATTTGAAAACGCTGCTGATTTTTATGGCACGATTCCACTTTCTGAAGGTTTCTCACTGGTTTTCTCTGGAAAGGGCTCATATATCAACTCTCCAACTCCCCAGTGCTGAAAACCATAATGCAGTGAAGTCATTAAGTAGAACAATATGGCCAAAGGCAGTAAGGTAAAACCACCAGAGCGGAATGGTTCAAGCAGGCACGAACGTTCACCCTGGCATTGGAGACATGGATGAGGGAAAGCAACGATCCATGGTTATTCAAAAGAGCTGTAAAGAATGCCTCTTACAGAAGTCCTCCTAAATGTGCGTATTTACTGTAGAAGGAGAGGAGTCAGATTACAGCAGGTCTGTGTCAGAGCTGAAGGAGGTCAAAAGGTCAGCCTTGGTGCTGTAAGGAGTTAAATCCTTTGGGGTGAAAATATACAGATGTACTGTATCTGTCACTGGGGTTGTAACAGACTGGCTCCAGGTGTTGGATTCACTATGTTTTATATTTGGGTGTCAATCGTTGATCTGGTGCAATATTAGAGGCTGGCTGCTCACAATAAGCACCTGCCTCATTTCAACATACTTTTTGTCATTTTAAATTTAACCTAATGCTATTGTGTGCATTGTGAATGCATACAGTTATTATACATTAGACATTACACGTTTTGTGTAAACTACTGTGCAAATTGTGAATAGATTCTAGTCTAATAAGGAGCCTGTAGCCAATTTATTATTGTAAAAAACAGTCAAGAAAACACCTGCCACTGAAGCCCATGGAGTGGCCTGCCACACTCACTCTTAAAAACCGTCCTTTGCTGTTGGTATCTCACTTGAACCGTTACAGAAAGTGTCCCGCTGACTCCAGTGAGTGACTGTGAGCACGTCTCCTCACTCAGTGTCTGCCCCCTGTGGGCAGTTTGCACAGGGCTGTGGGGCTTTGGGAGTCTGGGAGTCTGCGAGTCTGAGGGGGCAGCGCACACACGCGCGCAGGGGGAGGGTCCGGGGGTCTGGGGAGGGAGAGGCCGACGGGGGTTCAAATACAGCTGTGCTTAGTCACACTTTCGCTCAGGACTGCCCTGTGTCAGCGGGTCCTCCTCCGGCTCTCCTCATGGGACTTTAAGCTGCTGATGCTACAGACGAACCTCACATGTTACTTTCCATTTTGAACATTGGACAGAGTTGTCCCGAGTTGCTCACAATTCTTGCGTCAGTTTGTTTAATTTAATCATCGCGAGAGCTTGTTCACAGTAGCGCTTGACCACCGCTCTCCATCCGCGAACACGCGCTGAAAAGTGCCATGGAGTACCTCAACTTTTGTGTTATCTTCTCGTTCTGCCTCAAGTTTGCGTCCTGTGTCTCCTCTACTGACTCTCCTCCTGCCCCCGCGCCCATTCCCAAAGGTAAGGGTTATTCATACTCACATTTGGGAAACAAGTAAGTCTAGACATTGTTTCCTACTTGAGCGCACGTTCAGTACAACATGATGTCACTGCAGGGTGCACTCACGGAGCCTCAGCACACGCGCCCGGGGCTCCGGGCTGTACGTTTATGCGTATGTTTGAGGCGGAAAATTGCACGATAAGGGTTCACACCAAATCAGTCTGCGGCTTGTCGCAATATCGTGTTTATTTGATGCGTGCTGCTGGAGCTTTTATGTCTGTGGGCTGTAAAGTGTCGGAGCGTGAAAGAAGTTCATTTGAAGGCGCAGCTTTGATGAGAGAATTGCTTCAATTAGTGCACGTTCAAAGAGAGTGAAATGGAACGATTTGTGGTGATCAGGTGCGTTATGTTTCAGTCATTGTGCCTGGGATTCACTGACGACCTGCATCATTAAAATAATAGGTTATTGAGGAGCGACCTGCATGCAAATGTCACATCTTTTACAAAGTATATTCAAATGCTTTATGTTGTGTTTCATGTAGCCAATAGAAATACTAGCTTACTTATTCCCTTTTCAGCACAAATGCAAATGCTTCTAAAATGCTTCTAATATTCTTCTTTCGTTTTAGAATAGGCCTATCTAATATCTAAACAAGGAAATTATACAGTAGATTATACAGTATACAGGAGAACAAAAAAATGCAGCGAAGATAAATAACTGCTGAAAGTAAGGTATAGTTGCGTTACAGTAATGAATGTATTCAGGTAATGATCTCAAGCACAGCCTACTTCTACTTTATGACATATATTACGTTTTCTGGAGCTCACCTTATAGTTTGACCACCTCTGGTTAGACTGTACAGTAGGCTATACATGCCGCACTAACCTCACTACACCACAGCTTTATGGACTTGTGTGAGACGCTTCGCCCTGTTAACATGTAGCCATGGCTAAATTGCTCTAAATTACCCTAAAATCATCTCAGTGAAATAGGTCTGTTTGCAGTCGCACGCCTCGGTATAAAACCTCCACATGACAGTTTAAATGGACACATATGCGCCTGCTGTCTCAAGCGTCTGTAGGTGAGGTTTTCCTGGAGTGAATGTCCCTGATGCACAAACTGTAACAAATCAAATATTACAAAGACTGTTAAAATGAAATCTTCTAAGGGTGCGTACACACATTTACCACATCAAAAAAGGGACTAAACCATAACTAAACCCAACCTAAACCTAGACTAGATCAAGACAAAACAAGACCTAGAACAGGACCAAACCAAGACCACATCAGGACTAAAAGTAGCTAAATTTAGAACCAAATAATGACAAGTGTGAACGCGCTCGTAAACTTTCTATTGTGGGGTTATTGGGCAAATTATCTGCCACTGATTGCACTGTAATTAGTGCAAAATTGGGCATTTTACTTTGCTCAATGTAAATGTGACCTAAATTGTCTGGACTGGCATTCAAGCAGTGGTAAAATGTACACTCAGGTCAAGGTACAGTCACATGTATAAAGTATAACGTATGCATGAAAAATACAACTCAAAGGTACTTTATTCTGCAATTTCAGTAACATGTAAGATACATTTTATGCAAAGCTTGATTAATTAAACAGTGTAAGCTGAATTAAGTTAACCTCAATTCACATATTCTCTGAGCTCTGCCCAATCAAACCACACAATGCGGTTCTGTTTTTGTGTTTTTTGGCAAATATTTAATTGGTATTTGTTGGTTTGACAGGAATAGATACAATGCTGAAACATATGTGCGTTGGGACAAATTATTCATGTTCAAGTACATGTTTGAAAGTCTAGGCAACAATTACTCAAAATAATCTATTCCGCTGATTAGTCCGTAGTTAGTAATTATTAATATTAGTAACTAGTAGTTACTTTCCACAGCATTTAAAGCAGAACTATCTAATTATAGCGATAAAGCTACCCCTGCAGCTCCTTTGTGAAATTTTACTGTGAGGACAAAAAAAAACTTTTATCCTTGCCAAACATTTAGAAAAAAAAAAGAGCCAGAGTTTCCCAAGAGTCTTGGGGTTGTTTGAAGGTTGGTTTCCCGGCCAACGACAGCAGGCAGAGACGGTGAACGCTTGACTAAATTACATTAAACCATCACAGGCGCTTTTAAAGGCGTTTAATACGGTAAAAACGTTACTTAGTTCTCCTTTAAGTAGGTTTCCGTAAGCCTCGTTTACACATGTCTACAAAGTTTCCACACAGCAACACTTGGCCCTTCTGTGTTGGTCTGTGTTGGTAAGTGAATCAAATGCCTCTGATGATGTGTTAATGGACTGAAAGAAAGACACAGTAATGGCTCCGGTAATTGAATCCAGGAATTATGATCCGCATTGTTCCAGCGTAACCAGAAAAGTACAATGATGTCGACGCAACAAGGACGCAACAAGGACAAACGTAAGATAACATTGAGACATGGCTGATCATTCCGAGGCGTCGCGGCGGTGACAGCAGGTGGACAGCAGCGGACACACTCACACCTGCAGGGCCCGTGTGTGGACAGCAGGCCGACTGTTCCCTTGTGGTTTTGGAAAGTCTCTGGGTGGAGCAGACCCCGAAGTCCCTGAAAGGAATCATTCAGTATCTTACAAAATGGACACGCAAAACACAAAATGTCTTGAGGGCGGAGAGATCACAATATCAGATGTATTCACGATTCTAAGCACCAGGACTAAACAAAAGTGAAATCATTAAGTTTCTTTCATTTTTACTGTCTAATATATTGTCTCACGTATGTTACCAGCTTCATGAAATCAAACTTGATGAATGATAAAGTTAATGTGACATAAACAGCATTAGCGTTAAGAGAGATATCGAACAATTGATAATATTGCAATTGTTTTTTGGTAGAAATGTTATATCGAGTGTATTATCTGTAATAAAAACGCTACAAAATAATCAGTTTAGTCAGTTTTAGTTATTAGTTTAGTTCACTTGTTGCATAATCATTCAAATAAAGAGGATAATGTGATATTGCTGCACCTTGTTTTGTTTAATTTTACACTCCTCAATAAAATCCCACCCAAAAAAGTTTTCATTTTCTCTACATTACATTTAGGTTAACTGTTTTAGAGTACTTTGAATTGACGTTATTCTTTTTTTGCTTCTAAAATGGCTGTGATTGATTTTTTTTATAGTTCTTTTGATGATAATGTAACCTGACAATCACGATTTTCAATTAAATTAATTATCTTGACATCCCCACTTGAATGTCTTCCTAATACTTTAGCTGAAATTCATTAATGCCAAAACCATTTCAGCGCCGCAGAGATGATGATTGTGCCTTTCTCGGGGGGGAAAGTTTATAGACCAGGAAGGAAACTCCACCTAATGCTGTCCACTACTTGGGCCCTGGAGAATGGCCCCTCTATCATCTGTAATTCTAACAAACAAACCACGGGGCATAATCACAACGTAAAACACAACGAATCACCGCCCGTTTTTAGGGTTGTGCAGTTAAATTGTGCGTCACATTTTAAACATGATTGTGATTCATTCAATCATCAATAATCATCTTGGGTCTTTTTAATAGAGCCATCCACAGCCAGTCATCTGTCAGCAAAATCATAACATTGAAAGACATAGATACCACTTTATATTAACTACACTTCTAATAGCCTTAATAAAGCACGGACAATGACTTTATTCTTAATGAATTGAGTCTTTGTTCAATAGTTTATTAAGAACTTGACAACTTGGGGTTGGGAGTTAGACTTAGGGTATTAATGAAGTCGTTAGTAAGCCAGAATCATTATAAATAAGCTATTTGTTCATTGTGAATCAAGTCTTTGTTCATGCTTTAAGGCTATGGAGCTCACGACCGCCCATTCCGGAGGTACATTTTCCTCTCATTTTCCTCATAGCGATTCTAGGGCTAATCAGCTACAATGTGTGGTGAGTAATGAGCATGAGACCTATCATTTTATTCAAAATCTGTTTCTGATTTAAATAAACGCAAGATGTTAAACCAGTTTGCAGAATTTTGAGTTTTACATGTGTTTTTGAAAACAATCACAGAGCTGGTTAGCCTCCTTCGTGTTCTTAAACTCTTAATATTTAAATGTTTCTAAAGCCCTATGGCAAAAATGAATGAGAAATGTAGTTCAGGATCGTGGCTAACTTCAAAGTGGGCTGGACTGATGAGATCCATTAAAAGTGCAATTAATATAAAGTGTTACAGATCCTTATATGGTATTTTTTGTAATATTATCTTTTTTGTCATATAACTCAACCACATTTCTTAGTATCCCTCTCATTAGTTCTGTGTAGACATAAGTAATGATCTTTCTCTGGGGTCAGTAGGTCAGTCTATATTCAAATCCACTCACATTATGCAATTCAAGCCTTGAGGAAAACTCGTCCTTCTTGGTTGAATGGTGGTGGTCATAGAGGCCACTGACACAGATTGGTGGTGTCTAGGATCCAGAATACACGCTTGTTTTCTAATACTTTACAAAGAGTGAGTCTGGTCACCACACCCTCCGTTAAGATAGAGCCAAACCCAAACAGTGCTGTACAATCAGACGCATTTATTACCTTGATGTATCTGAAACAAAGGAGCTCATTGGTCATTTATCATTTAGAACAAAATTAAACTTCTGTCACTTCAGATTAACAGAACTTTTCACTTTGCTCTTTGATTTTGCAGAAATCTGTAATGTTTTTCAGATATTTTTTCTTGTCTTTTTCCCCCGTTAGCAGCCATGTTTGTTTTGATACAGACGGACCATGCTTGCCCCTGATTGGCTACTCCACCAGTCAATCACACCCATGAATACAGTGACCAGACTGATATCGATCTGTATAAAAATTATTGAGACACACATCATTCAAATTTTTTCTAAAGTTTGGCCCCATTGCAGTTGTTACCGTGGTTAAAACCCCCAAATTTAATTGAATATAAAGCTTTTTGAAACACTTTACACACAACTTTGTTAAAGATAAGGACCCTCACCAAGAACAGAATGCCTTACAACATCTTGTTTCAAATATTTACTAAACAGCAAATGGAACAAACCCATAGGCATACAGCTAATAATTAGACAGTTCGTTTAACGATCAAGAATGATACATTGGGAACTTTCCATTATTACATAGGTCAGACGATCCCGCCTACAAGTTTTAAGGATGACAAATAATTACATTGCACAGCTGTTAAAGGTCTGGCAGGATATCCACAAACTGAATCACAACGGGGCGTGCGTGTAGTTTTATATTTGGTAATAAAGGTGGAATTCTGCATCTTAGGAACTGACTACATCTAAATGAAAGCGATAAAAATAACGGCATTGACCTCATTGTTTTTGTTTAGAAGTGCACCCCTTTCGTCTCTAAATTGTAGTGGATTTTATGGCGAACTAAATAAGGTATTCAGAATGATGCAAAACGAGAATCCCGGCTTATTTCCGTGCCTGGGGGTGGTGACATCATGCCACTTCCTTAGGCAACGGTCCTGTGGTTTGACACATGTAATTGAAAGCCCAGGCGCTACACGGATTATGGACTTGGAATGTTTTATCAATTATAGGACGTGAATGCTCGGCTATTCCCTCTCGTACCTCGTACCTCAGAGGGGATTTCTGGACATACCCTTAATGTGGTTATGACGAGCCTTGATGTCAAACATATGGGGTACAACTCACCTAGAACAATAGCATTAGCCGGATAAAAGCGGTCGTCTCCATGTCTGTCTTGCTGTCTAGCCTTGTACTTTTTGGGGTATTTTGTGCCTTCTTGTAGCTGTTGCATTGGTGCCAAAACAGTCTGTGGTCATATTAAAATTCTGATGGATTCTACGGCTGGAAAACCCTCACTAAGTGCATCTATGTTTAGCTGAAGGCTGAGAATAAAGAGTGTGAGGGGTGCGTACTCTTGTGAAAACGGTATTGTCTGTAATTGGCCGGTTCCCTTCTGGCCTGTTTTTGCACTGGTAAAAATTCACAGCAGAGTGTAGCGGGGGTCAATAGTGCACGCATAGGCTTTAATGTATCAGCAATTGCAGTTAAGTTTGCCAAGGTGGTTAGCTTATACTGGGGTTGGTTGCGTTGGCTGTAAGCAATTAGCTGCTTGCAAACTACGGCTCGGGTGTGAGGGACATTTTTAGCAAAGGTCAGTTATGGGTAAAATCTAGGGATGCACTGATACGGATTCTGGTATCAGATATGGGTTGGTAGGGTGTTGGTTCCAAAGTGTCGGTTCAGCCTGGTTAGGGCTTCTACATTGATGCACTAAGACTGTACTGAGCAGCCGATGTCCGCCCGAACGTCTCATACAATTTGAACTTTTATTATACAAGGCTTTTCTGTAGTTATTTCAATGATAATAAATGGCTACACAACATAATTGGATCCATTTGACTGAACTTTAATTGTGTTTCAAGTGAATAAATGCTATTCCCTGTCATTGCACTGGTGTCGGTTGGCAGATACTTATGCCACGTTTCCCGCTGATCGGATTTTGAGTTCTGACTTGTGAATTCATACTTGAATGCCATTCCATCTTGGAATTCCTACTTGGAGTTAGAAAATCCAACATTGCTGTGCCCCGTGTTGAATACATTTTAAAATTCAATATTTCAAATATTGTACTTGTGTTATTTATGTTCAGTCGATCTCTACTCTCCACCTGCTGCTTGTGAACCTGCTTCTGTGCAGCAGTTGAGTCTCTTCAGTTATAGATGCTAATGTTGCTAACGCCACCAAATGAACTTAATTAACTTAAAGGATACACATTTTGGCTGATTTGAGTACTTGTGGTACTTGGATGAGTCGTTGTAGTACATAAACTGCACTCTAGCCCATATTTTCACTTTTTGACTTGACAACTGGAAACTCTAAGAAAATGTCACTCCAAAGCCTGACGCCAGAGGATACCTGGAACAGTGTTAAAGCCTATGCAGCGATGATGAAAGATGGATCGGTGCATCCCTCTTAAAATCAATCTTTTAATTTGGACCCTCGATTGTATAAATGATGAACGATCATGAAAATATTATCACAACATCAAACTAATTCTTTTTCCAGAAACAAGAAGCCCCCTTGACTCAAATCCAAGTCTGAGCACCCCACACTTGAACTGTTGCAAAATCCGACCAAGGAGGAGGAGTGTGCTTCTTCCATTATTAGGCGTTATTAATCATTTGCACATATTCTTGTACATAGAGTACCAGGCCAATGCAAGAGTAATGAGGTTCTAAGCAATAACAAAATAACTAAAGCATATTGAAAATGTGGCATTTAAGGACAGACACAGACTTTGGCAGATTGAAGTTAAGTTTTCACCAGCAAATTTCCAGGCCTATAATTGTGTGGAATTAAGCATCATAGTAGTATTAGTCAGGCACCAATGGCTATTACCAGCAGCACTTTCCATCGTCTGACAGTTTCCAGATATTTTAGAGTTGTACTTTTATTTATTTAGATGACGGACACAGAATTATCTGCTGCATGAACGAGGAAAGCTGTTATCCTAAACTTTGACGTATATTCCCCAGACTCATCTCTTGCTTCCTCGAATGCTTATTTTAGTTCTAAGCAGCTATGAACTCGTGTTAGTGTGAAAGTTTACCTAGAGGCCTGTAGCAAAGGGCTCCACTGGGCGTCATTGCCTTTCTTGGAGAAGCGCTACAGTATGATCCACATTCCTGTCTTCCTGTGGCTGTTTCGTACTGAGCTGAGAAGAGAACATGTAGGCCTAATGTTTACTCTAACACCACACTCTCGCTCCAAATCACAGCTGTGTCTCCCGGTCTGTCTATCCCTCATCCCCGTTGCCAGGTTTCATCTGAGAGGACAAGGGCTACTTTCACTGTCTGCTCTGTCCACGTTTATGTCTATACGGAAACCTTATCCCACTTCGGGCTGGAAATAAGATGACACAAATCCAATCATGATCTCTATCCATGAGACCGTGCTACTTTTGTGATTTTGGCTGTACGTTTATGCCGGGTTTGCACCAAATGTGAGTCGGCTGTGGTTTGGAATGAACTGAGAAAAAGATTCAAATGGACTGTTCCGCAACAATGCCTGACGAGTTTGGCAATCCTGAGTTCTTCTCTGCGCTCTTGCACGCATGAAGTGGATTTTGTGCGGTACTTAGGAGTTATACTTTTTGGTACCACTTCATGATAACTAAACTGAGCCTGAACAAAGACTTAATACTTAATTAATGTATATATAGTTTATTAAGCATGATTCAGGCTCAGTAGGTTAGGTTAGGGTTAGGGTTAGGAATTGGGATTAGGGTATTAGTTAAGTGGTTACTAAGCCTGAATCATTATCTTAATAAACAGTTTGTTCTCCTTAAATTAAGTCTTTGTTCATGCTTTATAAAGGCAGGAATAAGTGCAGTTATTATAAAGTGTCTCCTAGTTTTTAAATGAATAATAGGCCTAGTGTTGCAAAAATACCACAACAGTACCAGTTATGTAGAAAATATTCAGAGATATCTGTAAGTCTATTCTATGTTTATGATTTTTTTGGGGGGACTGAAGGCTTTATCAGACAGCAAAGTGTAGCGTGAAATGGGGATGAGAACAGAAAGGACATTCAGTCAATTGTCAAAGTGTAAATTTAACTCACGATGCGGCGGTCGGCTGCACATGAAGCCAGGTATGCGTGCCATCCACTCGGCCACTGAGCAGCAATGTGCTCCATTTAAAAGACCCAAAGTTAGTTAGTTATTCCTATAAAGAAAGTGGTAGTTTGTCGTATGTAATTGATCCTTGTTAAATGTAATACAGAAATTGCATTAAATCTAACATAATAATATGGTGTTGATAATAGTTGTGTTTGTGTCAAGACAAATACTTTCGAAGCCCTGTAGTCTGTCTGTCATCTTTGTCATCATAATTTGCTTCAGTGCTTTTTGTTTTATGCAGCTCAAATGTTCGAACACACTTTTTGCTCCCAATATTGGTATCATGCACCCTTTAGTCCAACTGTTTGCAAAATAATAAACTAATGACTGCAGCTCAGTAGTTGAAACCAACAACCGTGTACTACCGTTGTGTGTTTAGTTTAGCAAGTTGTCTGGATAAATTAAGTGACGGCAGGCATTCCCACTGGCCTTCTAATGAAAAACGAAAATATGCAAAAGAATGCAAATGATTAGGCTTAGCTGTTACAAGTTTAGCTTTGCCTTATGTGTGATTATTCAAGTGCTCTTTTCAGTAATTATAATGACACCTTACAGAGTGGGACTTGTGTAAATCAGCTGTCTGTCGTGTCGTCTGAACCGGATGAACCCTGTTAGTAGTCGAGTTTAAAACTAGAGGCATGCATTTGGTTAGCTTGGTTTGGCAGACCGTAATTCTTCGTAGACACATCTTAGCCTGAAGTCATGCGAGGCCACGGAGCACCTTCTCATGACAGAGATGTGCCGCCGTGTCTGTCTCGTCGCGGGGCATCTCGTCTAAATCCCCAGGCTCTTTGTGAATGTGATCCTGCTCGGTTCGGATGCACTAAATGGAAAAAAAAAAAAAAAAATCAAAACGAAACATAAAAAGTGTGTGCGGTTTGAGAGTTCAGATCAGAGTCACCGAGGGAGAAGCTGTGGATAACCCTCCGTCTTTCTCTCCCTGGCAGGAAATGCTTTACTGATTTCGCAGACAATACAGTGCTTTTCTGGGAATGCTACTTCAAAACAAAGTCTGGTGCAGGAGCTGAAGGAATCATGACGCAGACGACAACAAAGCTACCGCGCCCCAAATTACCGTTTTACAGAGACACGGCATTTATTGCAAAGCCATCACGCTCGCTTTCTGTCACACAAAACAGACTAATGGCATTAACAGACACAGCTGAAAGTGAACAATTTACTTAAAGACCTGTTTGCTAAACTTTATAGATCGTGTTACCATTCAATTTCTGTTGTAATGTGCAGTGCATTTGAGATGAAAAATGATGATGAAGTACATAAAAACATCAAGATTATGAACACACAACAACATTAGAGAAACTACTGTTATTTTTGTGACGCTCAACTGTCTTTTTAGAACTTTTAACCATTGTTTCTTCATCAAAAACATACCTGGAATTGTATTTAGCTTCAGTCACGCTTGTTTGATGAATCCTGTTTAGAAAATCCTCTCTCCTCGGTGCGTTAAAAACACATATTTTTCGCTGTTGTTACATCTTAGCTGAGCCTGAAAATCTCCTGAGCAGTCTTTAAGTCCATTATTCATCGCTAGACTTGTTCTGAGCATTTCTGCCGCTTCATAACGATAATTGTAACTGTGTGCCAGCATTAGCATGTCGGAGGCAAGCTAGAATTTTAGAACTTAAAGGTGGAGTACCTGATTTTCAAAGTGCGAAAGTAGGGAGTATGTAGTTAAACCTATCTACCGTAAAATTCGGACTATTGACCGCACCTGAGTATAAGCCGCACATGCCATATTACAAAGAAAAACAACTTTGTACATATATAAGCCGCACCGGTCTATAAGCCGCACATTGTAACCTGAGACGTTTACACAGAAGGATGGAGCACGCAAAATTTTAGTTGAACACATGCCTTTTTCCAAACGGTACCTGTAACACGGCAGTGCATTGAGTCCGCTCTTCACTCGTCGCCTCCGACGTCTCACCATCGATTCATTCATGACAAGCTCGCGTGCAACAGCTCTATTTCCTTCTTTGGCTCCACATTGATTGCTTTTAACTTAAAAGCTGCATCATATGCATTTCTTCGTGTGTTTTCCATGATGATGGTGTGTGTGTGATGCAAACTGACTGTTCAAAACACTCGCGCTCTCTCTTTCACCGGTCTGTCGAACTCTTACGCTTCCTGCGAGAGCGCCCCTAGAGGCCGTCCCCGTAAAAATACATAAATTAGCCGCATCGCTGAGCCGCAGGGTTGAAATCATGAGAAAAAAAGTAGCGGCTTATAGTCAGAATACGGTAACTAGTTCCTGCTTCTCACAAACTCTTTGACACATTGTTAATATTCACACATGTAAACGCTCGAACAGCTTTCTTCATACAGCGAAGTGAAACTGGG
Source organism: Rhinogobius similis (assembly GCA_019453435.1). Taxonomy (NCBI): domain Eukaryota; kingdom Metazoa; phylum Chordata; class Actinopteri; order Gobiiformes; family Gobiidae; genus Rhinogobius; species Rhinogobius similis. The sequence continues at coordinate 3,907,893 of CM033639.1, read as the reverse complement.
GCAGACCACCAATGTGCAGTCGATCCTAATGCTATTTTCGGGTTTGCCAAAGATGATCTGGTTTAGTCAGAATAGGCTGCTTTTACAATATACTCTGATAGAATAATATGAAAGTGAAAGAATAAACTAGGGCACCCCAGCTTTAAGTATAAAGATTAAGGATTTTTTTCCCCTAAATTCACTTGTAAAGGCAGTTGGGCTGTAGTCCAGTAAAGAAATTCTTGATTGACTGAAGACATGGCCTGTGCATCAAATAGTCATCTGAAAGGGCTAGTGGCATGAAACTGGCAAAAACGATGCAGTATCTGACCCAAATTGCACTCAAAAGACAACGACTGCAAAGGGGTTCATGCAAAAACCATTTGTACAGAAAAAGTGCAAGCAGTACAGTGTATTCATGAGTAAAAGGCAGTTTGAACTCATGATTCACTCACAAATCTTCAGCTAATTCAGACAATACTCCCTAAAAGGCAACCCGAATAACCCGAAAAATATAACATAACTCGGGCATTCTTTTCATATTATATGCTTTACCTACAGCATGTGCACCCATTTTGGCCCAGACTTGACCTTTACCTTTTCACCCGAGCTGTAGCGCCCTCGGAAGCATGTAAATTTTCGCTGTTGCTATAAAATCACTTGTTGTACACGGCTAAATGTGTTTCCCAGATGTCTCCCACACCCTTTTCTCCGTGCAGCGCGCTCCACCGCCGCTCAGCCAAGCAAGAGCAGCACAAGGAACACCTGTGCTCAGAATAGGCTCCCTCCGCTCTCCCTCGGCGGCACTTAACTTTGTGAGCTCAGAGACAGACGCGAGCACTGTGTCCAACCTGCAGAAGTATGTGTAAGAGCTTGTGTCATAGGCTGAATAAGCGATTGAAAGACCAACAGACTGGAACACAGGATTACAAAACAGCTGCGAAAGAACAGGAGTTGTTTTGTGAGTCTGACGTCAACGGAGAGATGAAAGCTTCGGAATAATTGTCCTTATTTGCCCGTCGATCTGGTCCAGGGGGAATTGTAAAGTACACAGAGGAGTAAGATATTAAGTAGGATATTGAGGTATAGAAAGAGTATCTGTAGTTAAAATCCTGCTTGGTGACTTATGTTGTTGAGATACTAATATGTCAGTCAATACAAGTCATTTTCAAGACAAAAAAACACTAGTTCTGATGAAGCTCAAAATCATTCTAAAACTGTTCAGGAAAGGTCACGTTTTGCCCTCTCGAGATGTGATAAGTATCAATTCTTATTCTGATTTTAGTATCGATTAGTATCAGATTTTTGATGCTATTGACAAGCTTATTGGTGACTGTAATGTGTTACTGTTTTGGCCTTGTTTGAGTTTTGGGACTAAAGCTGTAGAATAAGGACAGATAGTGTTTCAGATTCAGAAAACTTTCATTATCTCAAGGGCAATTCATTTGTAGTTCTAGAGCTGTGCATTCAAACATATAAAAGACACAAGTCAATGCAACACAAGTCAATAATTGAGCGCCGAAGCAACTATTTCAACACATTAAGAACAGGTAACCTCTGTGTTGAACAGCTTAATAGATGGAGATGTAAAAGACAAATAGTGACTTGTTTTAGCCCGGCATACAGTGGTGTCATATTTGAATTTCAAACTCGAGTTCCATACAAAGGAAAATTTATAATTAAAACATAATCAGTCAGTTCATCATTTATCATCATCATTATATGGTCTTATACTAGTGAGATAGATTCAGATCATTCTATTCAGGAAAGTTACAACTTTGCTTTTTTTTAAATAACTTTTTTCAATACCTGCTCAAATGAGTATCTGGTTAGTTAGAGGATTGATCAGTGTAGGCATCTATTTGTTTTGTCAACTCCAGTGCATAAGTAATCAAAGTGATGTATGAAAGCTGTTGTACTTCTGATGAGCATTTAAAATAACAAATAAATTATATTTATATAGAAAGACCACAACTTCAAACTCTACTTTTCCCACTTTGATGTCACTTTATGGCTTATGTTAAAATGAGAAGGGCTGCTCCAAGAATAAATCTGTTTCCATGCAATTCTTGAATGAAAGGTTTATAACTTTAGCAGTATTGTAGACTCTACCACACACGGCATTGCATTTGATTTCATTCTCTGCGAAAGATTGTCTGCGGCGCATTTATCTTCATTTATCAGGGGATTGGGGTTAAAAAGAGAGGTTTTGACTACATTTGAAACAATGACAAGTCCAGCTGTGCAGAGTCATCACAATCTGGTGCAAGGCCTCAGCACAGCCTTCCATTTACATTAAGTAGTGTTTTTATATTTCCAAATGTCCAATAAATATTTTACAATGCTTTGGCGGATCAGGGGGCGGGTTATTAAATAGAACTGCAGATTGCTCCCCGAAAACAGCATCACTATTCAAGTGGCCCCATAAAACAATAATAAAATGTCTTGATACTAGAATCTATCTGGAATAAAGCACATATACAATTGGAACAACTCAGTACTAAAATAGATTGGTCATGGTTGAGGTGGTTTGTCAAAAATAATAGAAAAGAGAGGAAAGTAGCCAAAGGCAGTAGTCTGCTCCTGAAGTCTGCAGGAGGTTACGGTGTTAATTTGTGTTTGGTCTAACCCTTCCCTAACCTCAGACTTCAGCACTCAGGGCCACTGGAAATGTCCTTAAATTATGTGGGGGATCACTTCCCCCAAAAGGAAAGAAAATATGCCTCATCCTTGGATAAAAATATGTTTCTGTTTTTGAATCAGATGTGGATGTGTGGGTCTGCTGACACATGTCTGGTGTTTTCAAGGAATGTCAGAACTTCAGCATATAAAGCTATATAAAGAGATGATGTACTGGATTTCCAAGAAAATACAGGAAATTATTTCAATCTGTATCCCTTTAATTTGGTGACCAAAAAGATGTCTTGACTCAACAAGGGCTTTTCTCCTTTCTTTTTCAGAAAAACTGCTTGTCCTGACGGTGGCCACTGAGGAGACAGATGGCTTCCACCGCTTCATGCAGTCGGCAAACTATTTTAACTACAACGTCAAGGTAAGATGGTCTCAGATAAAATAAACAACAGCTTTGAACAATTGAGGAGGGATAAGTCCAAGAAATGTGCACACTGTATAGTTTCATGGCTTATCTTTATTTTACTGTTAGACTTTACACAACTGCTCCTGTAAACCCAGTGCCAAGTTTGCTTAATGGAATTGTATGTCAGGTGCTGGGAATGGGCGAGGCGTGGAAAGGAGGAGATGTTGGCCGCTCCATCGGAGGAGGGCAAAAAGTCCGACTACTGAAGGCAGCCATGGAGGAGCTGGCCGAGCAGGAGGACCTTGTTGTCCTAACCGTGGACAGGTAAAGGCGTCCACCACTCCATCCCCACTCTGTATTTCACATCTAACAGCTTTGTTTTTGCTTTCATGTGGAAGTTTAATATTTCATTTTGTTTTCATGAAACATTTCACTTTGATGATGCCGATGCGTGATGAGAATGGGAACAGTTGACACCCAATGATGCAAACCACATTTAATTGCTGCGTGGATGAAAGAATTAGAAGTAAAACTAATTGTCATAATAAGTGCTTTGAATGTTGTGTCTTCTAGAACATTTTGCTCTTTTAAGTGAGCCGCCAAGCCACGCGCACGTTCATAAAGAGCAGGTAGCAGAATTACAAGGCAAATTGAGCGGTTAAGGAATAAAAACAGCGCTGCAAGCTAGATTTCCTCAAATAGACCATGGGATGATACTACTCCACTTTGTGAACTCTGCCACTCCAATAATACCTGCTACAATTGCCCCATAAAAATTCCACTCCTAGGTGTTCTCCCGTTTTGAGGGAAGTTGTTTCATCAAAATAACTTTGATTGGAAATTTGATGTAATTTAATCATTTCAGTTGAGTCAAAATATTGTGTATTATCAGTGTCACTTCCTCCTCTAAGCCAAATAGCAGTTATATCTTAAATTGAACTGAATTACAGCGCAGGTTTGTTTTGCTTCCGAAAATAAAGACAGTCTGGTCGGCGCAGCAACAGTGTCGTTTCAAAGTTTTTAACCACAGTTTCAGAGATGATCAGAACCTTTGATTTTGTACCAAATAATTATGTATGTTTACTCTAAGGGCAGGCTAGTCTTCTCGTGTTGCGGCAGTGACAGTGATGGATGAGATCAGCGGCGACAAGGGCTGCCTGTATGAACATGTGTGCAGCGTGTGTGGATTCAGTCAAAAGTACTGTGCAGGACCCAATCAGCCCGACTCAATTCCCCTGTGAATTCCAGAGGCCAGAATTTTCCACATTTGTTAATCAAGATATCCTGGAATGTATATACTTTCACCTGTATGATAGTAGATAACAGATTTGGAACTGCCGTTTATAGCTACAGAAAATTTACTCCAGGATACTGACACGATGCTAAAGCAAGATAATCCCGGTGAACCCCTTTGTGAGTGTACAAGCTGCAACAACTACAAAGCATATCGTATCATACTACAAAAAAAAAAAAATGCCCCACCAGTACAACGAAAATGTACACACAATAAACACTGAGCCCCCAAAAGTATTGTCTAGCTCCAGCTATTATTTATTGAACGATAAGTTGATGTTGTTCTGCTCCTGATGCAGACAGCTCCTCTGATGGTGCTTTCTCAACTGGGTTCATCTGTACTCAACCTTATGAATTTTAGCCTGTGTGTGACTGTGCCTGTATGGGACGTTTGATTGTATGGGTCAGGCGGTGGTGGGGGTGGTTGGGTGGGATATGGAATTGTTTTACTGGACTGTGAAGCACTTTTTTTCTATGAAAGGCATTATATAAATGCATTTTGATTTGATTAGATCTCCAAGCTAAATTCTATTTGGTTATATTGTATAATGTATGCTGCTACTGATTGGAATATAAAATTCTAAAATATAGACCTCTGACTAAGAAGTTATATTGCCAATTTGTTGTAAGTAGACTAAAAATCAAGCCAGCCCTTTCTAAATGGGAGTAATATAAACTTTTTTCAGTTTCCTTCACCACACAAAGTTTTCACATCCTAAAATATCCTTTGGAAAAAAAATACACACTAACATTAATAACTGCAATACCTAAGACTTTTCTTTATGCTCGTGTGCTGAGGCGTAGTGTAGCACAGCTCCTCTTTATGTTAAAGAATGTACCCAGTTTACTCTGAGTACATCCATCTCCAGCAAGTTGAGACAGATTCTTTGTCACGATTGTCAGGTTGACCCTAAATAAAAAGGTTAACGGTGTAGGTACATTTTCTTTTTTTTTCCCTTCTAGCTACGATCTTATCTTCGCTGGGGGACCAGAAGAAACTCTCAAGAAGTTTCAGCAAGCAAACCATAAAGTCATCTTTGCTGCCGAAGGCTTGGCATGGCCCGACAAAAGACTGGCAGACAAGTATCCCATGGTGCGAGGTGGAAAGCGCTACCTGAACTCTGGTGGTAAGATTGCAAACATTCATTCAAAAGTAAAGACATCAAGCATAATTTTAACTTTTAGAACCCAAAACAAGGATTCTCAGCTTTGTTTCATAAGTTAAAAACAGATGGAACATACTATTCTTTTCCCAGGGCATCATGTTACATTTACGGATACTTTATGGCGATGGTTCTGACACACAGAGGAAACAGATGGATTGCAGTATCTCTTAATGTTGAAGTTACAAACTGTTTACAAAGTGTTGCTGTGAGAATGTGGGCAATTCAAATAAATCAGGGAGGTAATCGTTTTGTGTTTAGTTTTTAGGTGTTTGTATTTGTGGAGGCTAGATAACGGCCGATGGTTTGGACATTCCTCTGTGAGCTGTCAGAGTGAGGAGAGAACGATGGAGCAATCCTAATGTCCAGCTGCAGACTGAGGTCCACGCTTACAAATAGGAGGCCACCAAGGCTGATAGTATTTCCGTTTACTTTACAGATGTATTTCTGGTTAATAGTCCCATGAGGTTGGTTCGGTTTTCTGATATTATATTTTTAAAAGGTTCTTTTTCAGACCAGAGTTAGTTTGTGACCTGCTGTGACATGTCTTGTCAGCTGATTTACACAGATTTGGCGATCTGCAGTGCGACTGAGCCACAAAACACAAAGTGGAACAGGAACTCAGATCGGCCATTTCTGATACATATAAAAGAGAGATCCACATTATGGACTGGAACGGAGCAAACATCACTGGGACAGAGGACAACAAACATGGCCGCTGGGTTAAGGAGGCAATTGAAACGTACCCATGGGACCATAAACCGGGACGAGGGGGCCTTTTTACTCACCCACACCTGGGATACTGTCCTGAAGAAGTCGGACTGCAGATGGCGCTGTCGTCCTGCCTTTATTGATCAGAAGACAGCGCCAAAACCTGTGAAAATCAGCTGACAAAAGCAAGCAACGTCACGTGACAACTCTGAAGCAGACTAAGAGTGACTTGTTGAAATTGTCAGATATGAAAGACAAACAAGCTCTGGTCCGAACAAAGAACCTTTTAAATATTTTCGTGGTTAAATTGGGACATTATGTAAAGTCTAAACAAAAAACAGGTTTTTCCCAAACGTCACTACAGCGTATCTTTTTAATTTACCAATATATAAAAAGTCTTTTGGCGCTGCAGCATTGTCCCTTACACTACTATACTGTACACTTATTATTTCTGGACGTAAACTCACTATTGCAGGCATTTCCTGTCCAGTAGAAGAGAGTTGTTTTTGGACACAATCCCGTGAAGCATGCCCCACACACTAATCTCTGCATTCCTGTGCTCTCACTGTAATAGTTTACAGTAATCTCCCTGGATATTAAAGAAATCAGAACAGGAGCTCAGACAGAAAATGCCCTGCTATACCATACATTTGTAGAATATGGACTGGTAGAGTATGCGAAGATCCTGTACCAAATAACACGGGCCGTTTAGCCTTGCCGTTCAGAACAGTGAATTACTGCTTTCCTTGTGGTCCTCAGCTGGTTTGACCTCCCATAGTGGACCGGAGCGTTCTCATTCTGATTAGAGACCGTTTTAGCATTCGTTGTCATCAGCCTGACATGTGGATTTGTCTTGGCCCTGCTGTGGCCCACATTTTGTTTAAAATTGTAGGTTTTGTTTGTGTTTATACAGCTACCGCCCAAGTGACCATTGGGATTTAGTTTATTGGAGCTACACCGGTGCACTGGGTGAGAAAGGGCAGTATAGGGCAGACATGTGGCAGTTTATGACCACAGGAAGAAGAAACGATACTAAAAATACGAACTTCACCTATAGACGAAATTTGTATGGAAGTCAAACTCGCTGAAGTTTTATTATATTATGTATACAGTGTAATTAAATGCACTGGGGATGTCACAGTGTAAAATGTTTAGATTCAAGTGAGAAGAAACGTTAGATTAAACAATAATTCATGAGTTTTAACATTAAAATACTTAATTTTCTCTCATTCAAGTTGTCGAATAGATCACAATTCCTTTCTGAATGAATACACTAACAATAATATGTACATTAACGTAACATAAACGGTTATATTTAGATGATTAGAGTGCAGATTGAACTGAAATAACTTATTTTATTTTGTTTGCGACCTGAATAATCCTGATTATTGATTGAATTGAACTGAAAATCCTAAAAGATCCTGAAAATGCACATAAAACCTATTAAATTACTTATTTCATTCATTATGTGTGACGTTTTATAATTCCAAGAACAAGATTGGATGCCTTTCAGATTGCCCTTTTTTTGAACGACATAAAATCTGACGATGCCAACTCTTTTCCCCCCCAAAGTCTTAGATCACGCATTAACAACACTGTGACACGTGTTGATTTAAAAGCGCTCATTTTGTGGGAGGCTACCGTCGATAAAACTCAGATGTCATGATGCTCTTTAGGCGTTCGGTTGCCGCTGCCAGTCGCATTATGTCATGTCTATCCACTGACTTGTTTACTGTGTCTGAGGCTCTTTTGAAAACTATGGGATCCAAAGCACGGCGCAGCAACGACACAGCAGAACCCTACAATCAGCCGCTGTGGTCGGGAGGAAAAAAGACAAGACGGGAAACGGGAGTAGACCGTGCCATGAGAACTTACAGTGGACTTTAAAAGACTTACAAAAAGCTATGTTGCATTCATGATTACGACTTTTTATTGGTCGTAACTCCTCGCCCGACTATCTCTAAGTGGTGGAAAGAGACAGACTAAGCCCGCTGTTTTTTGTGCGCGCGGGAGCAATGCCAAAAATCACACTTTTTTTTTTTTCTTTTTAAGACAGAAGCCAGCTAACATAATCAGCACTAGAGGTCTGCCAGCCCGCTAGAACCTCATAAAAGTTTACTAGACACTTTACAGCTGGAAATGCATTTGACACTCTTATTACTTGCAGGTATAATTGGATATGCCCCGTACGTTAGCAGAATAGTGTCGCAGTGGGACCTTCATGACAACGATGATGACCAGCTGTTCTACACAAAGATATATGTGGACCCTCTGCAACGGGTAAGAATGACAACAGAGGCTCTGTCATTGTGCAAAATAGTATGATAAAACGGTTACAAAAAGAAGAAAATCCCAATTTCTTCTTTTGTCTGGATAGATGTTCTTCTGAAATTGATTCACTCATTACTTATAATAGGAAAAACAACATAAAAAAAATTGGTGTATGGTGTATAGTGTTAAAAGGCGGAATCAAGTCTCAAGTAAGCCTCAATTTTGAGTAAGTCCCAAGTAAAGTTCCAAGACATAAACAGGCAAGTCCAAGTCAAGTCCAAAGTCAATGGCTCACAAGTCGAAAGTCCTTTCAAGTCTTTTCAAGTTTTTATACCAAATTTTCACATACAGATAATTTTTTTGCAATTTACTTATTTAGTTTTTTCATGTTAAATTTAAACACTGAAAGTAGGCCTACATTTAACTTTCAACTGTAGCGTTATAGAGAAGACGGCTTTCAAAACACTTTTTTAGGAGAAGTATGAAGTTGTCTCAAGACACAGACGTCTAAGTCCAAGTCACGCCAAAATAGTGACTCAAGTCTGACTCGAGTCCAAGTCAGGACCTCTGTGAAAAGTTGGTAACTTTCCTGAATGCAAATGTGATCATCTGCAGCCTGTCTGTCCGTAAGAGTGGGATCTCCATCACTGTGGTTCTCCCAGAGGTTTCTACTTTTACCACAGGATTTTATTTTTTGTAGTTTTTCCTTGTTGAGAAGGAGGGCCAAGTACAGGGGCTTCTTTTGGACAGTTATCCATTTACCAAATTCCTTTGAATATTGTTTATTTAATCGAGGCAACTGCTGTTCTGAATTTTAGCGTTACAAACATAAATTGAATTAAATCTTGAACCACAACATTTTTCCACAGTCCACACATATTTCCTTACCATTATAAGTAATAGGTAACTTTTTAACATTTTATTCTTTGACAAAAAAGTGTGAATATATTACAAAATGGTCGTATGATGAATTAGTGTTCTGAGCATAGTTGCTGCTATACATTAGTGAAAAAAGAAAAATCAACATCACACGCAAGCATCTAATGATTGTTCATTGTGTTGTTCATTGTTCTGCAGCTCAATCTCAACATGACCTTGGATCACAAGTGCCAGATTTTCCAGAACTTGAACGGTGCTGTTGGTGAGTAATGGCAGAAGGCTTAAAACTTCCCACTAACTCGTAATTTCATTTAACAATTTAGAATAAACCATTTAAAAACTGTTCTGGTGCGTTTTTCATGAAGAATAATGGAACACTTGTCCTAACTCAACTCAAATTAAACCTCCTGTGTGTAATTTTCTCCATACAAAAGTTTAACAATTTATTCTCAAGGCTGAAACTAACAATGTTTTGTCAATTACCCAAATCTTTCCCTTAATACTTCACTTTTCTTGTTTGGCAGACGAGGTGCTTCTAAAGTTTGGCACTGACCGCGTTCGAGTCAGGAACACCGCCTATGACTCCCTGCCAGTGGTCGTCCATGGCAACGGAAACACCAAAGTGAGTGAGAAATGAACCTCAGAGTCTCCACGGTGCACAGTCCAGCCTGTTACATTCTTTACACTTAGCACCCAAGTGAATGATTGGACATTCTGTTAGATTTTAGCACTCGCATTGAAAAGTTGTCGCTCAGTTGGTTCTTTAACACGGTGAATCTGCATTTGAATACAACAGATATGTAACGATGGATTACGTGCAAACGGATAATAGTAGTTTGGGCCAAAACTGAACAAGATTTCTCATAAATCTCCTCTAAGTTCTGTTGCCAAGTTATCTGGCCAAGTCATTATTTAATGCGAGGCTCCAGCCAAAAATGTCCACCTTTTAACTATCAGGATTAGTCTGTTAGTAAAACTCAGGAGCATGTTAACAGGGCATTTAAGGGCATCTATACTTCTAAGTTCACTCTGGCACCACGCGGCTATCTCTGATGTGCTGGTAATGAAACACAATCACTGAATATGAATAAGGCTGTACTGTTTTCAGACATTTTCCATGTGTTGTTTTCCTGCAGTTGGCTTGATTATTAAAATAAATATCCATGGAGGTAAATACATGTAAGCGTAGTAACAGCAGTGCATGTACAAAGCAGAGGCTGACCTGCTGCCAGTGCTACTCACACCTGGTACTTCCTCCAGATGTTATCGCGTTACCCTCCTTCCATGCATCAACAGCGCTGGGGTCAGGAGACAGGACAACATTTCTACTCTGAGCGCAGGGCTGTTGTTTTAGCACCTGTGACCACACTTCCTTTTAAAAACTGTAGCAGGACCAAAGCACATCATGTGAAATTTAGTAGCATGTGAAAACTGTTCAGTCATGATTTTCATTTAAACAGATTTTTTTATTATATTCATTGTTTTTGTATGTTCCTTTCTTTACAGATGTACTTGAACTACTTAGGAAACTATGTTCCCAACGCCTGGAACTACGAACACGGCTGTGGCCACTGTGATGAGGACGATGTGGATTTGTCTGAGTTAAGAGTAAGTGAGAGATTTAACGATAAAACTGTTTTCCACCATGATGTGTGTAATTGTGTCTTGTTGAGTCAGCCTTTAGTCACGCATTCTGACAAGACTTTTCCTCAGAGTTAAGACAGTTTGAATAAAGTTGTCCAGTTCTAATAGATAAGGCAGACACTGCAGTGAGAAAAGGGTGTGTGCCCGTTGGTCCTGTTGGACCTTTCTCAAACACTGCAGTGCCAGGGGAAGGCCAGAGGGAAGAGGAAGTGTGCGGTGCACTATATGGCTATGGGCTTTTCAAAAGGCTTCATTTAAATGGGGTGTCGCTGTGGTGCACACTGCCTTCTAGTGACCTCCTCTGCATGGGTTCTGTCCACAACAGTCACCCCGAGTGGTTGGGTTGAGAATTTGTCACAGAGTTGGGCCAAGGCTGGAAGCACACAGTAAAGACAGCAGGAATGGCAGGTTGTAGAAAACGTCTGTTTTTGTGGCCACAACTGTCAAGCGATGCACGAGACACTGTTTCCCCAGAAATAAATAGCCTCATCTGACAGTTCATATTCTGTTCTCCTCTGCTCTAGTCTAAATGTTAACCTCATCATCACGGGTGTGTATTTAAACCTCTGTGCTCCACAGCAATTACTGCATAATGTATTACGCCTCACCAGTCAGATTTGAATTAAACTCAGTGGCACAAAGCCTTCTCTGGCAGTGTGTGGAGTGCCGTGAGGAGTAGGTTAGCCTGGGTCACTACTGTGCAGTTACTTATACTGGAGCTTTCATGAAAATCATTAATACAACTTTAAATTCTTTTGACGCATTCTGACAGACTCCAGCCTAGTCCAGCTGCATGAGTCCAACTGTACGCCTGCGGCACACTGGCACGGCACAGGATGGTGGCGCTCCAGAAGCTGTCATTGTGGAACTTGCAAATTAGAGCGTTGTACTGGACTGTTCTTTATCCTGGGCCCAAACCTTTACTGTGAACTGGTCATCACACGTCCAGACGGAGCTGTGTGGGCTGGGGCACAGTCATGGGAAAAAGCTGTTTAGTCCATCCACTCCAGTGTCCACACCATTCTCCATTTCTCTCATTTAACCCTGTGTCATTTATTATTCAGTTGATAATATAACTGATTCTTTGGTCTACTGAATACCACAAGTTTAATGTCACAAGTTAATTTTGAGTTTAGCACTTCAGACATTCATCTAACTGGCAGATTATTAAGAGTCACACTTAAAAGAGACATTAAACTTTCTTCAGGTAGTTAGTATTTAGTTATAACACAAGTAGATCATTATTTTACATTTTGTTAATTGTAAACCGCAATATTGATCTAAAGCAGCTTAGTAATAGAAGCAGGTTCATTTACTTCCTGTTCAAAACTTCAGAACTGATAAGCCCCGCCTCTTCACAGTGACATTTCACTGTAACAAGCAGCTGATTTTCATTTACAGGTTTTTATTTTTGAAAAGAGACATTTTAGAACTCTCATATATCACCAGGACTCTTCATTTTTCAAATAATCGTAACTAAATACAGGGATGTGGGCGGGGACAGGGGGTAAAACAGTGATTTTCTGAGCACTCAAGATTTCTCATCATTTATTCCCTTTAAGAAATCGTTAAGTCTTTGCACACCAGACTGAATGATGTGATTCATTGTCTCGCTGCAGCTGTAAAAACGTTAAACAGCATGCATAAAGTAAAACAACTAGAACTGCAATGTTTGGAGCAATTTTGGTAAATTACAAACAAACACATCACCAGTAGTTTGCTTTTACTCCGTGCATAAACTGGTACGTGAGATTTCTGGCTGCCTCTGATGCGTCTGAGTGAAGCCAACTGTGGTATCGGCTCTGATCCAAATAAATGTACTGGATTTGGCATCAGTTACACTAGAATATCAGTTTGGGGTTAGGCCACTCTGTTAATGTAATTAAATAGTAGCTTACCAAATTTAGATTTGGTTTTCTAATATAATATTGTTGTTTTAAGAAAATAATTGTGCCTTTTTAGTCACTGGCCTGGTTGAGATCAGGTATTAGCAAATATTTTACCTGAAATCACACATTTAAAGAAGGACCCAACCTGGGCTATAACTAGACAAAACAAAGGATCAAACCAGGATCAAAACAAAGGATCAAACCAGGACGAATCTAAAAACAGCCCACAGTTTAGAAACGTTTCTGGGGCTTTTTTTCCTAGCGAAACCACCATCTGTATCTGCTCATTGTGTGTATGAATGCTTAAATTCAAATGTCAAAGGCAGCCATGATTAATTATAAACACATGCCTATACACAGAGCCAGTGTTTGACATGCTCTTAATTTGTTTCTGTAATCTAAACAGGAACTACCCAACGTGCTGGTGGGAGTCTTCATCGAGCAGCCCACTCCGTTCCTCCCGGAATTCTTCCACCGACTTCTCACTCTAGACTACCCCAGGGACAAAATCAGACTTTTTATTCACAATAATGTAAGTTTATCCATGGCAACAGCTGGAGCATTGTCCACGTGGCAGCTAAACACTAAGCCTTAAATATTGGTTTGTTTTTCAGGAGGTTTACCATGAGAAGCACATCCAGAGTTTCTGGGAGGCAAACCGGAATGTGTTCAGCAGTTTTAAAGTCGTGGGACCAGAGGAGAATCTGAGCCAGGGAGAAGCCAGGAATATGGGCATGTACGTGGGCCTCTATTCTCTGTATCATATCTCTCGGAAAATAAAAAAGTGGAAAATCCAACAATATATACAACAGTAGGGATGAACAGTGCCAGCTTTTTAAACTGATACTGATTGGCTTTAAGTGTCTGTTGATACCCGTGATCAACCCATACCACTGCACAGACTAGTAGACTAATAGCATTTACTTTCTTGTACAATGTATGACAAAACTATCATATTTGTTGGCTGTTATTTATCCTTCAACTAACTACAGAACTGAACCAACAAGGGCCAGTTAATAGTCGACTAAATAAAATCTTGGTCGACTAAAGACATGCCCTACCGACGGATTAGTCGACTAAAAGGGGGAGGTGTCAAATCTATGGAGTATTTTCCTTGGATCTGACCTAAAATTCTCTCAAAAGACTAAAACTGCACAGGAATATATGCAAAAACAGACATTTATGGAGCGATATGTATAAGTGTATGTTAAATAAATTAGATTAAACACATGATTGGTTCAGCATATATTCTAATTTTTGCTGCTGTCCCATGCAAATCCTTATTATCAAAAAAAGACAACATCGATCGATTCATCGACGAAGCGACTAAAGGATTACAGCCCAATCAATTTATACGATATTGGCTGAACCGATATTTTGGAGCCGATACTTGATTCAGCAAACTTTTTCTGTATCCGCGCCAGTGTTTGATACCAGTTTCGTTGCATCCTTATACAACATACATGGAAGTTATGGAACTTGGCAGATATTCAGATAGCAAAGTCTTTAACTTAGGCTAGCAGTGAATCCTGTCACAAACCTCTCCATTTGTCCAGGCTGGAAAAGGACAAAGAGTGTGCTGCTGCTACTCAATAATGGGATTTGTAGTTAAGTCATAAATTATTATTTGTTATATTATAGTTATCATCAACCTGGAATATTTCCTACAGAATCTACTAATATAAAGTCGGCCTGACCATGTTTACCTTTTTAACTGTGCAATTTATTTCAATTAACTTTGCATACTTTACTTCTAATATTGCTACTAGAGATAGGACCCATAGAGGTGGTGAATAATATGAAAAGTAATATGAAGAGTAGCAGAATATACCTTGCATCTGCTGCTCTCTTAGTATTGGGGTTGTGATTAGATTTAGTTTGCGATGTTTGGAGGTTAACGTTCACTCCCCCATTGAAAAAGCTAAACAAATCTAAACGTGCTAAAACGTGGAACGGTACCCAGCTAATGGAATGCAGCGTTTCGTTTACAAACACTGGAGGGGTCTATCTTTATTGGTTTGTTTTCTGCAAGTTGCTAAAAACAACTTCAGAAATGGGAGCACATCCCTTCCAGCAGGTCAGAATAAGATAACCTAATAATTTTGGTATGACATCACTTGCTCTATAATACAATACCTGTTGACTAAGCAGATTGAATGACTCCCTACACCTTCACCGCTTCGTGCACCATCACCGTGCTCCCTAACTGTCTGTTGTCACGCAATAATTCAACTTGTGGGCCCTCATTACGCAGATCCTATCAAGAGCAAGCGTAAAAGTCATGACCGGCCTGTAATAACGGTTTATTAGCAGCCTCTAATCTTTGCCAAATCACTTGATCCACTCCAGACTTTAAAGATAGCCCGCCACTCTGCAATTTGTCCTGACATCTTATATTTAGGAGCTGATGAATTTGCAAGCGTCATTATTCAAAGCACTCCATTGACTGTAATCACACCGCGTTGAGTGATGACTACTTTCTCTCCTCTTTTTAGGGATCTGTGCCGACAGGACTCCACGTGCGACTACTACTTCAGCATCGATGCGGACGTCATGCTCACCAACAGGCAGACGCTCAAGCTGCTAATTGAACAAAACAGGTAAAAAACAACAAAAAGCAGGAGTCAGCTTCCCACGTGGCTTTGTTGCAAACTGTTGAGAGTTTGCAACTGCAGAACCCGCAGGAACATTAAAACGGGAAGAATAAAAGTTTAAAAAGTTTAAAAATATGCCGCTGCAATGGTTTTCCTGTTTTCAACCATGGGAATAAAACAAATCTATTGCGCTCACCCTGAAATGTCACTTTGCGTTAAGACAAAAAGCAAACTCCATAGTCTTTTATTTGGTTCAGCAGCCACACATGATTGGGAAAAGTCGTATAACTAGATGTCAATGTGGCTGTGGTATTGTATTGTGACCGGCTGCAGGCATGCGAAGCACAGGGCCTTCTGGGATATTTAAAGAGTGCATGGGAAATTTCCCTTGGCATAGGGAGAGACAGTGGTAGACAGCGTAATGTCTGTATTTTAACCAAGACAAATTTGCATCAGGATAAAACCTCTGCATCGTTTATCATAAGGGATACTGTCAGGTTAATTTTATAGAAAGCATATGGTTACTCCTTACTTTATATGAGACTTATGGTTTATGAGGCGTGCATATTCAAAGAAATAATTGAAAACCTTTTTATTACAAGATGGATGGTGTCAATTTTGCAGAGCTGTTCAAACTTTTTATATGAAGGTTCGCATATTGAAACACAGACGAAACAGGGGGCCAATTGAGAGCGATACGCGGCGGTTAATACAATGAATAATTCAAATGGGTGCATTTAATTCAGGCCAGACTGAGCCACAGGAACTTTATTCAGGCTCAGAACCTTAATGTAGCCCACAAAAAAGTTAGGTATTGCGGTTATAAAAGTAGAGAATGTTGAGATATGTCAAAAAATGTATTTGATGCAATACTTCAGCATCAACCAAGACACAAGACACATTTTAGCACATTCCTGATGCATTGTTAAAGTATTGTCTGAATATCTTCACTGAGATCAAAAAAAAGAAAGAAAGAAATCCAGATGTACAGGGTGCATGGTGGCAGAGCCGTGGGTTCGAATCCCGGATTAGACCAACATCACACGATCTCTCTGGGTGGAGTCTGTATGTGTTACTGTGGGTTCTCTCGGGGTTCTTCGGCTTCCTCCCACCATCCAAAGACATGACTGTGTCACGAGTTGGCCACTGTCCAGGGTATACCCCGCCCAAGGCCCAAAGTCACTGGGATAGGCCCCTATCACCTGCGACCTTGGGAATGGGAATAAGCAATTGAAAATGAATGAAAATCCAGATGTAATTTTTTGTCAATATCGCCCACCCCTTGTAGAACACTCACATTTTTATAAGTAAAATGAGCTTATGGTTATATGTGCCAGTGCTGAGCAAGACTGAGGGCCAAAAAAAATTGTTATGAAGGTCGCATTTTGCCCCCGGGCCATAATTTGGACATGCTTGGTGTAAAATACATACAAAATAATGACTTCAAAAAGCTTTGGACGAATGAGGGTTTACATCGACGACTTCAAAAAGCTGTTCTCAAACTTTTCACACCAAGTATCACCAAAGATAATATTTGCCTTTCCGACTAACAGCAGATCTAAACACAGACTATGTCAGGCCTCCGCGGGGTGTGGAGTTTACATGTTTCTCCCCTGTGTCTGGGTGGGTTTCCTCCGGGTGCTCTGGTTTCCCATCAACCCAAGACATAGGTAACAATGGGTTAAATCCTCCAGCTGCAGTAGTCCTGACCAAGCCTGGCACAAAGTACCAGAGATGTCACCCCGGGCTCAGCACTGTGTCTCTCTCTGCTCTTGAGGAGAAGCCCCAGGGCACTGAGGGATGGGTCAAATGCAGAGGACAAATTTCCCTAAGGAGACAATTAACCTTTTAGGACTAATAAAGGACTGACCAGGAGATATTGTTCTTGCATTTTAAATAATCCCAACTGAGGTTATGCTTAAAATGACACATCTTTATGCTTTAACTGCATGTAGACACTGGTCCAGAGGGATGCATGCTGTACTTGGGTGCGGTTGAGCCAAACACACAACACTGTTTTTGTTGCATGAGGTGGTTAGCAGTCTGTGAGATGCAGCTTGAGTTTTATCTCCTCTGACAGAATTACCATCTCTCCCACTCTGCCTTCTGCCTCTCTACAGGAAAATAATTGGACCCCTTGTCACTCGTCACGGCAAGCTGTGGTCCAACTTCTGGGGAGCCCTGAGCCTGGACGGTTATTACGCCCGCTCCGAAGATTATGTCGACATAGTGCAAAGAAAACGTGTGTAAGTACAACCACACCGCACTTACCTCAACGCTACGGAGGAAGATGTGTGCATTTGTCACGGTCCACATATTTGCATGTAGGCATTAAATCACCGGGAATGTGATCTCGAGTGCACTGGAAACGCGCTCTGTTTTGTAAAATATACTCGAAATATTTGGAGGGGAAAATATATTACGTATATAAAGTAGGAGTATTTAAATGACTTTAATTTCGTACATTGACAGTAGTAATAGTACTGAGTTGCTGTAGTAGTGGTAGCAGTAGGCCTGACCTTCTACTAGTTAATTAACCCCTTATTATTCCAGTCTATTTTTTTTTCCAAAAAGCCTAAACTCAAGCTGTTCTTGAACTTTTTGGAGCACAAACAATTGGCTGGACTCTTTGTGAAGCTGAGACTGTAATTTTGACCTTTCATGTCTGATTTACTCTAATTATAAATGTGAACAAGCTCTGGTCAGAGGAATATCAGACTTTTCAATTCCGCTGACATTTTCTTTGGTAAATATAAGGAGCAGTAAAGCTGGTGTCTGGAGGATGGTTTGATTGACACTGGGTTGGGCATTTGTTGGGTTTTGACAATTCTTCTTTCGAAACAGAAGCTAATTTGACTAAAAATAGGTTTGGGTAGAGTAGGGACTTGGAATAATGTAAAAAGTTCAGATGGAATAAAAGTCGTGTTCAATTGTTTTTGAATTTTAGGGTCTTTTGTTGTTTTTTAATTTAAGCTGATCCTGATTCACCTCAGAATGGTTGATTTGACTGAAAATAACAAAGGTTTTACAGCTTTCTTTTTATATTTAATATGTCTAGCAGCTAGTTTCCTTTTATCAGATGGTGGATAAAAAGGAACAGATTCAGAAAAAAAATGGTAACAGGTCTACATGAATATATGTAGTGGTGGTACAAAGTTAAAGAAAATAAATAAAAGTACTGTTTTTAAATAAAGTACAGTGTGACCTAAGTACATTTTTCTGTGAATACTTTTTACTTTTACGTCACTACCTTTTAGAGCATGTGTCTGTACTTTCTTGTTTTTTTAACTGGACTGAAAAGGAAAGTACATTTGTGTTGGGGCAGAGACCACCTAAAATTGCCTAAAATGGAGATTTTGAGTTTTGACAAAAATATATAAATCAAAATGACTAGATAATGACATTTTCGACTGAATCGCTTCCCTTGACCAAAAATCAGCACAATTCTTTATCAAGATCTCCACATTTGCCGCTTTCAAAGTTCTCAACATCTGTGCCAAATACTTTTTCTTACTCTAAAAGTACATTTTTCAACTGGTACTTTAATACTACCTCTACTTAAGTAGATTTTTTACCTTTTTTGTACAATTACTTAACACACTTGAATATTTCCACCACTGAATATATGCACAATCATGTCGTAACTTTGACCAACTGTTGAATGAGCCGTATCATCGGCACACAAAAGAGCACAGATTTCAGGCTGTAAAAATATATGATCTTCCAATTCCCAAAAAAGCATCAAAGCACTGACGAAACCTTTGGGCTTAACTTAAACATTTTTTGTATTTCAAAATATTGTGAAATGAGCCCTATACAGTCAAATAATATACATGGCCTCACCACAGCAGACGTTTAATATCCCGTGAACCTGTGGCCAGTCAAGGGTCTACTTTGCTCAAAGACGGAGTTTGAGAATAGCACAGACCTTTTGGCTTCAGTGGGAGATGTTGACCAAGACGGCACATCAGAAAAGACAGGAAAAGGAAGTAGCATTAGGTCGAAGTCAAGCATTCAGTTTCGGAGCAAAGATTTACAGCGAGATGTAAAGAAAACATGCAGGAACAAAGTAAAATATGCCATAAATGTTGATTGAACCTCAATCATGAGCCAATAAAGGCCTTTTCTATTTCACTACTCCTTTCAGCTCTTCTTGGTTTGGTTTTATTTCCAATTATCTGTAGAATCCAATATTGTAATAGTGGAATAAACTGACAGTAAAACAGTCATACCTGTAAAACATGGTGTAATGTAAACGCTCTTAAAGTGTAGAACCAAGTACAGTAGAGTAGGGCAGGTGGAAATGAGGCTTTTTAAGGATTTTTTAGGCCCAAAGGCTTTATTGGACAGGACAGTGTGGCGTGAAATGGGATGAGAGAGAGAAGGACTTACTGTCGGAGCTGGAATCAATGTTTTTCAATTAATTCCCATTTTTTAGGAAAGGTATCATGCCACAAGATCTCGCAAGATAAAATGATTGCCCCGAGATTGTGCACATGTGGGAAAAAGATCTTGGGATATATGTAGAATTTAGCAAGGGGAAAAAAGGGTTAAATGCTGGTGAGTCTGCTATTTTTGTGAAATCGTCATATCGTGATTCACTGCTTGTCTCTTTAATACAGCTGTCTGTTCAAACACGTTTTCTCCTGTTGTTTAGCCTCGGAAGCCTCTGAGCAGATCTTTTTTTTTTACCTCTTATAGGCCAGGGCTAGAGCGATAAAAATCCGTTCAAAAGTGACAAAAACACGCCAACAAACAACAAACATTACTCAATGCACCAAAACACGACTAAAAGCAACAAAAACTTGACTGAAAACGACAAAGATGCAACGGAATGTGACAAAGGCACGTTTAACTATGACAAACACAACTGAACTTGACAAAAATGCAACTAAAAGTGACAAAATTGTGTTTAAAGTGTGAATTTGAACAGAATCTTATTGGTAAAACATAAATTGCAAATCTAATCTTAATGTCACTGGTCAGAAAAATCACAATTAGAGTATTATTAGATACTATTATAGACAATAGAAAAATACAACTGGAATCGTGATAAAATCGAAATCATGATCTATCCCCAGGAAAATTGTGATGCCCTAATCTAAATTGTAAATTGTGTGGCCAGAATTGTGAACGGAATGATGTCAAAGTCTCGTTTTGTCCCCGTTCTCGCAGACCGGATTTCATATTTTGTCTCGTCTTGTGGAAACTGTGTCTCATCCCATCCCTATTGTCAAGAAACACATTTCCGTAACATTATATTGTACAATTAAATATATTCTTTCATTCTCAATGTCATCACTTGAGATATAGCCAGTCTAGAATGCCCAGTATAACAACGATAATTCAATCTCACTCATTGACTAAGGGCAGTTTAGATTCACCTATGAATGAAAATCTTACTAATACAAGACATTAAAGCGCCCAGAGATCTCCCGTGGCAACGCAGAGGGGACCTGCAGACTCCGTCCCGGTCGGCGGTGGCCTTCTGACCACCTCGACAGGACCGTTCCCAAGTTACAGTCTAAACAAGAAGAGCCACATCCTCACACATGCGAGGAATGCACATCTCAAATGAGCCTCTGCACTTGTTGTTTCTAGGGGCGTGTGGAACATTCCTTTTATGGCGCACGTCTACCTCGTCCAGGGCACGACGCTGAGGAATGAGCTGAAAGAGAGGAACCACTTTGTTTTGGAGAAACTGGACCCGGACATGGCTTTCTGCAGAAATGCCAGAGAGCTGGTGAGAGCGAGCCACCTGTGTTTGTGTGTCGAAGTTCAGTTTTAGTTCATTTACTTAACATTCTATAGACCCTTTAAAATGCTTGATCGTCAGAATGTTCAAAATTCTGGAATGGAGGCGACTGGAGGCAAAGTGAAGTCGATCGTAACACATTTTCTCTATTATTTACATGATCTGGGGCTGCACAATTATTCGAAATCTAATCAAAATCGCAATTTTAATGGAGGCAATTAGCAAACCGCAAAGGCCGCAACATAATTTTCTCCACAAAGAACAAAATATTCAGTCATATTCTGTATAAAAACTGTGGTTTGGATTTGTACAAAAATTAAATGAAATGGAAATCTTGTATTAGTTTGTCAGTTCATGGCCATATTTCAGCCTTTTTGTCAGATTTCTGTGTTTAAAATGCAAACTTTGAACAGAATCTTAATATTAAAGCATAAATCATAAATCTAATTACAATTGCAAAACTAGTCAGAAAAATCACAATTAGATATTTTTCCCCAAATCGTGCAACCATAATCCAATGTAGAATCAGAATCAGATTTATTGTCATTGTCTGATTCTGATTATTTAAACTCTTTATAACAAAAACAAGAGACAGTTTTGAATTTCCAGCGCATAAATGTCAGGAAGTATGCTTTTCAATAACAAAAGACAAAAAATTTATTCTCCTGTAAAACTTAAACATCGGGATTTTGCCTTTATCTAAAATGCATTCAGAAATGTCAGCTAGTTCCATTTTCTAACACAAAAGATGAAAACAATACTGTATTAATAATATTCTAGCTCAAAATTGTGTTTGAGCTTGAGAAAAAGTATTATTTCATGTGATATATATTGTAGACTCAACATTTCTGTAAGTATTTCTCCAGTAAAACCTAAACTTTCGGATTTTGCATTCATCAAAATTGCTCAGTGTCATAATCTCCTATTAAATAAACAAATAATATAAAACACAACAGTAAATGTCTTTAAATCAGGCTCTGACATCACTCACATGTATCTGAGTGGTTTTAACTTGCCAAAACCACTTAGATTTTTCAATTTTCGCGATATTCTGAGGTTAATCCCAAGGAATTCTCCAT
Organism: Rhinogobius similis; assembly: GCA_019453435.1. Taxonomy (NCBI): domain Eukaryota; kingdom Metazoa; phylum Chordata; class Actinopteri; order Gobiiformes; family Gobiidae; genus Rhinogobius; species Rhinogobius similis. The sequence continues at coordinate 3,885,599 of CM033639.1, read as the reverse complement.
TGAAATCACATCATGCCTTCATTCTGGAATTTCGAATGTCTTATCTGCAAACTTTTAAAGGGTCTATATGTGTGGTCAGCAGCTACACCAAGAGTATTTAGTCTGACGCTTTTATTTACAATATGAATGTTAAGCTTGATGTGCAGCGAACAGAACCGGCAAGTACAGCGAATGTGGTTGAATCGTCTGGCATCTGTCACCGAGGCATGGCTTCCCTGCGCTTCTGGAGGGCTCCGTGGCGCTTAAGAGCTTAAACTCTCCTCGTATTTCTCCATCCATCACCTTCTCCTTCTGCACCACGTGACCCGAGACAAGCGTAATGCCTGGCTGACAATGAAACACTTTCTAACATTTTCACTAAACGTGCACTTTTGGATCGTGCGCCTGTTTCCCAGCATGCCTCGCACACTTTCCTCACAAAGACATCAGCTTCAGAGGGACTTTTGCTCTTTAACAAACAGCCGTATTTATTAGCTGTCCTCCTTCATCTCTGTGTATGCGACAAATGTGTCTCAACTGTGTTATCTAAAAGTATTTATGTTACCGTTTTGACATAATGCTTCTCCTCCTTTATTTTAGACCAGTCACAGAGAAAAAGACTCCCCTTCTCCGGAATCATTCCATATGCTCAGGCCCCCGAAGGTTCCCATTTGTTTTGATTATTCTAACGACATGTCCACTGGCTTAGCTCATAGCACATACTTCACAGTCTAGTATTTTATGTGCATGTTGTAAATACAAACGCCAATTCAAATACATAGTCCGCTTTTCATGTGAAATCGCAGGATCCGTTTACAGTAACGACCGCCTGGCAACGCTCAGTTCAAAAGTAGAAGTGTCTGTGGTAGAAAGCACCTGCTGTTTATCTAAAAATCTGTCGAAAGAGGTGGAGAGTCCATTTGCAAGTCCCCTGTCCTGATGCTTTACTTCAAACATCCCCTTAACTGTAGCCACCTGCTCACTCCACTCCGAGACTGATCTCAGACTAGGCTGCAGCTTCATCACGTATTATCTTTGGCATATGTTCAAGATTTGTTGCAATTCCCATTCCTAAACGCAGCCCGATTCGTCATATTTGAAAGCCTATAGAGAGCCTAGTCTGATAGCGAGTCCCAACGTAGAGCACTCCTCCTCATGCTTCACTCTAAGGAACGTAGAGTTCCTTGATTTGCTTTGACCCAAACCGTGCCCTTTCCCTCCTCCTGCGATCTCGCCTCACTCCCGAACCCACAATGCCCTGCAGCACCCATAAATAATCCCGGATTATTTATACCGCACCTCTGGTTTTACCCACCAATCAAGCATTTGATTGCGACAAACATCCTTTCTGCAATTATACTTGTTTTAGCCAGTTGAATCTGTACTTTTAATTGAATGCTGAAGTCAGTTACAGTCACATAACGAGGACCTGTCGTGCATTAGGTGTTCACGTTCAAATTGTGTGTGTACATTTGGATTAATTACTGAGAAACCTGTTTTGTAATGTCTAACAACTTTGTACGCAGCTCACTGAACCTTTTTTTCTCCATTTGCCACAGGGAGTCTTCATGTACATAACAAACCGCCACGAATTCGGGAGACTAATTTCCACAGCCAATTATAACATTTCTCATTATAACAACGACTTGTGGCAGATATTTGAAAACCCAGTGGTAAGTCATTATGGCGGCAGATTATTCTGCTCCATTGTGAAATAAAGAAACAATTATTCCTGTATGGCACAAATGAGCAGCAGGCACCTGTGAATGTATGAGACATAATGGAATGATTTTGAGTGAAATAATGGTTGTGAGGAGAGGTGGGGATATATTATATTCCCTACAAGGTTATATCCACATTGTGTTAAAGGTATGCCGAATCTTAAAATTTATGTTATCTAAAAAAATGCTCAATATTTATCGTGTGGACCTTTTGTAAACACTTTTTCTTTGTTTTTGATCAAATTTGAATTCCAGAAAGTGAAATAATTAACTTCTATTGACACATAATCTGCTTCAATTAATGAAAAAGTGTTTATTTCTTATGTTTTTAACGATATTTCACATGTATAATGACTTAGCTTGGGATTGATTTTCCAGCTTTAGGGTTACTGTGTCAGTGGCATTAAGTAGTTTAAATTTTATCAATATTTTCTCCAACAATATATCGCACTTCAAATGTGTCATCGTGACAAACTGTTGTCGCGTCGTGCACATACACATAGGCCTGAGAACATTTGGTGTTGCACAAAATATCCACAACAGTAGATCTGTTTAATTGAGGATAAAATAACTTATCTACGCAATGTTTATGTAGAAAATAAACAATAAAAATGACCACGTTTGCCAATATGTCAGTGAACCAGAATTAAACTTTATCAGCATCTCCATGTATCTGACCCTAACTGAACTCAAAACACCACAGCTGCACTGGAGTTCATTGAAAGACAAATATTTATACTGAAAAGTAGCAGTAAACAGTGTATATACAAGTTAGAGAGTTACGGTTTAGATTAAACTCATAATTCACTCCAAAAGTTTTTGCTGTTTTTGCCATATAAATCTTTTTAAAAGGAAATAATTGGTGATAAAATGTTGGTCAACAAAGACACCATTGACTAAACGATTAAAGGATTTGAGTCCTGATAAGCAAACTGTCAAAAATCCTGGAAACATGCAGCACAGCCTTTATATTTCTTCACTTTTTTGTTTAATTGTTCTGTCCATTCACTTTTTGTAAGGTACTTGACATTTAGAGGAATTTAAAGGAGTAGAAATACTTATTGCTGTCATTATAACTAATGGAGATCTGGGGAAAAAAAGACAAATTTACAAGTACAAGAGCATTTCCGTGGGTGTGCAAGAACATGATCTCATAACTTTATTGGGAGAATCAGCAAAAAACATCAACATTTTGCCAATATCGTCCATTGCTACTTGAGAATGATTAAAAGCGAGTTCATTCTGGGGGCATTTTAGCCTGTGCTCGGACGCTTGGCATTTGAGGTGGGATTAACAATGTCAGGTATGCAGGTCAGCAAACAGTCTAGACGATAAGGCCACTGACTAACAACGCTCTGTCTAATCTCCACAGGACTGGAAAGAGAAATACATCCACCAGAACTACACGCAGATCTTCACCCACAACTACTTAGAAGAGGTGAGCCTGCAAATGCACGACAAACAACACGATGCGACTGCTTTCTCGGGGTTTTCAATTCCGCCTTTGTGCCTGTGTCTGCTGCAGCCTTGTCCGGATGTGTTCTGGTTCCCACTGTTAACAGAGAAGGCCTGTGATGAGCTCGTGGAGGAGATGGAGCACTACGGTTCATGGTCCGGAGGCAAACATGAGGTCAGTGCTCTGAGTGGAGGGATACTGGACAAAGCGCTCCAGTCACCGCTTGGCAATGGGCAATGAGTGCACGCCCCATTATGCAGCGTTCAGGGGCTCTTTCAACATTTTGGAGATGTACTTTTGGAAGTGTTGTGTTCCTGAGAGGTGTTTTTAACTAGATTATTCGTCATTCCTCTTCTTCAGTTTACTTTTTTGGAGATTTTACTGTCTGCACACTGGTTGAAGGACAAATTTCCGCACGTAAACTGTCATATTTGCACCCTAAAGTAGTAGTTGTTCTATGATTGTAGTTGTAAACAATAGTTGGAAATTAATATTTATTACTTCAAGCTATTTTAATTCAATGTAGATGAGTAATTAGATTTTGATTTGAGCTTCTCCCAAAGCCATAATCAACACAATGAATAATTTCCAGAACGTATTCTCTCAAATTGTACTAAATCTACTGTAAATAAATTATAATAATGGTTGTTTTGATTGTATTCTACTATGCAAATTGCTGTAGAGTTAAACACAAGTGCATTATAATCTTGCATTTAAAGTGTAAGGCATGTTGTTCTAAAGTATTCATCCTAAAGTAGAAGTTGCTCTAAGATAGTAGCAAAAAATAGTAGTAGTTAGTTCGAAGTTAGCATTTATTACTTCAAGAAATGTTTAATACAATGTAGTTTTAGCCAATTCTGCTTTATTTGTACTGCATGTTTTGCTGATGCACAGGCATAAAACATCAAACAACAAACAAAATGTATATTAACTGCTCACTTTGATCGTACTTCTTACTAAAAAGAGTAAAACCAGTCAAATCTTATCCAAGTGAAATCATAAATTGTGAATGAATAGACATAAATAAGTAAAATACAACTCTCGCAGTGTTAAAAACGAGATAATTAAAGTGGGTCTTAAGACGAGACTTAAACACTCCACTTTGGGGGGGCTGCTGTTTGAACATGGGGGGAAGCAGAGGGGGAGATTATGCCAAGATGGCGCCGTTGTGTCTGGTACGCTGCTTGACACTGCCAACTTTGATTTGTGCCATCCTGGTTTTAATCGGTTTTATAAGGACCATCAACAATGTAGTTTTATGAGAAATTTAAATTTGATTTCAGCCACTCCCTGAGAATAATCGTTACAATTTTGCAATGACCATAGAATAATAAAGTAAATCTTCCAAATATTGCACTGACTGATTCGACTGATACACCACAGCTGTCATACGGCTTGGGACATTAATGCTAGGTCTGTTTCACATCGCAATGTCTGTTACTTTAGTTATGAAGGTAGAAATGTTCCAAACTTGCAGCAAAAAGAACTAGTTTTGATCATTTGGGCTAATTCAGCAGGAAGACTGAGGGCACTGTATATGTAAATGAGAATACAACGCAGTACCTTTCTTTATTTTAATTGTATTTGAGTATGCTAATTGCCGTAGAAGTAAACTTGTTACAGTAGTATTATAATCTTATTTAAAGTGTAAGGCACGTAACTGGTTTTATGTCGTTAGAAAGTGGTAATTAGCATGTCACAAAGTTTGCCTGTTAAGATGAATGGATGCGTTGGGGAAAAGGCTCGGCTGTATGGGTCATTAGGCCTGCTGCTGCAGACAACAGCACACCCTGTGGTTAATAGTCACCAGACCACCGCTTCTGTTACTGAGCAAACTGGCTCTCACACTCAGAGGCGGTCGGGTCATTTGTTCCATCGTTAATCATGCCGCTGTGTCTTCTCAGGACAAACGAATCTCTGGAGGCTACGAGACTGTACCGACCGATGATATCCACATGAAACAAATAGGATATGAAAAAGAGTGGCTGCACTTCCTCCGAGAGTTCATTTCACCCGTGACGCTAAAGGTGTTCTCTGGATACTATACTAAGGTGCGTGGAACCTGAAGGCATAAATCACACACACGATGATCGGAGATGGTGGCTTTGTAATGTCGGCTAACAGGAAGTGTCACGCTGTAGGGGTACGCCGTGATGAACTTTGTGGTTAAGTACACTCCAGAGAGACAGGCGTTCCTCAGGCCGCACCACGACTCCTCCACTTTCACCATCAACATCGCCCTCAACAACAAGAACACGGACTTCCAGGTACTGACAAGAGATCACATTCAATTGCATGTTTTTACAGGTGCAATGAGGAGCCTCTACTTCTGAGAAGAAATAGATGCAACTCAAAACACAATACTTTTAACTCCTTGTATTCATACAATTGTCATGTTTTGTAGGGAGGAGGCTGCCGTTTCCATAGATACAACTGCTCCATTGAGTCTCCGAGGAAAGGCTGGAGCTTCATGCACCCAGGACGCCTGACCCACCTGCACGAAGGCCTGCCCACCACCAACGGCACCCGCTACATCGCCGTGTCCTTCATCGACCCCTGAGCTAGTCTTTTTACTGAGGTTTTTAATGTTTCTGTTTCTTGATCTGTGCCTTAGATATCTGTTCTACTATTTTAAAGCGAATGCTTTAAAAGTTTAAATAATTGTTATAAAATCTCTGTCAAACAGAGTGAAATGTTGAAAGGGAAGTGACAATATTCACACTAAAGATACACACACAAGTGACAATCATGAGAAGAAAACAGTTATTTATTGTTGGGATGAAAGTGCAGATTTGAGTCTGTAAACACACTGGTAATCTTGTGAGCTAGCTCGTGTTAGCTTCAGCCTGCTAGCACACATGGAGTTTGTGTATCTGTTGATCATTCAGGAAAATGTCACTGAACTTTTGGTACTGTAATCTGCTACTGGTGCTGCCCTTCTGTGACTCTGCTTCAAAGCTGTTGCTGGGCTTAATGTGTGTGTTTTTTTCTTCAGCTGTAACACAAATTTGATTTGTGATTTTGTGATGAAAATACTTTTTTTCTCCACAGTTACATAGCCTATAAAATCAAGGTGTAGTTTAACAGAATGCAACATTCTGTTTCTGCACAAACCTTTCAGTTACAAATTCTTCAACCATTGGTTCTGGGAGCTGTTTGAATGGATTTTGTTATGCACCAGATAAAGCTGTTTAACTTATTTTTGAAATAAAAAAGCTTGATAAAAATACATTTGACGTCTGGTTTGTGTGTGTTTGGACTCACTCATTCCCAGTCACTGCGCTGCGTCATGTCTCCGCACATGAGGATTAGAACACACAGTAACATGTGGAGAAACAATCTGAACATGGCTGTCTTCTGGGAGCTGCAGCTGAGGAGGCAGGGTGTGGTGATGATGTACATCAAGTGTGAATGTACTAGAGTTTACCTTGGGGGACACGAGTAAACATGTACAGGGGTTGTACAGGTAGAAGGGGGGCAGCTGATGAAATCACAGGGAGCTGAGCTGACGAGGTGCACAGAAAGTATGTTTCAGAGGAAAGAGAGTGACTCAGGCTTTTCTGTCTGTAGCCACCGCAATCAGTAATAACTAAAAAAGGAAAATATTGAACAACTTCGTAGATTTCATTCTTTTTCAAGTTTGCAGGAAAGAATAACTAGTGAGTCTGTTTGTCAAGGGGACTAATTATTGGAATAGTCTTCCTCTGACTAGAAGAGAATGTCCATCACTGTCTACTTTGAAGTCATACAAGATAAAATAAATCTGTGTGAACTTTTAACTCTGCCTTGTACTGTACCATGTTGTCTTTGTTTAATGCTTTGTAATGGTCTTCTGTCACCTGCCGAAGAACAATGGAAATGTGCATCTTTGCTATAATCGGGCATCTGAACACTGTAACTATAGGTGTTTTATAGTTGTTAGTGTTCATTGGTGCTATCAAATAAATAATTAGCATCAAGTTTATTGCTTCAACTGTAAAATTAAACGTTAAATTATTGTTACATGTGTTTTTCTCCAAATTTGAAAGTGCTTTCTTTTTGAGTGCTATAAATTTTACACTTTTGGTTAAGATGTTGTAAAGTTTTATGGCCTGAGAGTTGAGAGTTATGGCCTGAAGAGTTGCAGCACTCTGTATCTTATCAGATCGCGGAGACCACACCTCACACCCAAGACTCAGAGCTCACCCTGGGCTGTTCCGTGGTTCTGAGCACGTCCACAGCAGCGCCATGCCTGGATGTCTGACAATCTGCTGGATCTACAGATGGAGCGAGAGAGAGAGGGAAGGAGAAGGAGAGGGGGAATGAGCAGATTTAGGTCAGCACTGGGGGTAAGGCCTGCACCTCAAAGGGGTCTTTGTAGCCATCACTTCCCAGTCTGCGTTGTGTCCAAAAGTTTCTGAAAGGTGACATTGATCTCGGGCAGGCATGCAGGACATACCTAGTAAACCAGCGGCTTCACAAAGATCGGACTTCATACACAGGAGAGGAAAGGCCAAAATAGAGAGGGAGAGGCTGAAAATCTTTGGGTGCACTTTGGGTAAAATATATAGTTTAAAAGGTGTCAGGAACTTCATTGAATAAAAACATACAGCAAAGAGTATGGTCTAATAGGAACCTTGTTTTAACACTAACTTGTTTATTTGAATAAATCACTTTCATCAAGGGCTGTGACAATTTGTTGCGAGGACGTCCGACCCGTTGGTGTCTTTTCTTTCTGGATAAACCGCCCTTCCTGCCAGTGGCGGACTTACATTTAGGCAACAGGCCACAATTCCTTAGGGCCGGCGACCTGAAGGGGCCCCCAGTAAGATGCCCTTCCTGATCGTAGACGTAAGGCATGTACTTTTGAACAAGAAAAAAACAAAACAAAACAACATTCCGTCCAAGCCCCCACTAATAAAGCTAAATAGTAAACAAGAAGTAACATAAAAAATCTGCTGGAACACGTGTTGAAATGCACCAACACACAGGAAACATGGTCTTAAATATAGGACCTCCAAACCCCCCTGTTTAAAGCTGTTTAGAACATGTAAGCTTGAATTTTCAATAGTTTACTTACCAGCCCAAATTTATGAAGCACAACAAAACAACAAAAACAAAAAGCTTCCTTCAAGAACAATTCAAGAGACACGACAAAAACGTTATAGAAAATCACACTTAATGAGGAGGGGCCTGTACTTCATTTTGCCCAGGGCCCCCAAATTCCTAGGTCCGCCACTGCTCCGTGCACAGAGCAGCTGAGCCCGGGGTCACAGTGAGAGGAGGAGAACTGGGATGCTAAACAACATACCACAGTGCACCGCGCCACTAACTGCAGGCTGCCATAGAGACAAACAGTGTTTTAGAGCAACACTTCCTGCCTAAACAGACCATTGAAATTAGGTGTTGGGATGAGATGCCTGAGGTTTGACTCTGTTTGGTCATTTGTGGCACTGGATTTGTATAGTACAGAGCATACCACTGGTGCCAGTCTAGTGTGTGGTCGTGTGCACAAAGACCATTGCTAGCGAAGTGTTTAGCTGAGCACATGCGACAGGAAGAGCTTTAAAACGTAAAAATAAAGTCTGGTGTGAAAGCGCGTCGCTCTCCTTCGGCAAAAATGGTCCTACCTGGGAACTTATGCTGTGTTGTTGTTGAAGGTCAGATTTTCCAAGGTAAATTCACACCGGAGCACTTCACATTTTGTAAACTCTGGCAACATTTCAGAACGCTGATTTTGTCCAAGTTAAACAACCGCGCATTCCCAGTGTTTGGATAACGTTTAACACCCGACAGCTTCATTAGTGATAGAGCTTGTGTTATTACCTGCTCCTGCACTGCCTTTGTGCCTCTGCAGTTATAAATGGGCCGTTATGCTAATGTTATGCTAATGTGGCTAATGTCGACATGGAGCTAATGACAACAAATGTCGTTTTAAAAGTTACAAATGTAAAACACGGTCTAATTTTATTGAAGTAACTTAAGGCGAGACACTGCAAGCAAAACATTTATATCATTATTTATTGATTTTTGGTCAGTTTGCTCTTCCGACATACAATTTGGTGTTCACAGGGAAACGCCAAACAGTACAATCTGATTTTATCCTTTTATTATTTCATTTAATCCACTTGTATCCACAGATTTCTATAGGACATTGTAATTTCAAAGGCCATTTTTCTCTCGTATACATCAGCTCTTAAAGTAGCACCTACACACACCAAACTTTACAATCTTTACTTTAAGATTGTGATAGAATTTTGTTGTTATAAAATTCTACACCTGATTTATTAAAGTTTTCAATCTAAAAATAATAAAAACTACATGAAATATCCAAAATCTTCTTACATTTTAAGTAACCAAGATGTGCAAAATGGACCAAATAATTTAAACCTGGTTCTGTCCATTTTTCAGATTTAAATGTCTCAAATATGTGCAGTTTTGGCTGTTTTTACACATAAAAAGCAGAATGTAAGAAAAAATACATTTATGTGGGTAAACTACGGGAGACGTTTCAAATTGCTATCTATTCACCTTTTGGTTTTTGATGTGAGCGCTTAACTGTTTTTTATTATTTGATTTCAGCTGCACATGAACTGTAACGTATTGCCGATAGTTTTTCTAACTCTAACAAAACCTGACATACGTCTCTCCGACTTCTGATCGCCGAGGATGTATTGCAGCGTTACATACCTACTGGGTGACGAACACTGGTTGTCAGGTGCCCTTTCATGCATAGTAACCAAACTGACCCCGTAACACGCTCCAAACATTTCACCCTACATTAAACCAGACATTATTGTATATTATTGTAGTAGCCTATTGTTTAAAGCAGGAAGTCATTCGAAACACCATATGTACGACCATTGCCAAATAGTTCAGGCCCTGCTCCAGCTCAGGCAGGCATTTGTCAGCCAACGGAGCACTTACGCCCTGGCACTTGTTGATGAAAAGAACATTACGGCGGGCCAACTCTGTGTGCGATGTATATGTAGTGTGGAGTGTACATAAAAACCAATGTAAAAGGCCTGGATGGTGTTTGCATTGCAGGCTGGGGTAAGGGGTACGCGGGTTCAAGTGCAGTGCAGCAGTGCAGCAGTGAGTCAGGCCGTCTTTAGTGGAAAAGTACTGAGACGGAACACAAATACGACCAGGAAGTGTTGAGTCCGCCACGGGGCACGGAGGGTTCCAGTGTTTTTGAGGGTTGGCGGGTGTAAGGGTGTGTTGGTTGGACTGTATGACAACTTCAAAGGAAAGTAAATGTACTGCAATACTTTCACATTAACTTTTTTTAAGAAACTGCCCTTCTCAGAGTGGGTTTTGCACTGCATCGAGGGCATTTGACTTTATTTATTTGAAAAAAGCTTTGGTTCTCACTGTAAATAAGTTTACAAGTAACAAAGCCTTAAGTTGACAGTTTTAAATGATTTGTTTCTTAGGGTTACATTCCTTCCAATGTGATTTGTTTTTTTCTCATTTTTGAGTCTATCTTTTGAAAATACCAGATTTTTTACATTATTCAAATCCAATTCAAATTACAAGCACATTGTTATGTTACTTTAACAATTACTCTTACTTGAGTAGTTCCCCAAATATGTTTTTACTCTTACTTTTACTACTACTTCCCTAATTTCTTGGACATTTGTACTTTTACTTGAGTAATAGTAACATACTTGAGTACAATGTTACTACTCTACCCACGTCTGATTACTTTTTACAAGGGATATTTCAGTGTGAGAACCTAAAAATAAATGACTGAAAAGCTAAGGGGTCATTTTATTTTATAATTTAAAAAAGGCCAGTGTTCCTGTCCTTGTGAGAAAATGTCATCTTATGCAAATTTGATATATTTTTAAGGGGAATCTGCACAACGTACTTGCTAATTAACGATTAGCTTCTAAAGTCATGTTTGGGGCTCTGTTAAGAATTCATTAGCTACCTGTCTCCATTTATTGGCAAAGATTCCACAGAAAGTAAATGTATTCAGTTTTAACTCCTTTGCTGTGTTAGTGTTGTGGGATGCTTCAAGGCAATGTTTTGGCCCCAAACAAATACATGCTCACAAGTTTAAACTAGCGTATTTACATTTATACAAATATAGAACTGTACAATTTGGACTAGTATTTGGTTCTTTCAGCTTGACTTTGACTAAAAATAAGACTTCCAGGTAGGTAATATGAACTCCGTAGTCCACGGTGCCAATTAGAGCAGATTGCATGCTTTTAGTCTATCAGCAGCACACTCCCTTTTTACCAAGCAGACTGTTTACCATCCCGGAGTAAACTGGGTGCAAGTGCCATTTAGCCAAATTACAAAGCAACGCTCAGTAAAAACAATCTGCCACAGCCCCGCACTCGCACTCGCACACACAAACACCAGACATGTATTGATTTATGGCAAAGACAACAGGCGGAATGGAGACACATGGAGGAGGGAAGCCACGTAAAAACCAGGTTTAGTCTGGGAAACAAACTCACTTTTATATGCTATTTTGGTCCATTGAGGAGGAGAACGGTGTTATATTATGAAGGGTGTGTCACTATTGCTCATGCAAAAGACTATGCTCACCTCCTAATACTATTTTGGGGAAAACATATCACACCATTGTTCAAACTCTTTTCACCCAGTAGAAGATTCTGGGTTTGATTCCCAGATCTTCACTGAAAAAGTTGTCACTACATTAAACTCATTATGACACTCATCTCCTAATCTTATCCAGTAGGGTTTATGCTGGAGCGTATCCCGGATGAGTCCTATAGGTGGGAGGCACTCGTGACAACTGGAGAAAGGGAAGGGATGACAGAAAACAGAGCATTCCTCCTCCACGGTCTTGGTTTTGAGTCACCATTTCAACAAATACATGGATTTATTTATCTAGAAAAGACTAAGACAAATTATTTTTCTTTAATTTTTGCAGTTATTTTTCAAATTATTAAGGCAGATTAACGTTATGCATGTCAACAACATTATGATGAAATCATTGGAGGGTATTTGCACATGGTTAAAAAGAGGTCAGAATAAGAACACACAATTAGAGTCGGTTAAAGTATTTTTGCTGATCAATATTTGATTATCACAACAGAGCAAGCAACCTGTGTACATACCAATCAATCAATCAAACAGATTAAGAACACTTTCAAATTTCCCACTCCATTCACAGATTGTTTCCTGTTTTTAGGTGTTATTAAGTAGCAATGTACAATATTTTGAGTTGTTAAAGTGGACAGATTATGTAAAACCACTTTTTACGAGTTTTTAACCATCTCAAAACAGTGTTACATTTTTATTTCTATGCACAGATTTGATTCAAGCATGTTTGAGTAGTCCTGCATTGTCAATTTCTGTTTTTACCTTTGCTCTATCTTCGCCTACTCCTCTGTACTTACTTGCAAAATTTTAAAAGATTCTGAGTCTGGGTCATACATGTAGGGTTAAAAAATTTAACATGAAAAATTTTCAACATTAAAAAAAATGAACAACATTTAAAACCCGCCACTTGTTAAATGCAACTATGAAGAGGAAGGACTGATCAGTTTTGAACAGGCAATGAACCGGATTCTATTTTTAAGGTGATTTAGTTTGAAAGTTTAACGCTTGGGTTCCTGACTTTTTTTTTTTTTTTCTTCAAATGAGAGAATTTAGTGTTTTCCCTCATAGAGTATATTATAAAATCAGGACTTTATTACAAAATGAAACCACTGCACACAATCTGCAGCTAATAGTAAAGTATTTTACTTCTTGTCAACTTGGAAGTTGGAGCCAAAAGCAGTGCTCTGATTGGCTGTGTGTCAATATAAAGGGTTTGTAAGGGACGGATTTTATTGATTTAACTCTCTCTTTTCATGGTTTCAGAATCAGGTTAGCATCGGGATATTTAAAGCCTACCCCAGCTTTAAAATATCAGAAGGAAACATAATGTGTCTTCTTAAATTCCTACGGCAACAGTGCTAATTTTTCATCAATCATAAACCTACGGATACTATAAGCTCCACTGCATATCTGTGAGCTGTTGTGGCACATGCAGCTATGTGGACGCTGACTCGTGACTCCTTCCCACAGCGGCCCATGACCTCATGCCATAGACAAACTCCCATGCAGTGTCTGTCTGCTGCCACCACCTAATTGTACGTTTCCACTTTGCTGCGTGGCTCCTGCTGCGGAGTTGAGCTCCTCTTCTGCAGGTCTTCAGCTCTTCAAGCCTTCATGGTCGGGTGTGGATGTTCCGAGTCCTCCCCGTGAACTCTCTGCCCCTGCCAGAAGCCATTGGAGACTGGCAATCTGGTGACCACAGCACATCAGGACAAAACCAACCTTACATCCGCCCCTAATCCTTCTAATTGCGACTTCTTTTGGCTGCCAGTTCAAAGGCCCACCACAAGTTACGGAGGCTTTTTTCACTTGAATACCTCTGTTGCGTGCACAAAAGAAATCACCCATGCTGGACGTTTGGGGCTGTTATGGTGAAGGAATCATGCTGGGAGAAACCTTTTTATTTCAAAGTTTGCAAATGGATGTCATGATCTGGGTGAGGTGCAATCAGTCATGCAGTTTTTTGTCATATATCATATTTCATTGGAAGGACACGATCACAGGCGCACACCACAAACAGCAGTAATTTAAAGACAATTCTGTTAGTTTTGCAGTGCTTTTATCAGAGTCCAAGGCTGAGTATGAACACTCGAAAGCAGAAATCTATGAGGGAAAAAGTAGGCCACAAGAATTATTATAATGACCGTTTTAGATTTTAGTTGACAAAGCAATTGATAACATTTTATTATTTCTGGGTTGTATTTCAACCACACATTTAATGAAGGGTCTGCTGGGCTGAACTTTCGCTTCTACCATGAGACAGGGGTCACTGGAATAAACGATTTGTATTCAGGGCGGTAATATCCTACAAACAGACAGAGCAGCTGTAAAGGGGCCCAGAACCACCAGAGGGGCCCCAGCAGTTTCTATAATTTATTGTAAATTATTATAAATGTTATGTTGTGGAAATTTGTGTGATAAGTCCAAGAAAAATGGAGCACTGTCTCTCTCAAAAAGGTGGATTCTTTATTCTTTGATATATCGAAGAATACAGTTCCTAGACAACTACACGGGTGATCAACGGAGCAACGACGCGAGCCACACAATAGGAAACGCAGCAATTTATAGAGTTACAGTAGGCCGGCCCATAAAGGCCACCGGGAGAACAGGTTTGTCAGGCAGTCACATGATAGGGGGTACATTACAATACACATTAGAGAGGTTACATGCAGGGGGGGTCCAGACGATCAAATTAGAATGTCTCTGGAGGTGTCTCTTTGAGTGAGGAGACTGGTTAACCATAGGGGGGTCCAGGTGGTTAAACGAGAATGTAAATGGTACTTCCTGGATTGGAGGAGCCAAATGGGAGCTATTGTGTGGCTGGCCTAGGAGGGAACAGAGACACAAAAGACCCCAGGTGTCCCTCTCGACACTTGTAGCTCCAGGTTTGGCTGCAGACAATTCATGAAGATACTACAGACACATGGCTACATGTATATACAATACATCAAAAGACATTTTTCTTTTACAGTTACTTTCCACTTTAGCCAATTAGAAGATAACATTAAAATAACAAAACAAGAAAAAAAAAATCAGGCCCTCCACCCATCTTCCAAAAATATTGTTGTTGGTTTAAAACTTGGTTAAGACTGCTTTAGACCTGGTTCAGACCTGGTTTAGTTCTGGTTTAGTCCTTGTTTATTCCTGTTTTAGTCCTGCTTTAGTCTGATTTTAGACCTGCTTTAGACCTGGTTTAGTCCTTTTTAGTTCTGCTTTAGACCTGGTTTAGTCCTTTTTAGTTCTGATTTAGATCTGGTTTAGTCCTGTTTTAGACCTGGTTTAGTCCAGCTTTAGACTTGGTTTAGTCCTATATTAGACTTGGTTTAGACCTGCTTTAGACCTGGTTTAGACCTGGTTTAAGACTGCTTTAAACCTGGTTCAGACCTGGTTTAGTTCTGGTTTAGTCCTTGTTTATTCCTGCTTTAGACCTGCTTTAGTTAATTTGCAGTTCTGCAAATGTTGTTAAAGCCTTTCATATTACTTTTTTTTTTTCTTCTTTGTATTTCAAAAGCAGTGGGCACGTTGCCCCAAGGACAAAACCATCTGAAAAATCTGGCTCTCGGTAAAACAAAGCAGCCCTGGAGAGGATCTCACGCTCCCAGATGCAGACATACTGTTCTTGTACTATGTTTTTAACCCCTACAATTGATCGTTTTCACCTTACTGTTTCTATTTGATGTTGTTAATGCAAACACAGTTGATGGATGTGATTACAGCTGCGTGCCATGCTGGGGGCCCCCAAGACAGATTTTGCTATGGGCCCCCTGAAGGCTTAGGCCGGCACTGTTTGTATTGAAACTAATTAATCAATCAAGAGAAAGGAAATGCTATCAGTGTGTTGTCTCACTTAAATACATGACATATATCTTCATGATAGAAATGTATACTTTGCTTCATATTTTCTTTGTTGTCATTGTTGTTTTGTATTGTTTTATATTCTTTCCTTCACGTTGTTCAAATAAAATCCATCCATTTATTTTAAAAAAAATCCTTCAAACTTGCCACATGTAGCCAAACTAGAGCATTTAAACCTGTATTAAATCTGTGCACTTCTTCATTTTAACTCAAAGTGGGCTTGAAAGTCCAGACTACACAGCTTATCAGCAGCTCCCAAAAATGGAAATGAAAACGCATAATACCATTAGAGAGTTGGGAATCAAAGCCAATGATGAATGAGAAAGTAAAAGATATATTTTGATGTAGCGAAGCGCAGCAGTGAAGTTGCAAATTGGTTCTGCCAGGGGACAATAACAAGTGTTGCTTTACAACTGAAACTGTAATAAATCTAGTTCCAAATTCAAAAACCACCTTGTACTTTATTGGATTCTTGCCATCATTATTCAACTCTACCTCTTGTATCTTGTGCTTAACAGTACATTTAATTCCGTCCCGTGAAGATCGCAGCTGTGCAAGAGTGAATTCAACATTTAAAGGTCAATGTTTGGAGGAGAAAAGCCAAGATCTCGCTATTGTATGCTCCCTATACCCCCCACCCCACGCCCATTCCCTTATACACAACACGGTCAGACAACCGAATCCACCATTGTATATGAAGCAACCCAAGCTCACAGGAACGCAAGGCTGATTCGCAAGGTCAAGTTATCCTTTACCGTCTCGGCTCACGGCACTGTCCTTCTGGAGAAATATCTGTTGTGGTCAGTAAACTGTAAAAATAACATTGGAAGTAAGCCTACATGTTTGATAGTTTCTTCTATGCGGTTTAGGAGTGGTCAAAATGTGGCAAATAGTCTTGATTTATTGCCTGGTATACACAGCGCATATGGTTCCACTTCTGGACCGACACCAGGCCTGTGTAAATCCCACAGTGTCGGGTTTCAGACAGTGTGGACTTGGTCAAGGCCTCTAGGAACAGACAAAGGAGACAGCCATTACTATAAAGTGGGAGGAAAATGTACAGTAAAGCAAAAACTTGGTCATTTGATTATGTCTTTTGAATTGAATTTGGATTGAAAGTAAATTAACAAAAGAAAAATAAATACATACATAAAGTAAAAAGTAAATTAAAACATTTCAAAATGTTAAATACATTTAAAAAAAATAATAATATTTTAAATTAAAATCGAAATGAAATAGATTGAGTTCTATGGTCAAATTAAAGACCAGATATGTGGCATTAAACTACAACATACATAGATCATTATTTTACACTTTGTTCATTGTAAACTGTTTAGAATTGATAAGCCAGTTTTTTCATAGTGACATTTCACAGTAACAAGCACCGGATTGTAATTCTTCTCTTTAAGAAATCACTATTTGATATTTTTTGCAAGTAAAGAGCTGTGGGCGGGGATAGGGGGTTGTTGAAAACAGCATTTTCTGTGCAGTGAAGCCCTGAATACATTGTCTGAGATCCAGAATACACACTTCTCCAATACTTTACGAAGAGATACTTTACGACGTGAGTTACCACAACCTCCGTCATGCCTGGAGCCAAACTCAAACAGAACCGTGCAATCAGACTTGTTTATTTCAGTGACACCTCAAAGTTTTGTGCTTCACTCACTGATACTACAGAAATCCGCAATGTCTTTTCAGTCCCTTTGTTTTTTTTTTCTTTTCTGTTTACCTCATTAGCAGCCATGTTTTAATGATATAGACAAGACCATACGTGTCGCTGATTGGCTAATCCATCTGTGCATTCTGGGAGATGACTCAGTGACCAGACTGATATCGATCTGGATAAAAGTACTGAGCGATATCATTCTGGACTTTCCATGCAACTGAATACGAGATGCAGAACAAAGAAGGTTGAAAGCTCATAAACGTAAATATGACTCCATCTGAGGCTCAGTACTGTATCTTTTACTTGTAATTTGCGCTACCATATTCCTCACCACATGGCAAAATATGAAACTACATTGGTTGCAAAGTTTATTATGGTCACTTGTAATTCATCTGAAGACATAAAACTATAAGTGTGTGCATAAAATTAGCGAGCACTTCATAATGATTGGCATTTCAGTTGGTAACATTAGACTAACTGCTTTGCCAATTTCTGACATTAAAAATCAATTACGCAGCGCTATAAATGAGCTGGAGGAGCCATCTTGTATGATTAAGAATTCATATCTTTGGACGTTTATGACCAGCCCACAATGTGATAACGATCCGATTTCTACTTTCATTTCATATCACGACCCCAAGGTTAATGTCCTCATAAATCCATATGCTAATTTACATGCAACATGATGCTACACCCACAAAAAGTTGGTAAACAAATACACTGGACCAAAAGTGAAGTGCTGTGAACTTGGTTTTGGCAAATGATAATGACATCGGAGCTTGGTTTTAAGACAAATACATTACTGTAATTTTTATCATGACTCAGCAGTTTTGATGAATGCAAAAAATACGGATTTGTAGGTTTTCTTTAACAATAGTTTACTGAAATATTAACACTACAATCATTTTTATTGTATCTAAAGCTTTATTACGTCCTTTCCTTTTACATTTTATGAAACTCAAATCTTATGGAAATGGTGGTTTAAGAATCAATTTAGCAAAGATCTATGGCAGCTTTCTAACCCCCTGGTCAAAGTCAATGGACCAGGCACTCAGCAGCGACGAGGAGCTATAGGACAATAGAACAAAAGGCTAACATAACAGATTACGCAACAAATAAGACAGGCCATTATCAGGGACTCCTCCTAGTGGGCGGGGCCTTCACAGATCAACGTCTCATAAGACAGCGTTCTCAGACCAGCTCCACTGATTGAAAATGACTTCTCGCAACGTCTTGATTTTCAAAACAGCGTCCGGATGACGACCTTTCAAACCTTTTCTACGATGGAGCGCTTCTGGACGAATGGGGGATTACATCGACCAATTTTATGGCTAGGAAATTGTTTTTTTTTTCCATCCTTTGCCATAGAGTAGTAGACTAAATGGCATTTCAAGCCTTTAAATTCAAAATAGTTGCTTAGTTTTTTATTCACCTTATTCTGCCCCGCCCACTTTTGCAGTTTTTTGCCACAGATACGCACTTTTGTTGTAAACGCACTTCCGTTTGATGAGAACTCCGTTAAAGCTAATGACGAACGAGGAAAATGTCTCGCCGCTAAAATGTTACATAAAGTAGGTTGATTTGTGCAAAATGTTTAATGAACACGAGCAACAACAAGTCAACAATGCACCGATTTCCTGGGCGACCTGAAAACGGCTTTTTAGTCCATGTAGAACTTATTTTCTGTTGAGCTTGTCTGCTCCATGTAAATAATACAACAGAAACAAGATGGCGGCGCGTACGGCAACTTCCGGAATAAGGTGAATAGAATTACTCAAAAGTTTACCATTGAAACAGTACCACTGAAACCGGCCCAAGCATTCAGGGGGCCCTAAGCATCTATCTGTCTTAGTTCCCCCCAACATGGCACGTAGCTGTAATCACATTCGCTAAGTGTGTTTGTCGTACTCCCCCAAAAAACTAAAATAAAATGTAGGGGTTACACAGTAGACACAAGAACGGTGTACTATCTGCATTTGTGAGATATTTTCTGTTCTTGTTTTCTGATGTTATCTACACTGCAAAGTAATATTTGTCATCACTTGCAATAACATTTTTGGTACTGCTGGGGGGCCCCTTATGGCTTGGGGGCCCTATGCAGCTGCCCTGTCTGCCCATAGAGTAGGGCCGGCCCTGCATTGAGAGTGCGTTATGGTCGACTTCTCTTGCCTCCATTCCAGATATTTGAACGTTCTGATGACAAAGCATTTTAGAGGGAAAGTTTGGATGTTTGGAGGAGTGAAGAATCCACCGAAGGAAATGATTAGTAGGTTGCTCAAACACTGATAAACCTCAGCACAAATTACTAATAATTTCCTGGACTCTTCCAAACTTTCCCTTTCGCTCGACGGCGCTGATATCTTCTTCTCAGGTGCTAAAACTCTACATTATAAATCACATTGGAAATATCCGGAGATTCGGCTGGAAAATGATCTGTACATTAGCGATAATGATGCGGAATGGTTCTCGAGTGAGCCGTGATGAAGCGAGGAACATCAGCTGCAGGACTGCCTCCTGTGCCACGGCTCCCATCATCAGCAATCACGCACAAGAATGAAGAATTAGATCACATAAGCTCTGCCAGCCTGTAAAACGATGCTACTAGTCTGTAATTATTAGGAAGTTGGGTGTGATCCAAAGCAGGTGAAAATGAGATATAAATCACGGTTTGAAATTTGCATCAGATTTTGAGGGGAAAAAAAGGTTTATTAGCGGTCATTAACTCGTCACTTTAGGGATGTTCAAACCATGACTCGAGTAAAGCTCCTGGTGAAGCTCAAATGATCAAACACATGTACAAGTATAAGCAGAACTTTTAACTACAACTTTAAAAATCCACTTTAATAACCTCAGAAGGTGCGACGCAGACAATCTTCGGAAAAGAAGATTCTGAGGCTGAATAAAGACATGACTCACTTAAACCAATATGATTGATTCACTGCTTTGACCCTCAGTCTGTGGCTCTCAGCTTACAATAAAATATGCAGTCGTCAGTGAAAGCATGAGACAGCTCTGCTAAATGAAAAAAAGTCTGTAGCTAACAATACAATCTATCTAAGATGCATGTTTTTTTCTATTGTTGAATTGAACTGTCACTCAAACTGGTAATGTCTCTTATGTGGATGATATGTTTAGTTTTGATGAACAGTGTGGCCTGTCAGTTATTACTCGTGACATGTTTTTTTACAACAACAAGTCACTTATTTAGACTTGGGATAAACATGAAATGTAGTGGGGTTGTGACATGTGGTTGTGAGTGTTTTTAACGTGCAAATCATGTTTTTCTAAGTATTACTTAGTTTGGTGGATAGTCTCTGTGGGAAAAAAAATGTTTCCAAAGTTTTACAAGAGTCAGTTTGTGAAGAAAATTTGAAAAATAAAAGTTGGAAATGACAGGAAGTAGAGCTGTGTTCCAAAACAGAATCCTGTCGATGTCATCAGTAAGCGTAGAAAGGGGTTCAGAGGTTGTCATCCGGACGCCGTTTAAAGATCGAGACGTTTCGACTTTTATCCAAAAGTCATTGTCAATCAGAGAGCTGGTATGGGAACTTGGGCTTATATGCTACTCTGAGTACTGGGAGTCCTGCCCCCAGGGAGGAGTCACTGAGTCCTGTCTTTGTTAGAAAATTGTTTGTTTGTCACCTGGGACACCTGTCACCTGTTGATTAATGGTTGGCCTCACCTAGTTTCACCTGTGTCTAAAGGTCTATTGTTATCTTGATAGCTGGCTGTTGCTCCCTCCTCACTGCTGATGACCTCATTATCATTTGACTGGTCTATTGATCTGGACCAAGGTGTTAGGATGCTGTCATAAATTTTGGCTAAATTAAATCTTAAGCCCCCATTCCTGTTTAGAGAAGGATTTTCTCTTTTTACAAAAATGGCCTCCTTTACTCCTCTTTCAAACCAGTTCTTCTCTCTGCTTAATATCTTCACCTCACTGTCCTCAAACGAGTGATTTGTAGCTTTTAGGTGCAGATGGACTGCACTCTGCGGTCCTGTGGAGGCCGCTCTTCTGTGTTGGTACAGCCTTTTGTGCAATGGCTGTTTTGTTTCTCCTATGTAACGTTCTTTACAACTGTCCTCACTGCACTCTATCGAATAAACTACATTGCTCTGTTTCTCTGTCGGCCTCTTGTCTTTCGGGTGGACCAGTTTCTGTTTACTGTTTACTGTCATCAGTAAGCGACATTCCATCAAAAACGTAGAGACAATTTACACTCAACAGACACATTTCTAACTGTTTAAACATATCTTTAATAAAATAAAAGTGTTATCAGCTATTACTATTCTTCAGATCCTTACTATTGGTTCATGCCAACGTACGTTACAAATCGAATTGAGTTAAATCGCTGTGGGTCGGAGACATATTGTTTCTACGGAGAGCGGCGAGAGTGTTTACGTTTTATATACTTTGCCTTTTTATGAATGCAAAATTGGGTCACAAATGTTGCCTTAAAGGTGTTGGGTTTTGCCTTTAATGTCTCACAGAGCAGTCAGCACAGATATTGGAGCTTTTGAACAGCATTTTCACAACTTTACACTGACTTTTAACTGAACCATCATCAAAGTATGCACTAAAAATCACACAAAAACGTAATTAATGCTTGGTGCAGCACTTTTACTGCACACAAGGAAAGTTGCAGACACTCACAAGCTGTATTTCTATCATTAGAAACTTTCTTGGGAGTCCATTATGTTTGACCTGTGCGCTAATCACCAATGCTAATCATTTATTATCATTTTCTATGTAACTCACTGCCACAAAAGCCACATTTGCGTTTTATATTGCAGCTGTACTTTTGTATGGTGTAATTTGTTGTTGTATAAACGTCAGAACCACAGCTGACAGTAAAGATTAGGATTCCTCTGATATTTGAGCAGTTTATGCAGATTTTCTTTGGAGTTTACATTTGTTTACATTAGCGACCAGAACCAAGATGGCGGCGGGTGGCGCACAGGTCATGTGTCTGGCAGGAAGCTTTTGTGTCAATTTCATGGCTTTTGGCCCTTGTTTACAGTATGGTTGCTAGGTAACAGTTGTAGAATTACTACTTTCACATTTGCTGCTCATGTCCAATCAGGAAGTAACATTATAACCTTCGCCAAAATGGTTTAACTGGGGAAAATTGGCAAAAATAGTTTGTAAAATCTTAAAAAGAATCATGTTCACTTTGTTTTAGTGAAATGTGGTCTAACCTGTCATATGCACTTTAATTGTTTAGTGAAACCAAAGGCAAACTTTGACATCAGGAGACTATAAGGTTTTGTATTTGTAAAGTGGATGTGCTTTTGTCAATAGCCACATATTAAATAAATGTACCGAATTTGAAAGATATTCGCACAGCAAAGGATGACCAAGGACTCCTGTTTGTGTTGCTTATCAGTTTATCCTTACATTATGACACATTACAATATACTCTATTATTATCAACATTACAAAGGACTTTTCTCTGTAGACAATAGGTCGCAGCTTCTTCCTACTTAAAACCCACCATTGTCACATTTTGGTTTATTTCTTGTAAACAGGCTGTTGTTTGTGTTGTCGCGGTGAAGACAAATGGCGTCGTACTAGTGACTAATCTGACAATGTTTCCAAAATGTGAGAAGAACTGGCACCTTCCAAGCTCGACCCCAAACCTGCTCATCCCTCCCCGCCCCCAAACGAGAATTAAGGGAAAATAAATCATAATTATTGCGTTTAGCGGTTGCTTCCATGCCATATTGTCCTATTTTAACAAAGCTTTCCCATAAGTTATAGTGGCATTTGGCTTGCAGAGACATTTTCTGCAGAATCTAATGAGTCATGGTAGTCTGAGTGGAGCTGACATCATTTCCTCCGGTCTGGAACGTGGCCTTAACTGTCTGCACCGGGCGAGCTGTGAAATCCATCTCCTATAGCGCCGCGGTCCTCTCACAGTGAAAGTCAAATGATAGAGCGCTGGCGATAAGGACGTGCGTGCATAATATCATTTCACTGAGCCACTTTAGTAATAATAGGAACCCTGAGAGGACGGCGTGATTCTGGTATTTTCCCCAAACGCTATTTACAGAGTGGAGCAGTAATCCGGGCCTTTTCAAATTGCAGGGTTGTGCCACAAAAATAGGCATTAAGCGAGGTTTTTTGCGTCTATTATGCGCCAGGCTGGGATGGAACATTAACTAAAATGTCAAACTCAATAGTGTTATTACCGCTATCTGATAATGTAGTGCTGGGTTTGAATGGTCTCGCAGATGCAGGGCTGAATAGTCGAGCAAAAAAAGAGAGGATATTCGGGGGGAGAAAAAAGCGCTCTTCAAGGATGTGTCTGCTCCTGCAAGCTGATATCGTGAGTGATAAAACGGCGGTAAATGGGTAGAAATTCTGCGTGGGAGAGGGAGCGCGTACGGGATGAAGTGGAGGGCGGTGTGCTGCGGGGGAGAGACATCTGGTCAGTGAGGTATGGGGAGTGGAATGAAGTCAATCGGGCAAGACGGTAACCCAAACCGTGGACGACTGGACGGTGGAGCAAAGTCCAGACGCAGAAGGGCAAGGAGGGAGACTGTTATAGAAGCGGGATTCTCAACCGACGATAAAGAAAGAACGAGACACAACACGCTCTCTAATTCCGTGAAGTACGAAGCCTAAATTGTGTGCAAATGAAATAGGGATACAGTTACTTTAAATTAGAGACACAAAACAGCATAACTTGCTTAATCGACATGCAAAACATCCAGAATTTGATCATTTTGATAATTGTAATACTGTCTGACTTATACAAACCCTAAAACACATGCCGGAGACCTTTTACAACAAAGACAGTGGCATTGTTTAATCAAAATGTTGAAAAAATAATCAGATTTTTAGCAATAATACACTTTATAGGTCAATATTTTTCACCTAGAAGCCTTCAATCACCATTTTTCAACCTTTATTTCGTTGATAGTATTTAAAAAGTCTCAATGTACAATAGAAATAATAGAATACTTTCGGAATACTACTACTACTTCAAATTGAGTTGGATTATGATACTGTGAAAAGACAATTAAAAGTGCTTTTTGTTTCACAGTTTGTTAAGCATGTATTTATAAGATAAGAGAAACTTTATCACAAATTAAAGAAGGGTAAATCAAACTGCACTCACCATAACAGTTGCGTTTGCATTTTTTGTCTCTAATTCCAGAAAGTTCAAAGGATAAATTATGTGCAAATAAAAGAGTACAGGAATACAGTTATTCTAAATTAGTAATCTGGATTTGCATTATAAAAACAAGTATTAAGTTACAACACTGTCACTGAATAGTCGACTACTAAAATAATCGTGGTTTGCATGTTCTCCCTGCACGTGCTGGGGTTTGACTATAGGGTACTGCACCGAACATACAGTATGCAGAAAAAAATTTAAGTACAAGTAGAAGCGTGTGACATGATTGATCGGAAACAATATTCAGACAATATTTTAACAAGGGAATGTGAATGTAGGAATGTGGAATGTGTTGAAAGGGAAAGCTAAACATGAAAGAATCTGAAAATTAACCGCAAAAGAGCAGAAATATGACTTTAAAGCCGTGTTTGGGAGATAAAAAGTGATAAATGTGTCTCTTTTTCATGTCATTTGTAATAGCTTTAATTATAGACAATTGTAACGTTACATCTCTCCAAAAACAACAATTGCGATATTATCCGTTTTGCGCTGTACCTCCCGCCTAGCTGCATAACAATAATCATTTTCAGGCTAGCGTTCTTTACATTTTTGAGTTATGCATGGCCTGCTTAACCTCTGTTGCGAAAACACATCCACGCACCATCGAAATTATAACAATCGGTAACATTCATTGCAGAATAAGGCAGCGTTTTCAGCATGGCGGATATTTTTCCACAAACTTTGGGGTCATACTGGGACGTCGGGCCAGTCCAACACATGCGCTATTTTAGCCCGGCTTTTTAGTGTTTGCTGAAATGTTCTCGGCTGCTCTGGAGGAAAAGAAGAAGTGGTCTTGAAGGATGCTTGTGTTGCTCTTTCGAAAACAGTGTCAATCAAAAATAAGTCACAGAAGACCGCGGAGAAAGATTGCTTTTCATACAGGCTCTTGACAAGTACAATTCCAATTTCTCGGGGAGTTTAATAATAGCACTTGCATAATTTTACATAATTGGTTTTCAGTTTATTTGCTGCATAGTTAAATGTGCAAAAAAATAAATAAATAGAGAAGCGTGTGCAGTAATAGACTTGTGTTATAAGCTCTGGACACTCATTACAGAATACAGAACGTGCAGGGCAAATTTACTTTTTTAATTAACTTTAAGTGCTAGTGACTTAGTAGTTAGTTCGTCTCGCCCACCAAAACGAAGGTCAGCAGTATGATCCAAGCTCGGACCAGTGCAAATGTAGTGTTGGAGTGATTGTGGTGGTGGGAGGGGCTAATGACTACCCCTGAGGAACGTAAAGCACTTTTAAAGGGGACATATAAAGAAAATCTACATTAACGAGCTCATTCATTCACTCAAAGTTGTATTTTGATTGATCCATGCGCTAATACTAATCCTGTATTAACTGCAACTGAGAATCCAAAGCTCAGAAAATGCATTCTCACCTATCCCCGCCCACATCCCTTTAGTTTGTTGTTATTATTTTAAAAACGACGACTAATGTGACACGTGCGGAGTTCTAAAATGTCTCGTAGCTACATAAAACCATATAAATGACAATGCAGTGCTCATTACGGTGAAACGTCACCATGAATGTCACTATTAGTTCTGCAGTTTTGAACAGGAAGTCAGTGCGTTGTGTTCATGTTCTAGAATGTGATGATTCCCTATTGATAACATTGAACTTGGCCATGAAATATCTCAATGTAAATTCACAAACGTTGAACCTGATGATTCCTCTTTGTGACTAGACCTAAGAACTCAAGCATGGATTTTAAAGATATTCATTTTAGTTGCCCGCCATCTGTATCAAATATTATTGGCCGATAGAATGTTGTGATGTCACATGAACGCAACCTATTAACCTGTTTCTATCACTAAGCCATTTTAGATTGGTGTTTATGCTGAACAAAATGTATAACAATTATCTAATTATGTTATAGTTCAACACTAAGTACCAAAAATACGTTTCCTTTAATAGTGTATGTAATTTGGTCTTTAAATATTTTAGTTTTATCTATAGACTTCTGCAGAACGACATGGTGAAAATATTTTAAAATGTTCAAAATAATAACTGTGTTGAGTACAAAACTAAACAGACTTTTTTTTAACCTAAAGTTTAAAGTATTAAAGTTTTTCAAGTTTTTCCAACTATCCCTGACCTCCACCAGGTGTCACTCTGCGCATGCCCTTTTCCCACATCAACAACAACAGTAATAACCAAGATTTAACAAACACGCTGATTTGAATCAAAAGCTAAATTAACATTTCTCCTCATTCATGTTTGCATTAATCACACGGCGGCTGCCTCAGAATAATCTTTAAAAAAAAAAAGAGCCAGCTTGTGAAGTCGTTGTCAACATCATTAACAACAAAGCAGAATTTCAAATGAAAAGCGCACATTTGATCCTGGGATGAGAGAGACGGGCCTTTGCTTTGGCGTGCCATCTTATTCCCCCTTGTGGCCGGAGACGGGACACCAAAAGAAAAAAGGAAAAGAAGAAAAAAAAACTAATTGAGCAGGCCACTATTTTAAGTTTGCAAGCCGTAGATTCCTTTTTGCTTCGAGCTAACCAGGTAAAACATAATTTCTTTCCAAAACAAATACAACAAAAACATAATTATTTGCACTAATACTGAGCCTTAGGTTAGAATCCAAGTGAATAACGCCAAATCTTTGCACGAGGCGGCAGCGCAGTTCTACTTTTGACCACAAGGAAGCGCCAGTGAGCTACAAATGACACACGCGACTTTCCCAAACTTCCCCGCGCTTGGAACGGCTTTTTTAATTGACGATGTGTGTTTTGGAGCCGCTCGCACCGCTTGCACCGTGCACTGGGAGCAAACTGGGTCATAATTTACAAACATCATTTAATAATAATGCCAATTCATTAGCGCAAGACCCCGGCAATCTCTTTCATCACTGCAGAGTCGGAGAATGCCAAAGGGGGCTGCTGGGAAAAAAGAAAAAAAAAAAAAACAGGGTCGTGGGGGGAGGAGGGGATACGCAGGGGGGTAAACAGCGCACGGATGTTCCCTGGCACTGGCACAAATTAAGTATCTCGGGTGAAAAAGGAATGAGTTTAAGATGGAAAAGTGTGGGGTGAGTAAATAAAACACACATGCCGCAACTTATCTCTAGGACATTTCATTTTGGCGACGTTTTTGAGGAATTCTGTGTTTGGTTGTCCTACATTGGATCCCAAATTGCACAAATTCGCCAACACGATATTCATGTGTAACTTTCCCATTTGCATAAACAAACAATGACCTCTTTTGTTAATGAGAAAAGCCACATATTCCATCTCGTAACTATGTGGGTCAATGGAGCAGGCGGAACTGGTGCAAACGGGGTAATTGTTTTCACTGTGTTCGGGCTGTGGTTTGATCGCGCAGTTACCATTTTACAGTCAATTATGCTCATTATTTTACGCCTTTGTTTTTTGCGGCAATTAGTTCTTTGCATTTGACCCATGCTGTTGGGGCAGTCTGTCAGGAGCAGTGGGAATCCTGCTTCAGACTTCAGTTTTAGCTGGGATAAATAGGATATTGGGCAAAACATTCATAAGGATGAGTCTACTAAGCAAGTCTTAAGTTGATGAGGGGAATCCGAACACCCAGAGGACACTCAGACACAGAGAGAACATGCAAACGCCAGAATCCAGATCCAGGATTTAGAATGAACCCTGTGGGATCATCTTGCTGTAGTAAAGGAATAATGTAAAAAGAATATTGGATTTAATCATTTATTTTTATATATCTAATTATACACCAAGTTCTTTCATTAAACTCCAACCTGTAGCTCCGCAGCTACCAGTAACTCTCCACCCACTTCCAAGTAGCTCTCCAAATAATTTAGGAATTATATACATTGAATAACTCAACTTTAATGCCACACATGCTTATTATTAGTGCAAATGTACAAATGTTTAGGTCATGAAATTTGCACTACTGTAAACTGTAACTGTAAATAAACAGTAGCGTGTGGTCTTAAAGTAGTTCTGTTTTTATCGGTACTTGCTAAAATGATCTAGTACCTAGTTTTAAGTATACTAGTTTTCATTTTTGCGATTAGTCTCAGATGTTTGATGCTTTTGACAACCCTCAAACGTACCAAACTTAAACTTCAGCTACCTAACTTTGTGCCCTGATAAATGGATAATGGTTAATGTTTTATAGGCATCTAGCGTACCCCATCTAAGGCTTGACGTCACGATCAACTACATTTCTCACAACCGCAGAAAGGAGAAGCTCTCTGCCATTTTTGCTTCATAAAAGTAGCTCTCAGGAGGAAAAAGGTTGCAGACCCCTGCCCTAAAAGGTGGGATGTGGTAGTATTTTTGTAGGTGGTATGTTGCAGAATCCTTTCAACCAAAAAAGCGTGCCATGGCTCAAAAGGTTGAAAAATACTATTATACCACTTTTGTTTCGCCTAAAAGGTGTGATTTGATGCTATTTTTAGTATATGGTGTGCGGCAGAATCCTTTCAACCAAAAAAAGTGTGCAGTGACTCAGAAAAGCTTGAAAACCACTGGCATATTGTACTTTTCCAGTTTCCACGGACTTCAAATAATTCAACTACTGACTGCTTGAAAAACTTTTAAAAACATTATTTAGTTCCAAAGGTTCTTCTACTGCCTGGATTTTCAGCCAGTGTGCAGGGGAACATGAGCCTTGAGATACTGCCAGGTGTGCCTTGAAAAAAAATGTCAAATTTGTGTTAATGGATTCACACATGGATTTATTCAAACAATTTACCATTTTAGAGTGTTTTGGACATACTTCTGTACTAAAAAAAGAAAGCAAAACAGTCACCATTGCCAAGTTTGCAGAACCAGATGGTGGCACAGACTTAATTCACCACGCTTTTTAGCTAAAAGTTCAGATTTGGTAATGTTTTAGTTGGTGGTGCGTCGTGGTTTCTTATCAACCCCCGAACTCAAAGAAGGTTGAAAAAACACTCAACTAATAGCATCATCGACTTAATACGATATCAAAAATGGCTCCGAGATTGTAACTGAATGAAGACGTGTTAACTTTAGCGAAGCTAGCCAAACAGGCGTGAATGTGCTTTGGCCTGTGTGATCTTTTGTGCTCTGAGGTTGGACCCATTTCGGAGGGTGATGGGGTCTGGGCCATGTTGAAGTGCGCTCAGACAAACTCCAGACCAGACAGACAACCGAGAGGAGGACTCTTTAAATGGAGCAGAGAGGATTATGGGACTTGTAGGAGCACATTTGTTGTTATCGTCCTCAATTTTGCAGCAGTCTGGGCTCTCCAAGCGTTGAACATGTTACTGCAACTTCACAAAAACTCGCTCTCCTCCTGACTGGGCACTTTTACTCACACAATGGAAGCGTACTTCATTTGAGCCGGGCATGTTGCAGGTGACTCATTAAACGAGACTGTTTTTGTCAAATTTCTCAGTTTATTTTGCATTATCATTAACATTCAAGGAGCTTTTTCTCTAAAGTTTTACTGCTATCTTCTTAAGTAAGTTGAAACAGTGAGCAAACATTAGCTGAGTCGGTGTGAGAAGGACTTCTGAAACACTCACGTTGAACTTTTGAAATCAGTTCGGAACAGAATCTTGAACAGCTTGTATATATAGCTGTGTTTTGAATGTACATTGCAGAATACAATTCACCTTATTCCAGAAGTTGCCGTATGCGCTGCGGTCTTGTTTCCGTTGTATTAGTTTACACGGGGCAGACGAGCTCAACAGAAAATAAGTTCTACACAGACTAAAAAGCCGTTTTCAGACTGACCAGGAAATCGGTGCGTTGTTGACTTGTTGTTGCTCGTGTTCATTAAACATTTTACACAAATCAACCTACTTTATGTAACATTTTAGCGGCGAGACTTTTCCCTCGTTCGTCATTAGCTTTAACGGAGTTCTCGTCAAACGGAAGTGCGTTTACAACAAAAGTGTGTATCTGTGGCAAAAAACGGCAAAAGTGGGCGGGGCAGAATAAGGTGAATAACACAACATCTAAATCATATATAGCTGCAACAAACTCCGCAACGGCCAGCCCAGCCCTTCTCAAAATAATGATGACGTAAAGGAAATTGTTGAAAAATCTCAAATCTAATACAATTTTCACTTTAAAGCTGTGGTAGCTGATTTTCAAACTGTGAAAGGAGGAAGCATTTTGTTCCCAGCTCTCACAAACCATTCGTATTTACGTGCATGCATTTTTTTTACAACAGCTTTTTCAGACAGAAAAGTGAAACATGGTGGATTACTCTTTCACAGTCAATCAGCGTCATACATTTGCGAGTGATAAAATGTCTTGTAATTAGATGAAGACTGTGTATCGGGCTAAATTTTGTTACAAAGTTCTGCTTTTACATTTCATAGGTACTCATTTATGTGAAAAAAAAGTTGGGTGTTTCAGCTTGAATGTATAATAAAACTGTATTTTGCGCTTAATGTTGTTTTGGACAGAAATTAATTGATAAAGGGTCAAAAAAATTATGTGGGTAATACTTGCATTGTTGAATGTGGATCAATATGTTAAAAAAGTAATACCATTTGGGCGGTTTATTACGTTATTCCTAAATGTGTTTTATTAGTGTTTGAATTAGTGTTCTTATACCACATTATAGTGTATTGTGGTTGTAAATATGCATGTACAAGACTTCAGAATCATGAGAACGTCAAACCAGGAATTGTAAATTGGATCACACACACTGACAAAATCATCTCTTTCTATTTCCAAATAAAGAACTTCACCAGAGAGTATGACTGGAGACTGCAGCGGTGGATGAATGTACATGAATGCCTGGTTCATCTTCCCCGTGTTAGTGTCCTGGGACGTGTGATAGATGCAGGAGTGAAGAGGCGCTGCTGGTGCTGGTGGAAACACACAAGACCGGGACAATGCAGTGGAATGGAAAGAATGGGTCCCACACCAGCAGTGGGCCGGGACACTTATCAAACACTGCTACTGTCCTGGAAGAGCACTTGAGGTCAGGAAGCACCCCCTCTGGGGCTGAACTGGCTTCATGTGGCTAATAAACAGGAGTGCAAGCTGGTTAGACGTCTCAAGTATGAATTCAAACGCGCAAACATAAGTCACAAAGGTGCAGAGTATTAATTAAATCAGCACAAAATAGAAAAATACACTCTTAGATGCGCAATATTAAAATCCCCACCCGACATAACTGTGGGAAGTCGAATCATAACCTTTAAATCATAGTAAAATGTTAAATATTAGTCATGAAAGACAGATCAGATACAGAGCAAATATACTTCGTAGGTATTTTTCAACTTTTATCAATTTTAATACATTTCTCATTTGACCAAAACTTCTAGCATTGCAGCCTACCAAACAAGCATACATAAGAACAGCGTGAGTTCCTTCTTTTTATGTTTTTGTGTTGGATAATTGACTTTGCCTTTAACAACATTTGGAATTCCTCTCTTATTCTGAAAAGGCCCTCTGACATTAGCAATAACTAAATGTCTAATTGACTGACCCCACGGTGTATTAGTTGCCAAGAATGTTTTCTGTTTATTTGATTGAATCTGAAGAGGTTTGGCCGAATCGTTTTTGAAGTGAGTCATGGGGCAACTAAGGCTCGAGTGGTAGTGCAATCATCTTAGAAGTTTGGCAGTTCAATCCCAGCCCTGACGCCGTACTGTTATGTCCTTGAACACTTTACGTATCTTGTATGGATGAGCTGAGCGAGTGGTGACAAGGCAGAGGCTGTTGGTTCAGTTTACCACCCCAAGATTTGTTGACCATATGGTTAATATATCTATAATTACTGGGTCTATCCTCATGAAACAAAAAATTGGATAATGTTTGCCATTTTTTCCTCAATAGCGTCATCAAATGCGAGAACATGAACGCAACCTATATCATTTCAAAACCATGATTATTTGTGTATTGAGCTGAAAAAGCATACAATTCAAGCTTTAGTTAACAATATCCCTCTTGTCTTAGGGATCATTTTGTCCTTTTGTTTCTTCAATTGCAGACAATAGGTAAAAGATGATATTTAACTTGAAATATTTCAGCAGTAACTTTCGCTTTCGTCAGAGGCATCAATGGAATGTTGATGAGCTTAAGAGCCGTTGTTCCAAGGTGTGGTCAACCTGATGTCCGGAATGCGGTTGTTTTTAGAGAAGTGTGTCCCATGTGGGGGGAAGTTGGAAAGCTCCTTTGTCTCCATTCATTGTGCATGTACCTCATTTCCTGATCTCTCTCTCTTCTTTGATCCAGCGTTAATGTTTATTGGACTCTTTGTTGATGATCCGTGTATTGTCCCAGTCTTAACTAAAACTAAGCTTAAACAAAGGGTAAACTTTTGTATTAAATTTGTTTTCGTAGTGCCCAAAATCACTACAGTTGCCTCAATGGGCCATAGGTAGAAAGCAGTTCAAGTAAACAATGTTCAAGAGAATTTAGCAAATGGATAACTGTCCCAGATCATCCCCTGTCCTTGACCCTTCTTCTTGACAAGGAAAAACTACAAAAAAGGGGAAACCTCGGGGAGAACCACAGTGAAGGAGAGATCCAACTTCCAGGACGGAACGCTGCAGATGGTCCAGGACTGACGCACATCTATTTGGACTGAACCAAAAACACTCAGGAGGAAGGAAGGTGGCTCGTCTAGTGTAGAGAGTTCCTCCAGGCAGATGAGGAACCGTTCATCCAGTGTAGAGAGAGTTCCTCCATGCAGTTTAGGAGCATCTGGGTCTACAAGTCAGGGTCGTGAGTGAAATACTAAGCAAATAAGGGCTCCGATCCGTTAGTCATTTAGTCGATTAATCAGTTTTAGTTGACCAAAACTTTAATTAGTCAACTATTATCTCATTTAGATTAAAATGATTTACATGGCGCAACAGAAATAAGCAAAAGCCAGAAAGTTAGTTGAGTTTGGAGTGAATCATAGGTTTAATCTAACTTATTTCTCTCACACAAATACACTGTTACCTAGTACTCGTTTTTTTGCGTGCTGCTTTGGTTCATTCACCGCAATACTTCGGCTTTAATCGCTATTGCCACGCCCCTTTTAGTCGTCCAAACGATGTCTTTAGTCGAGCATGAATTTCTTTCTTTCCTCGACCACAGCCCTTCTAATATTATTTTAATTCAACATCAGACATCTTTACTGTCCGTGAGGGTCACCTGAGTTGAGACTTTCTATTAAGCCATCTCCTAACACAGTATTGAATCTCCAATCTGTGTGCCCATCTCCCATTCTCCCTCAGCCCTGCTCTCTTCTGTGGGAGACCATGCGGCTGGACAATGCGCACGGAGAATTAATTCAGCGGAGAATAAAGGCATTCAAGTCCAAAGACACCTTCATTGTGGCGGATGAAGTCCCGCTTGGGGAGGGGGAGACTGAATTATTAACACCGGCCTTCCAACGCGTTCACGCTTGGTTGTGCCGCGCTCCGCTAGAATCAGAAGTCAGTGTCGCAAACAGGAAGATGTATACGTGACCTTTGAACTCTGGGAAAAAATATATATATGTGGTCTATAGTGTACGATGTAGGTGTTATGTGCTCGGTGGTGCAGTGAGTGGGTGACAAAGACGGCTGCGGCAGGTATTTCAGGAGACGGGTTTGTGTCTGACAAATTTGACAAAAAGTGATGTATGGCATTTTGTATAAATCATTTTAAGAATATTTTGGTACATGGCTTATATTTGTGTCCTAAATAAATGGTAGCACTTTATATAAATCATGCAGCTAAAGTGGAACTGTTGCCCAAGACAAATTTAATCTCGGCTACATGAAAGTTTACCTTACTTTCCTTTAAACTGTATTTGGTTCAATGGTCCAATTAGAGAAGTGTATTCGGAACACTTCTTTAAGATTAAGTTACATTATGTAAAAGCACACATAGGAATAAAAGGGATTAGTGTTTGTTGCACTGTTTGTTCTGCATTAATTTATCACTGATGTGAGAAAAAAAAATAAAAATAAAAAAATCACACATGCCACCGGCACAAGAGCTGTGTTTTCCTTTTTCTCGCTAATTCTGGGCAGTTTGACGTAGGAAAGTAACTGCAATCTAAATACCATCAAAAGAAAGACTTCTACAGTTTCTCAAAATAAGTAAGTAAGTATATGTATTTAAGCCTTTGTTCATGCTTTATTAAGGCTAATAAAAGTGTAGTTACTGTATAATGATAACACTTAAAAACTACACTTAAAACCGCATTAATGAAGAATGAACAAAGGCTTATATCATAGTGAACAAATAGTTTATTAAGAATGATTTAGATACAGAACATTTAACTAATACTCTAACCCTAATTCCTAACCCTAACCTTAATTAAGTAGCTACTAAGCCTGAATCATGCGTAATAAACTGTATGTTCATTATGAGTCTTTGTCTTTGTTTGTGTTTTGTTAAGGCAAAAATACAGTGTTATTATAAAGTGGTAATAAAGTGTTACCAATGAATGTAGAGGGGCCTTAGCAACTGAAAAACAGCAGAAGTGATATATAGTAGAAAAGATTCACCCACTAACACAAAGGTTGGTGTTCCTAGCTCTGGTGTTGTGTCCTTGAGCAACATAGAACGGCTTGCCTAAATGATTGCAATCGACGGACCGAACAATTGGTATTTGTCATTTTTTATTAGAAAGGAAAGCTATAGTGCGAAGAAGGGAATGAGAACTTCCAAGACATTCACAAAGCCAACTTGATAACACAAGTACAGTGTCCGATCTGAACCACTACACCACCGGTCAGCACATAAGGAACCATTTTACATCAGATGCGTTTCCTTTTGCCCACTACACTCTCGATATACTGTGAATGTTGTGGGAATTGTAGATTCAGTCACCAGGGATGCAAAGACTGTGCTTGTTTAATTAACAGAATATAATTTTACAAAAATAATAACCAGTAAACAACACAACACAAAAATATTGTCAGACTCAGAGGCTGATTAGAAAATGTAGAAAGTGTATTGCCATTGAACCTTTTAATTATCCAACATAATTATCAATCAGAAACTATGAGACACATAACAAGAGAAACGCCTACAGATGTTTTATAATTTTATTTAATTCGCTTGCATTAATAGATTTATATGAGACACTGTGACTTTAGAAGACTTTTTCTCAAAGTGCACCACTTAAAGTAGCATCTTCACCCACCAAACTTTACAATCTTGCGTTTAACAAGATTTTGACAGATCACAGAAGGATTTCTTGAGCTCTAAATCAAAGCCTCGTTTATTTAGGTTTAACTCCAAAAGATTAAGCCAAAGTTAAATTTTTACACTAAATTTCAGTAAGATCGTTAACTCACAAACGAAATAAAATCCCCTATGAATGAACCGTCAGAAGTCCCCTCCATCGCAGTAGCCGACAGTCCCGTATGCAGCGCCATATTCCCATTCCACTCCAGCAGAAGACGTAACTAAAGGAAACATAGGGAGCGAGTATGGGAGGTAGTCGACCTGAAATCCAGGCACTCCATATCCTCCCTCTGTAAGCGCTCTTGTCAGTGCCGGACCGAGAAGCAATTAATCTCCGCCACGAGAGGAGGTTAAAAAACACAGGAGCACAAAAGCTATCAAGATGACAAGACGGATCCGTGCAATGAATGCGGATGTGTGATAAATGTATTATTTTGCGCGCAGCATATTGTTGATGTGGGGCCGGTGCTGATAGGCTTGTAATTAAGATTTTCTATTAGGGCCGCTGTGCAGTTAATGAAGAGCGGGTTGAAGAGGAAACATACCAGGAGGAGATTACATGGAATTATTAAACATGCAACAAAATACTACATCAGACGATATGGAGTATGGTCATTAAAATATTAGTTATATGGAAATTTGCTTTATTACAGGTTTTATTGGTAGAAGCTGGTCACAGACATATAGATAAGACGACGCGGCATTCAATACGCATCACTTAGCAATGCGGCTAGTCCGGTATGATTTGAAAAACCTGAAGAATCCCTTGTATTGTCATTAGCCTTTAAACGTGCACTTGAGTACCTTAAGTGTGGCATCTCATGTTTAACAACCAATACAAAAGTTTATTACAATCAAATTAACGTCTGTATCTCTGGTTTCCCATGACACATCCTTAGCTTAAAGAGTAAATTGCACAAGTTAATTGTAAACAAGTGAAGTTTTTGAGAACTGCTAATTAGCTGCTAGCAGTTGTAGTGATGTGATTAGACAGCAGAAATGCACAGAACAAGTCTGGGGATTATCAAATTAGTGTTACTCATCGAGGGAATTCAGAGTGGAGTGGAGAGGATTTTGTAACCCAGATTCATCAAACTAGCGTGAACGAAGCTAAATGCAACTCCTGGTATGTTTTTTGATGACGGATGACAATGGTTAAACATTCAAAAAAGTCACTATACCTTGATTTGCATCCTTTAAAAGTCACTGTGAGCGTGCAACCCTTTTGGTGTTTCACTTTATATAATAATTAGCATGTAAGACTGTCATCTGAGCTTCAGGCTAACTAACTTAAAGTTGAGGTTTCTGAAGTTGTGTGCTTCTGGTAAGAATCTAGTGACCGCTGAAAATCTTTTTTCAAGTTACTTGTGAGAAGAACAGATACATGACATAAGTATCATGAAATAAACATGTTATATCCTTTAGTGTGAGGACTGGCTTCACCATTCATTTGCATGTAAAGTAACTCCGGTTAGCATCGGAGTTTGAGCATCAGGCAAAGATAGAGAATTGTGCGTCTATACGCTGGTTAAGAAATACTATAATGTTTGTATCTCATAATATGAATGCTGTCTCTAGAACCCTGACTGCTTCAATTCAAAGTGAACCTTGTGACAGACATGACATTTCCGGCAAATTTTTCTTCCAATGATCAGATTGGGATATTGGTTAGGATTTCAACTGCCGTGAACATGGAAAGATAAAATTGAAAAGTTTGAAAGTCACGCTTTATCAGTTTCCGGCAATCTTCAAATTTAAAATGATTGTTGAGTCAAATAATTTGATGACAGTGACTTTAGGCAGATGTTTTATAGAGTTTGCACATTTACTACGTTCGCTGGTGGCCTATTCCAATTTTTTAAAATACATGTAAATCCAAGAAATTTTATTGAGTTGACTTGTATCTCAAAGATCCCAATAACACAACTGGAGAAGTTCAAGTCTGGTCCTATCAAAGTTGTATTTAACAGCGCAGTCCAATAAAGGAGGATTCAACTGCATGAGGGAAGAAACTGGCACGAAAATATTAGGCATGTGTTTGGGCATACTCACGGATTTTAGATCCACGGAGATGACAAACTATAGTCCCTTCACGGACAACCATGAGAGGTTTTGTTTTGATCTGCTGTGTTGAAAGCAAAAGAGCAAAGAGCAAATAACTTTTGAATAGCAAATGCTTAATGTAAATGAGATGTTGATTTTCAATTTTGCCAAAGTCTGGTTATATGCATGATAGCCGCTTTTATTGGCAATTAATGTATTTGGTGCTAATGCTAAATTACTAGACGCACCTGAACCTCTCTCAGCCCACGTTTGCGCATATTTGGTTCTTTCACCGGCTGTATAGTGGAACAAGAGCGGTTATTAGGTTTTTGGGGCAAAGACAAAGTGAGTTCAGTTTCTAGCGCACTTCAGGTTGTCCATGCAGGTAAATGTAGTGATCGCTGCGAGGGACAAACTTCAGACCTGGTTCAACCCATGGAATTTGTCATTATTTTTCATTGATCAATTGTCTTTTCTTTAGCATCAAAATCGGATTTGTGTTGCAGTATCTGGTGGTGATGTCCCTACACTAAAATCTCAAAGAGCACACGCAACCTTCAACAGTATTAGGCCTTTACAGAATATGTTTAAAATTAATCATATCCATTAATTATTACAGAACGCAAAAAGAGCCCTGAGAGCCCCAAAAAACGGTTTACACAAGAGTTGAAAAGCACGGACATCTTTCCAGACCCTCTAAACTAGTATTTCAATAATTCTGAAAAGCAAAGTGATTCAAGGAGAATTCTGATCATGTCTGTGTGGGCAAAGAAGGGTTTGACCTTCACACTTCTCCTATGCAGTTTCAATGTTAGCAATACAATATGACCAGGGGTGGAAAGTAATTAAATACAAATACCCACGTTTTTTGAGTATATGTTCTTTTTTTGAGTAGATTTTTAAAGCAATGTTGTAACTGCATGGCCAAAAAAACAAAAAAAACAACACCGCCTGCATTCCACTCTAACCAATAGGTTCGAGCCTCCTATTGAATAACATTGACTTAAACCCAGCTAATGCAGTGAGTGGCTTCTCATTTCTGTAACAACCATGTGGAAAGACAAATCCTGGGGTCATGGGAAAGATGTCAGTGGGTCTGAGAAGGGTCCAGTTTTCAAATCATTGCAATCAAGCAGAGAAAACATCTAATGAGATTGCAGCCACTACCAAAAATCCTGAATTATCATGAATGGTTATCATGTAAATGTTTGACAACATTTAAAGGGGCTGTACCTGATCTGAACTAGTCCATGTTTCCAATTTTTTTTGCATGTAATGTATTGCCCCAGCACAGATATATTGTAATAGCATTTATTTGGGTGAAAATGAGATCACAAGTTTTAGTCTGCATCTGTTTATAGCATGTTTTATCCTATGATAGAAGCAGGAAGTGCACCATTAGCATGCTAATGTTTGTTAGCTTTACCCCGACGGTCACTATGGACTCAGAGACTCGTGAGTGCTTATAAACTCATCGCAAAGAATATTTAGGATGCTGGGACTGCTTTATGTAAGTGATCGACACATGTGACTGATGGAAAGTTCCGTTCCGTTTTTTACGTTTCATAACAGTAAATCAGGTACAGGGCCTTTAAGTAATCATATTAACACAACTGAGAATCTTTGAGATGTGCTGAAGAAGTCTGTGCAGTGGTAACACGCTTCCATCATCAATACTAGAGTCAAACAATGGCACAGTGAATGTGTTGTAATGAAAGCTAAAGGCCCTCCAACCAAATATTAGAGCATGTGGTCTTTATATGCTGTGGTGACTTTTTTTGTAGCCAGTGTCTCCGTTTCTTTGTACACCTACGATGAGTTTACAAGCACTTTTCACATCTTTGAGCCCAGAGCGTCACAGACTGTCATGGTAAAGCTAACAAACATTAGCATGCTAACAACGCACTTCCTGCTTCTCGCGCAGAATAAGATGCTGTATAAATAGATGTAGAAAAAGCTCTGTGGTCTCATTTTCACCCGAATAGATGCATTTACAATATATCTGTACTTGTCCATTCCACTTTCTGGTTCTTTAAAGTTTGCAGCAGTGATTTATTTACTTTCTTTTTTGTAACAGAAGTGTTCCGAGCACTACAAATGGTAAACTGTTCAATTAAATCACTCATTTTTAGCATATCTGGCAATAGTTGAAAATCAAGGAAATAACAGCATTTACATTTTCAAAGCAGTCAAATGATAGAAAGTTTCAACATAACATAACGGTAACAACCAACTCCCCTGAAAGCACGCGATGCAAGAATCAAACCTGTGACCATATTGCATCCAGGTGAGACTGCTAATCACAGTGTGTCATTTGAGTATTACATTACAGCGTCTAACTCTAAATGAATCGCTGCACACCACCTCCACACATCATCCTTTTTTAATCTATGCTAATTAGGAGGTGCTAATTCAAGTTACCACACGACAGACATTTTACAGCAGAGCAGGTCCCACACCTGTGCAACCGCTGACAACATGAGCTTTAGAGCAGATTCCCTCGACAGGCCGCGGAATAGGACGCACAGGGATTTGTGGAGCTCGAAAAGCAAAGCCCCGTCGCTCTGAAGAGTAAGAGTGAGCTGTAATGTAACACGTTCACTGGGATGGAAAAATAATAGACGTAAAATGTGTTTCCAAAGATGTATCGATGAATTGTTTTCATAGCCAACTAATTTAGCATGGACAGACTCGACTACCAACCCAGAACGTCGGAGAAAAAAGTGAGCTGAGAAATAAGTGAGCCTAAAAAAGAAGATGGATTTTTCTTTTTCACACAGTTGTTGGGAAAGGCTGTTGGGTCACTATTGATTTTTTTCTTTTTCTGAGAGTTGAGTTGATTTGTAACGTGCAATGTTGCCAATACCGTTGTGACTTATGTGCAAGACTGGATTAATGCCATATCCAATAAACATATTTCAAGCCTGGATAATAAAATTGTGGTTCCAAATCCAAAGGGAAAAACCAAATTACATAAAAACTAAATTCAAAACGTGCCATTTCAGTTTTTTGTCTAATATATTTTATTTCAGCCAACACTGGTCAAAGGAGGTTTCTGAGGTATGATTCGTTCAATGGATTTCCAATTAAAAAAAAAAAAAAAAGGAACATTTTTGTGTTTTGTTTTGATCCACAAGACAAATTATAATCCGGTTTGATTTTCAGTTTTTCAGTTTGATCCCAAAATTAAAAAAAAAACATACTGAAAAACAGCTTCAAAGCGTGGTTTCTGTATTTGTTTCCATTCCAAAACCCATTGAACAAATCATACGCAGATTGCTAATGCCTAGAATCTACATATTTCCCCAGTTTCCAGCACAGCATGGTATGTTTTTCTCTCTTTTGGATTGTCATTAAAAAATTAAACCATAGGCCTTCACAGATTTTGGATGTATGTTAAGCATCATTTCAAATAGTCACAAAAGTAAGTATGTTATGGTAAGGAAACTGATGTTTAAGGCTCTGAAGTTAAAAGAATATACTTGTGAATTCCATCTGTGAATCATAGTAATGAAAGATGTAACGTGGACACTGACCAGGTGGATGCACTGTAGAAACATCACTAATAGAAACGTTATCTATAAGTTATCGTTAGGGGGGAGTCGCTGTTTCCGTGGTGATTAGAAAACAGGTCATGCTCCTTGTGTGATTAAAAATGAACAAAAGTATACGGAGGGCGTTTTAACCGGTGCTTCCTTCATATCGGTTTTTACTTTACTTACTAGTGGCGTTGCAAAATTCGCCACAGCTGTTGTGTGGCATTCTCTGCTTCTTGCCTGTTCATTTGATCACTAGTGAATCATTAAAGGCTTGCCATGCCTTATTTACTCTGTGTGAACTATTACTGATTAAGAAACAGTGGGATTTCTCCACAGGCAGGCAGTTCACACTAAAAGCACCACACCACACTTTAGAATGAGGAACGAGATCCATAGGTTATTCTGCAAGGTTAGCCATCCACCAAACCTTCTTTAATTGGCTTTATTGATGAAGGCGTTTTACTTTTAATGCAGTGGAGATGGCAAGAGGCAATGAAATTCTGTTTACGACGCATTCACGGTAGCCCTTTTCTCCCAGGTGCGCAGCCACTTTACATTACAAAAGAGAAAAACACAGACAGGAGAAGCTAATTATTCGCCTGATATTTACCATTCAGCCAGACAAGCGAACACACCAGATTGTTTTCGTAATTTTTGTCTCCGTTTTTGATAAGATTCACGGCGCAAAGATGACTTTTAATAAGGCTCGAGCACCGGCAACCGCCTCTCTCGTGCGCCCCGAGAATCAACATCCCACCGGAGAGCAGGAGAAAAACGCATACCAAAAAGGAAATCATTATTTGCTGCATTCGACAACGAGGAAAATGAGGGGCATGAGGTTTTGCTTTGGCAGCGAGAGTAAATGGAAAACATTAATTTTATTCAAATTAATTTTCGTCTCTTTTTCGACATAGATTCTGTTCTGAGCGCTCTCCGGGCGTCTTAACGCAGAAGATAAGGAAGTGAATGGATAAAAAAATAAAGTGGAATTATTGTGGATAAAAACATAATTTTAAACTTTGTCGAGTAGTCAAAACACTCTGAAGGAGACAGCCTTAAAAACTGTACAGTTTATTCAAAAAAGTTACTTAATGGGAGTTTTTGTCTAAAGAAGAAAATAGTGCATCGTAATCCCTGAAGCTACTTTGTGTTTTTAAAGTTCATTCGCAATTTTGACAACATCAGCCATTGCTTGAACTTAATGCAAACTCCTTCCCTTGTCTTGGCTCCCTCTGCTGGTGGTTTGTAACGATCAATTTAAAGGAGAGTCTGTTTTGCATCAGTACAGATCATTTATTGTAAAAGCATCTATTCAGAAGGAATCAAGTACATTGTGCATTATCTGCAAATTGTAGAGCATCTAATTATTCACAGTGAAGCAGGAAGTGCGCCGGTAGCATGCTAATTTTTGTTAGCTTTACCGTGAAGGCAAACCTCTGGCTCTCTGCAAGTTGTGAAAAGTGCTTGTAAATTGATCTCAGTGAATAATCAGAGTGCTTTGAATGTAGTAGGGGAGTGAGCAATACACGCAAACTACTACAAAGTTTAAACTTAGCAATGTGAATGTTTTAAAGACTTTTTTGAAGAATCGATTCGTGCTAAGTATGGCCGTGATGCATTTCCAAGACACGTTATTTCTAAGTTAATACAACAGGAAATACCAGGACCAAGATGACCAAAGCAATATAACAATACAAAATGCAT
Source organism: Rhinogobius similis (assembly GCA_019453435.1). Classification (NCBI taxonomy): domain Eukaryota; kingdom Metazoa; phylum Chordata; class Actinopteri; order Gobiiformes; family Gobiidae; genus Rhinogobius; species Rhinogobius similis. The sequence goes on along the minus strand of CM033639.1, from coordinate 3,842,768 downwards.
AATTGGACCTTCAAGTCAACATTGCCCAAATTTGTGTAAACCGTGTGCCAGAAAATATTACCCAACATGCTAATCCCGACACGATGAGGCATGACTTGATAATGTTTGATTTCACATTCTGTCACCTTGTGTTATGTCCATTATGTAATAAATGCTAACATTCCTCTCATGGCTGTAAGCACATTGGCTGGAAAATGAGAGTAATCCTGCGTCTGCTGTGATGTGAGGTGTATGGTGTCCTGCTGCTCCGTGATCCATGGAGGCCAGAGTTCTACATGATGATAATGGGAATTTCTGCGGCCAGTTCACAATGCCACTACAGGAAAAGCAAAGAGTATCTACGCACCTTCATATTCTGTTGGAAAGAGACGTTCTTCAGGAGTAGCTCAGGGCTTTTGCTGTGTCCAAAGAATCAGATTAGCTTTACTGCCTTTTGCATGTGGACAACAGTTTCAAAACTGGGACTGTACATTGGCAGTTTGGTGCAAACATAAAACAAATAATAGTGATATTATACAATATATAAAAATTAAATAGGGTGAATGTGGGTAAAATAGACAGTGGTTAAAGGGGGACAGTCAAGTCTGAACCAAAATCCATGCACTTACAATGAACCTTATCATTGATGTGTGCAGAGAAAAACAATAGGTTTTGTGGTAATGAGATTATTTTCTGAAATGTGACAAATCATTATATGAAAGTTACCAGTCAAAAAGTGCAAGCTTGTCTTATGACCTTGCATGTTGGTATATATGTTGTGAAGGCTATTTTTATTAAGTAATAGTAATTTGTACAAAAAAATTGTATGGACATTCCTTCAGTTCATTCTAAACTTTGGCTTTAAATAAAAAAAAAAAAAAAAAGTTTTTTTTTCCAAAAAAGTGTCCCACTTTACCCATATTCATCCAACTATAGAAACAAAGAATAGAATGAATAAATAAATACAAAAATAAAAATCTGCTGTGCAAATAATTCTATAACTATTGTTGAAGTGGTTGGTGTTATGATGTGTTCATGAGTCCAACAGCAGAGAGGATGCCTGAGGGAAGTGGCTAATCCATGTTCTGAATCGTTGCTGGAAGTGCAGCAGTTGGTGTGAAGGGTGAAGAGCAAGGGAATAAGTACACAACCCTGTGGAGAACCTCTGAGACATACTTCCCCAGACACACATGTTGCCTTCAGTCTGTCAGAAAATCAGTAATCCAGCTGCAGGTGAGATGGGCACGGTGGGATAAGGGGGCTGGAGGAAAGCAGGGGTTGAACATCCTGCATGCAATGGCTGATTTGGTCAATTTAAACTTCCTTTTGTTGTGCTGTACTAACAAAGAAAGTGTTTTTCTAGCTAAAATGTGTGCTTTTAAAATGAATACTGTTCATCTGACAGCGAACAAATAATATTTATATATATATCAGATAAAGCTACATAAATAGTACTTAATTGTTAGAAGCAGAGACAAAGTGACATCAGGTAGGCTGACAGTGCATTAGTAATCCACCAAACTAAACTGATTCTGGTATAATCATAATACAGTCTTACATATTGTTACAGTTTTTAATCAGCTTTCAAGTAAATGGATGCAGTAATTAAGTCGTCATTTTGTTCACATTAACTTTCTTTACTGACGGCAGAAGTGCGTAGGCTGTCTCTCCACAGCTGTCAGTGTGAACGCTCCCACACAACACTGGCCAGATCTTTTATGATAATGATCTTAGAATTGTCTAATGACTGTCTTCCATATGTTTTGGCCCGCGGTCCGTCTGTGGGCCCATTTGAACCGTTCCTTCTGATTCTTTAATCTTCTTTACAGACGACTCTCCACTGCGGCACATAGTGAAGTCTGCTGAAGTCTGAAGACACGGCCAATCAGCAGCGCTAATGGAAGAGCTAATTAGCCTGATTGTGCTCAGATGTGCTGCCGCTCTAATCAATATTCATGCAGCTGACCTCGCTCCGGACGGACATGTTCACGCTTTTCAATTATCGCTTAGAGGCAAGGGCCAAATGAAGATGCTATTTGGTTGCTAAGATTGAATGTGAATGTCTGAAATTTGAAGCTGTAATCAACATACAATAACGGTTAAGGTAGAGGTTTTGTCCAGATAGAAAAACTAGTCCCCTACCTTTGACCCATCCTTCACTGGAGCACGTTGCAGCGCTTGTGGGCATTTCTCCAAAATGCTGAATCCTGGTCAGGGGTAGCCAACTGGATTTGTCTATTGTGTACTTTGAAAAGACTTCAGAATTGGTACGGGACTCGGAGACAAGAACATTGAACACATTGTAGTATATTGTCCATACATTGATAAAAGAAATGAGCACAAAACCAAATGGGAGGAATTACATTTGAAAGAGCCCTTTATTCTCTTAGAGTGACATTTTCTGATCATGACACAATTTTTACAAAGTAGCAGCCGAACTCAATAGTGACGTGACCCCTGGTAGTACAATCCTGTCGTTGCAACAAGGACCAAGAAGCATGGAGGCTCTTTTGAGAAGGTTTAGGTGCTTTGTGGTGGAGGGGTTGTGTGAGCTTGTCTGTATTGTCTGTCTAGTCTCTGTATTCACCTTATTCTGGAAGTTGCTGTGGACGCTGCCATCTTTTTTTCCACTGTACATGGGGCAGATGAGCTCAACAAAAGATAAGTTATACATGGACTAAAAAGCCGTTTTCAAGCCACCCAGGAAATCAGTGCATAGCTGACTTGTTGCATGTGTACATTAAACATTTTACACAAATCAGTCTACGTTATGTAATGTTTTAGCAATGAGACATTTCCCTCATTCGCCATTTGCGAGAACGGGGTACTTGTCAAACCAGAAGTGCTTTTACTACTGAAGTGCAGATCTGTGGCAAAAAGAGGCAAGGTGAATAGTCTGTCTGTGAAAAGAATTCCAAGGGATCAAAAACATTGTGGATTTCTGCGTAATCAGTGAGCAAAAAAACAAAACTGTTAATCTGAGGTTAGAGTTTTGTTCGAAATGTACTCCTCTGTTTTGTATGCGTCACAGAAATAAACAAGCCTGATTGCACAGCACTGTTCGCATTTGGCTCGAGGCACGATGGAGCGAATAATGACCAGACGCACTCATTGTAACATATTGGAGAAGTGTGTATTATAGATCCCAGGCAAGGGGAATTTGTCCTCTGAAATGACCCACCCTTCAATGCTGCTGGTGCAACCTGTCAGGAGCAGTGGTCGCAGTGCCGCACTGAGGGACCCATCTTGAGCAAGCCTTGGCCAACCTTATACAACAGTGAATCATTGTATTTTTCTGTATTTTAACTCCCTTGCTGTGAAGCACTTTGTGACCGCTTTGTCTTAGAAAGGTGCTATATAAATAAACTTTACTTACTTACTATTTATAACGCAAGGTGCAAGAAGTACGCTCATTTACTTTTGGTGCTATGAAGAGCCATTTTGAAGAGTTGTTGTTGAAGAGCCAACATTTAAAGGTGCACTAGGTTATATAGTCTCACATAAGATCCACATAAAATTGTTTTTGTTTGGTTGGGAAGGTTCCACAGTATGATATGAACTCATCTCTCTTTCATTTATCCAGTTAAAGATTTTATTGCCCAAAAGGTACTTTGTTTGTTGCTTTTCTCTGTAATGGTCGGTTTTAACCTGTCTCCTTGGAGAATAGATTGTTTTTTACCCTACAGTACCCCTTTAAGGACTAAATGGGCACAAACACATACTAGAAGCAAAGCCGCTGGACAACCCTTCTGTAGCTACAAGCCAATTTGAAAAGACAGTAAACGAGCACTGTATATAATAGTGCCAAAGTTTAAATAATGCGATGCCCAGTAACTTTGCCCAAAGCTGTGTGCCAGTTAAGTCACAATAAAATAGTATACGTGTTGCATCATTAATAGAGCGCGCCTGTTTATTTTTAGAACCCTGGAGGCAGTGGCATTTCTCCTGGAGGTCTGGTCCACTGGCCTCTGTGGCGGCTAACAGATGGCTGCTCCGTCAGATCTGGACCAGGGTTAACAGTATTTGCATATGAAATCACTCTTTGAGCAGGAGCTGGTCAGCCTAGACTCACCTGTGTCTCCGGACATTAAAGAATACAAATGAGTGTGACAAATGATTGCAAAGGCACATGAAGTCTTCGTGTCATAGGGTTATATTATCACCACCAACAGGAGTTTAAAAAAAATAACACAAAACCCAAAAAGACACAAGTGAACATTTTTTTACATGAATGCAGTTCAAATTCAAAAGGCCAAATCATGATGCTTGAGTCAAAACATCTTAAAAGTATTATGCATTTTTATATTGTTATCAGCCTTTAAACATGCTCTTGAGTAGCTTGGAAGAAGTTTGGCATCTCATGTTTTAGAACTACACTTAAAAAAAAATATATATATATATATATATATATATATATATATATATATATATATATAAACAAAATTAACATCTGTGGCTGGGCTGTTTGCCTGGCACTTAATGAGTTTGGGTGCCATCTACTGGCTGCATGCAAAAATTAGTTTGTGAAGAAATGCAAGCAGCCTAGCACTTTGTTGGGATCATGTTTAGTCGTCAGAAATGTTCCAAACAAGTCTGGCCATAATTTGAGACTTTAAGACATTTAAAGACTTAAGGACGGAAGATTCTCGGATAAGTGACATCAAAAATTAGAAAAACGTCATACATTGAGGGAGGTTAGCAGAGAGTGACGGTGGAGGGAGAGGATTTTCTGAGCAGGATTCATCAAACAAGCGTAAGAGAAAGGAAATGCAATTCCAGGTGTGTTTTTGATGATGGAACAATGTTAGAACATGGTTAAAAGGTCACTGACACCTTTTTCAAATTTGTTTGTGGCATTGCTTATGGACATTTTATATTCAGCCCCTATAATGTTTCCCTCACTGAATCTGACTTGTTTTAGCCGTTTTCCTAGCACACCTTTTTTTTTATTAGTGTAAATATGTTAATAGAACAAATTTAGGTGTTCACTTTTCAATCGTATGAGAACTAACATGTACAATTGCTTAATTAAAGGGTTTAACTGTAACATCATGTTATGACAATGTCATGCATTATACCTGAGAACATGCTCTGAACATTGTATGTCAGCGTTTCAGGAAAAATGATTTCCCTTCAGCAAGAAATGGCCCTGAGTTTCATGAGTGTGTAGCAGTGATTAAAGATGCTTCTTGGAAACACAAGTGCAATGTTGTTGTTCGGTTTGGACCAATTTTACTGTTTTGTCTTAGTTTATAGTCTATGAGGATGTTGCATAAGTTTTAGATGACGGGCAAGAATTGAATACTAGACATGGACATCACTTATAATTAAAGCTGCAATAACATGAGATCAGCAGAGAGCAAGAGACATCGTTCTAATCTATTCTATCTGGCAATTCTACTCGAAACAGAAACATTAAACAGACATATCTTATTAATGTTCAACTTCGAGCCAAGTTTTATTGGACAAAACTAGATTGACTGCGATCCAGAAAAGCTAATCCAATATCTACAACGACAGAGGCACCGCGCCTCGAGCCAAACTCAAACAAAACCGTGCAATCAGATTTGTTTATTTCAGTGACGCATGATAAACAGATGAGCTCACTGGTCGTCTATCGTTTGCGCTTTTTGTCATTTAAGCAATCTATTCAATTCAATGCAAAAAGTCAATGATGCATAATATTTGTCCTTTAGGAAAGAGCAGGATGTTAATTTTCAAGGTTGCTGTCTTAAAAACGATTAAAAATAAATTAAATATGTTTCTGAACTTAGCAGGCAAAAAAGTACATACACAACCGAATTAAGTGAACGTTTCTAGTTTGTAAATTATTATGCATCGCTTGCTAAGTAGTAACACATCTTGTACATAGTTAAAAAAAAAAAAAAAATCATATGTATGTACTGCACAGGTGATGGTCGAGACAGTGTATACAATGGGTGTTAATGGTGTTTGTGGGTGACAAGACAGTGAACTGATGTAAAAGTACCAGTGAAATAAGTCATAATGCCATTATTTTTAAGGCTCAAATACCATAGTGTCGCTCGACTTTCCCCTCACTTCCTTTTGCCATTGGGTGAGATAGAATATGCTTATACAACACCCACTCACCGCTATAAATTAAACCAAGCAAATGTGATTTATCTCCTCTCCCGTACGGTCCCCTTCAGCGCAGCTCTGCGGAATAACAGCAAACATAAATAGGGGGAATAAAACGGGGACTTGAGAGAGTGGATTACGCCATGAATCAGTTTATTAACAGTAGGGCCACGCTGCACCGAGGGAATTTATCCATTCATAAAGCAGTGTTTACAGCATTTATCTTCACCCTGGAGCAGAGGCCCTAAAATGTAACAAAGCACCCAAAGACATTGATATGGCACGATGGATCTGAGGCGCGGGTGTCAAGGCCGCTAGCACATTCACCGCTAATGCTACGGGCCACGAGACAATAGTGTAATCTGCAACTCAATAGAGAACCATATAATGCAAGAATTGTCTGTATGCAGTGATTGGATCTGCAGAACTACACTGGGTTGATAAAGATAAAGGATGAACAAGGTTGTAGATTGGACACAGATGTACAGGAAGTCAAATCTACGCATTATTTTACACAAAGGGATGCACATAAAATCGGCAGAACGCATCCAAGCTGAATAACATATCATATTAAAGGCTGAATGTATTCTGAAATAGACTTTTATGAGGTTCATGAATGTCTAAATGATCATGTATTGCCCTGGATGCACTGATAATTTATGTTTCACCTACCACCTATTCCTGCCCACTTCCCTATGCTAACTTACATTTACTTAACAAAAAAAAAGGTCTCTGGGTCATACAGGAAATGCTCAGAAATGTTGTGCAGCCATTTTCAGTGATAAAAACACGTTAAAAAAAGTTCTTACCTGGTTAAATAAAGGTTTACAAATAAAATAAATCAAAATCTGCGTCTTGTTCTTCTAAAAAATGTACTAGTTACGTATAATATTTCTGGCTGGTCATGCGATAAATTAGCTTAAAATAAGAAAATGTATTTGCCAATTGGGTAAGTAAAATGATCTTAACCCATTGGCAGATAATTTAGCTGGAAGTGAGAAGTAACGTTAGTAGTACTGTAGTCGTATTGAAACAAGTCAGTTGACTAATCTTAACTAGTCTAAAATAAATGTAATGTTATAAATGGCGATGTAATCCGTCATTCATCCAAGCGTGTTCCATTGTAGAAAAGGTTTCAGGGGTTGTCATCTGGACTCTGTTTGAAGATCGAGACGTTTCGACTTCCATTCTGAAGTCCCTGATTGACAATGACGTTTGGATAGAAGTCGAAATGTCTCCATCAGCGTCCGGATAACAAACCCTGAAACCTTTTCTACGATAGTCTAAAATAAGTTTAATATCTTGAAATCAAGACATTTTAACAGTTCTCGAAATTCACTTTTTGCCGTGTGAGCTTCAATGGATCCATTTCTACGACTTGCAACAATAAAAATACTTGAATATATTATAATTCATTCAAATCAATTGCCATTACTATACCACACACAAAAGCACGCACATTCTTTCAGATTATTCAAAATCTCCAACCTGATTCTCCTGATTGTGCCATGGCCAAAATATAACAAGTTAAATGCTTAAACTTTTCCCAAAATCTGTGGGTATTAAGCGTGTAATGACAACGTATCTCAGGACATGCACTGCTAAATCTATGTCTGCTTCTTTGTGAATAAATCAGGTTATAATAAGTTAATAACAAGGTCTGTCTGACAGAAGCATAACAAAGAGTTTTTTTTTTTTATTATTTTGAATGTATTTATAGGTCAATTGTCTATGACCAGGCTGGCTGAAGTCAAAGCGTCCTCCTTAACACCAAAACGACCGCTACTCTTCATCAGTCCAATGCGTTGGCCGCCATGACGCAATAACAAATCAGCCATGTCCAAGTTCACCTCAGCCGTCTCAGAACAGTCCCCCCGTGTGCAACAAGCTTCCAAATAGATGGCAAAGGTGTTTTCGGATAACACAGGGAGCAGATGGCCCTCGGCAGGAGCTCAGATATGGCCCTTCACGCTGGGAGAGCCACCGTCCACCGCTGATTGGCGTCACCCAGAGCCACTGGTTGGTTGATTACTCCAACAACACTCCGCACGAGCTAGTGTTTGTTTTGGGAACAATTATAATTATTGTTACAGCGAATTGACATTATATATATGACAATAGATGATTTGTAAGGAGCGTTAGCCAGCACGAACGGAAACAATTTTCATTATGGCAAGGGGTCCAATCAAGAAGACGTGTGGACAAAGTCTACTTTCTCTGAATATAATTAGCAGCTGGCATACTATATTAATGGTTATGGTTTTATTGTCTTCAAAAGGTGAATTTTAGGGCTGCAAGATTTATCGCAACCAAATCAAAATTGCAATTTCAGTGGAAAATTTAGCAATTATTTAAGTACCGACACTTCCTCCATAACAAACTATGCCGTTAGTTCATATTTCAGTCTTTTGTGAATTCTCCTGGATGTGTTTAAAATGTGAACTTTGGACAAAATTATATTCAAAAAACATAATTTCCAAATCTAATCACAATCACAAAACAAGTCAAAGAAAACAAAAACATATTTAGATAGTATTCTAAAATTGTGCAGCCCTTTGACTTTGTCCTCCGTTGGTAAAAAAATGATCATTCAGAGCAATGATGCCTCAAAGGAGAGATGAATGTAGTAAATTTGAATTCATAGTGTGTTGATTTGATGAGATAGAACTAGTGTAATTAAATTAGGGGAGTTGTGAAATGTGAACACTTTACAGACTTAATATTAAAAATTTAGGTTTTTTCCCTCTTTTTTTGGAACATAGCTATGATTATCAGAACCACAACTCAATACAAACATTTAAATTTATGTCCATGCATTTTGTTGGCTGGAGAATAAAGAATCTCTCAAAATGCAACTCCTAGTGAGAAAAGATGAGGGTAAACTCTTTTAAAACTTTATTTTTCATAATATAGCCACTTCTCAGGACTCTTCTGTGAATGGCTGTGTTACTGAGCAGAGGTCCTGGCTCGCAGGGGCCTGCTGAGTGAGCAGCTGACGTCACCTAAACATAACTCATGTTTTATTAACAAATACATCTAAACTGAACCTGAAAAATATTTTTTCTTCATGCGGCCGATCTCAGCCATTCACAAAAACACGTCTAGTGATTCCAAGTTTGTGGCGCTGTAAGACTGTGCACAAGCTGGAGTAAACAAAACACAACTTCTGATTTATTGCCAGCTTTTTCTGCATTTCTTTCACTTCTCTGCACCTATACGCCGCGTTTTCATGTCTCTTTACGTAATGCATTGGGTTTGGATAATGTTAGATGTATTATGCACTGGAAATAATATATATAATAAAAATGTTTTCAGTCTTAACGTGAGTGCCGTGCATCGATAACCAGGAAACGGCTGACGCCAATGTGTGCTAGCGTTGTTTTGCCAAGTCTGTCGGTTCAACAATAAAGTCAGTGGAAATACTGTGGTTTGTCACAAGATCAGGTCAGCGTATGGTGAGGAATGACTATTTTCTGTTCATATCTACTTGCCATTTTGTTCTCACTTGTAGAAACAGCTTACACTTAAGCGTTCTCGGGGGTCAAACGAACCAGTCGAAATGTGCCTTTTGTCTCCATTAATATGCACAGCTTCAACTTTGTTTCTCAAATGATGACAAACGAGAGATTCAAAAGACATACTGAACAACCCCAAAACCGTTAATATAAGATAGTGAATCATGCGCATATAGTCAGTGTTTTTGCAGACTCGTTTGAAAGCGGCATCATTTAAAGACCGAAACATCCTCTCGCAGTCTTGAAAAAGCAAACGCATTAAACCTAACAATATGTCAAGAGTACAGTAAGAGTGGCCAATTTACTGCGGCTAACCTGAAGCCGGTTCCTATGCTTACCAAATTGCTGTCTGGAAAATGGTTGCTTTACACGGAATAGCCTTTTCATTTGAGCTCGGTAGCCAGCGGTCAGCAACACCCGCTTCCTGTGAGCGGAATAATAAGACAGCAGATATCTCAATTAGGGAGTTTAATGCTACATTCAAACCTGTTTTGACATTTAGGCATTTTGAGATGTGTTAGGAGAAATTATTCTTTCAGTTGGTTGGTTACACTCAATTAGATTTGAAATGAGGCTGGAATTCTGGAATTTCTTATCCAGATTAAAGTTTTTTGTTTTCTCTTCTGCTTTGTTGGTGCCATTATCCAAACTACTGGCAAATAAGAATAACAATAAGGACTTTTTCAATTTCATCCATTATTTATGTTAAGCTCCCAAGCTTTTCTACTGCGCTACCTGCTTTAGATCAGCCACTGCCAGCCATTCCTCGAAAATCATGAAACACACCGAGACTTAAGAGGCGGTATTAATCTTATCCGGTGTATTTGTTCTGAGAGTGCGCTTTGTACTAAACAAATGATGTGCAAATAGAAGTATGCCAGCGCAGGAGTGTTTTCGGCTCCTCCAGCTCCTCCTGCTGTGTCTGTACCAGCAAACAGTGAGCGCCCTTTGACTCCCCGTTGCTCATTTCTCCTGCTTTGTTACTGCCGAGACATAAAATTATGACTGACAGAATCTAGAGAGCTGACAATTAAGATCGTAGAGACATACGCGGGACATGAGGGTCAAACGTAAGCGACTAGTGGGTTAGATTTGAAGAATTAGAAAAAGTTGTAAGGTACGCTTTATTGTCTCCGCAGGGAAATTTGTCCTCTGCGTTTGACCCGTCCTTTATTGCGGCTGGGGCATATTCTCAGGAGCAGTGCCCATCTCCAGATCTTTGTGCTAGGCTTGGTCAGGATTACTGTAGCTGGGTTTTGGGTTGATGGGAAACCAGTATACAAGGAGGAAATCCACCGAGAAAGAGGCAAACTCTGCGCAGAAAGGCCTGGTCCACAACCTTCTTCTTCATAGTTATATCTACTTTGAAACAAGATACGTCTAGATGGAATAAATTGCCACAGATACGTACTTCTCTTATAAACGCACTTCCGTTTGGCGAGAACTCCGTTAAAGCTAATGGCGAAGGAGGGAAAAGTCTCTTGCTAATACATTACATAAAGTGATTGATTCGTGTAAAATGTTTAATGTACGCGTGCAACAAGTCAGTAACGCACCGATTTCCTGGACGGCTTGAAAACGGCTTTTTAGTCCGAGTAGAACTTATTATCTGTCGAGCTCATCTGCCCCATGTAAACTAATACAACGGAAACAAGATGGCGACGCCCATGACAACTTCGGGAATAAGGTGAATACTGTTCTGAAGAAGTTGGAAGGCAGATGGTATTCACAGCCACAAGTCTGTAGAAAGAATCGCTTTTAATAAATTATTCAAAGACCAAATTAACCTCACACAACGTACTATGAGTGTAATATGAGCAACTGAGGGCTGCACTCTTGGGATTATTACCAAATTGCCAGCACAAAATGCACGGACTCCACATGCTTAAGAGAAAAGTATTGTAAACCAAGCACATTAGTTAATACTTTTAAGTGTGGTGATGGTAAATGGACTTTAAAGCTTGCTATGAACAGATGGTATAAAGTTAACTTTTAAGCACATTATACACTACGGTATGCACTGTAGCCTTGAACTGTGAGATATAAAGAGAAGTAAATGGAACATATGGAAAGTCAGAGAGAAATGTTACAGAACAACGCATCCTCACTATTAAAAAGCCACACTCTTTGTTAAATATCTACATTGAAATAAAGGATGCTCATATTTGGTTTTCTTGCTGATAAAAAATGTAAAGTGAATTTGTCTTTACAGTACCTGCAATATTAAGGAAAACAGGCACAAATCATATAAATCTACTATTGTCTTTGATCACGATTGTTACTACAAACAATGTTCAAGCAATTGCCCCTTTGACTTTGAATGAGAAAAAAACAACAAATAAACTTCACTACAATGTAATAGGATCATTCAAGTATAGAATTATTCCTTTGCTAACAATTTATATCCCACTAGGTTGCCTTTTCTTTTCTATACTCTTGGGCTCACATGAAGCATTTCTCCTGCTGTAACTCTGCGGCTATTTGTTTAATGGCTAATAACTCCTAACCTTTTCGCCTTCACTGGGGAAGTATGTATCAAAACGGCCGGCAGACACGCTCTCAGAGGCCATTAGTGTGCCAGGGCTAACAGCGTGTGGGCGGGAGTACGCTATAGCGCTGGCTGAGGTAGTACATGGAGACACAGGCTTGTTTATGTACTCTACTGTGCATGTGCGAGGCATATTTATAAAACCATGGGTGCTCCAGCTGGTGGTTGCTATAGCGTTGTGTGAGAATGTTGCATATGGCAGGGAGAGGCACGGACCAGCAGGACGACAATGATCACCGGGAGGAATGGTGACTTTGTGATGTACAAAAAGATTTTGTGTAAGCGAATAGTGTTGGGTGGAATATGAATACCCAACAGAAGAATAATAAATACGGAATGAGATTTTGGCAAAACAAATGTACAGGCAAATGATAAATTAGATTGTGTTCAAGCAACATTTGGTCAACGGGTCATTTCCCCTCACTGACCCATACAGGAATTTGGCAGGAGGTTTTGAAGAATGGTTTTTGGCTTGGCTTGACAATCCACCTGCGAAGCTGCTATGCTAGTGGTTGGTCAGAAAGCAATATGCAGTAAAATAATATTTTAGGACAACAGACATTGTGCCTTGTCGTCAGAATAGGGCACTTCACGCTTGGGGGTGTAACATATTTTTTCCTGTCCTGTGGTGTTACACGCCTGTGTAGCAAAACATAAAAGATATTTTCAAAAACCAATCAGTTCTACAAGTGTAAGGAAGGTTCTATACAAGCGGTAAATGTTAGACCCTGAACCCCTGAGCTCGTCTTGGTATAAAAATGATGTGCTCCCTCAGGTTTTGAGTAAATGTCTTTTTAAAGATTTTTCATGTCATCCCGCAGGACTCCCTTTAGATTACACAGCTTTAAACTCCTTACATCTTTTTTATATAATTATTTTATATTATAAGCACGGATATATGTGCACATTTGTAATACATTCTTATCTTTATGCCAAAACCTTTTTTAACAGTCTCTGATAAAAGTAACTAATTTTAGAAACACACCGCACCACAGGACATTTTTGTGTTTTTAATTTGAAGGCCCTATACCTGATTTTTGAAACATGAAAAACAGAACTAGTACCATCAGTCACATGTATCGCTCATTTACCTAATGCAGTCCCAGCATCCTATATATTCACCGCAGTGAGTTTATAAGCACTTTTTACGAGTTTCTGAGCCCAGAGTGTCACAAACTAACAAACATTAGCGTGCCAACGATGCACTTCCTGTTTCCCCCGAATAGATGTTTTTTCAAAAACTCATGCAAAAAAATCAGTACCATTGACTAGTTCTGTTTTTCCAATTTCACAACAGCAAAAATCAGGTCCAGCAGAAAAACATTTGTTGGAAAATTTTAAGTGATAATCCCTAAAATGAACATCAAACCCACAAACATACTGATGACATGTTAGCATAAGAACAAATGAAAATAGGTAAAGTAATGAAAACCTTTTTTGCTGAATGTGAAACTGGAAGACAGGCACATCTTACTTCTTTCTAGACCTACTGTCCTATTTAAATATACGGTAATGAAATCAACATTGTTAACCAAACAGAAACAGTTCAACTTTCTTGCAGCAAATTAAAATAAACAAATATACGTACCTTTTGTTTTTAATGTTTTATCTTGTTGTCATGTACAGTTCCTTGGGTGTTTTGAAAGGCGCTTACATATAAAATGTATTAATAATAATAATAATATTATAAGTACCACTGCCTTTTTAGACCTCGGAAGCTCTCTTACTTTCCGTGCAAATGAAACTATGCTCGAAATGTTGCTCTTAAAAGTTGCCTTTCATATAGAATACCTGAGCGACACAATGCTGCTTCATATTTGTATTCCGGAGATCAGGCGAGGCCAAAAAGGACAAAGGCGCCCGCTAAGTAAGTACTCCCTCCTGCCAACATGCTCTTGATTCGTCCGTGGCCTCTTGCACCGCTGCTGCATAAAACACCAGCCTAGCCTGTGAATTCAGCCATCACCATGTGGACACACTTGACAACCATTAATAACACCTTAAGCCTTCTGTATTGAAAAACTCCATTGTTGCATTTAAAGTTTTATACCAGAATATACAGTTTGTGAATAGAGCAACAGCTTGTCAAGAACGTAGTGTAGGTGGTATTCAAAATGTTCTACCATGGTCAGCGTATTTCTGCCAAACAGACTTTTCAAAGGCTTTTAATCGTGTTATAATATGGATACTCAAAAACATACGGTGTTTTGTTTCACTCACATATGCTGTAGACGCATCTCACTGAATGTCACGTTCTAGTGTATGATGATCACTGGGTGCCATATAAAAGGTGGTTTTCTCGTTTAGAGCTGAGGTCACATTTTAGCCTGATTTACCTCAGTCGTGAAGAGTCACTCTCAGTCATCTCTAATTGAAGACAGTCACAGCTGCTTCAGTCTCGAAGTGTAAAAAAGTTCAAAGTCACACTTATTCAAACATGTAGGAACTATAAAGCTGATTTGGCCGTGCTCAGGTGCAGTGGTATGTTTACTGACTTTACACGATTGAAAAGCAGAGTAAAATGTGTCCTTTGCTCTAAATGAGAGAAACAGCTGTGTATTTGCCACCAAATGAGCTATCATTTCACAAAAAATGTGACATTACTGAGACTGGTCTAGAGATTCTGCACTGATATTCTTTTATTCGAAAAATGTCCGTCAACATTTCGACTGGGTGGTAAATTATGGGCAGCACAACTGATAAAAGGCATTTCTTAGCTTTTTGTCTGTGGAGCTACTGCGCAACTTTGCATTATACAGCAAAATGGAAACTGAAAGTAGTTTCTTTGCTGTTGCTCCAAGCTTAGCTAACTTGTTTGATAAGTATTAGGACACTTCAACTTTCCCACAACAATTATTTATCTCAACACAAGGACTCAAAAACATCTTTAAAAACAGTTTTAATATGTGTGATCCCAAAGTCTGTATCAGTGATAAATGTGAGCGTAGCTGCAGTTCCTGTTGTTCTCCATCTTGTTTTCTAAAACTGTTTACTTGATTTTAATTTTTTTTGTATGTCAGGTACAAACTAAATATTTAGCACAGTGTTCGACTTTTATATTTGTTGTTATACAGTAGCAGTTCTTTCACATTATAGTATAGATAAAACATCATTAATCATCACTGATGTTTTTGACAATCACTTTGAATGATCAAAGTGCTCTGATGTCACCTGCATAACCTCTCAATATATTTTGTAATCCTGCGCATAAGTTTGTCTCAAGAGTTCAAAACCTACATCACCATCTCGTAATCCATGAAGCTCCTCCAAGTTTTTAATATTTATAAACCCTTTATTTGTTCCATGACAGTGTTCACATTACCTCAAACTAAACAGTGTAATCCCTCATTTGTCCAGGAGCACTCCGTCGTAGAAAAGGTTTCAAAGGTCGTCATCTGGACACTTTTCAAAATCAAGACGTTTCAATTTCCATCCGAAAGTCCTTCTCAACAGTGTCCAGATGACAACCTTTGAATCCTTTCCTCAAACTTAACAGCTTTATACAACCAGACCCCATCATTTTAGCTCGATACTCAAGGTGTCTCACATACAGAGACTTCTGGTGCTTGGAGGAATTCCCAAGATGTATAAAAAAGGTCCTAGACTTTGAACTCTCTGCCCCTGGAGTTACAGCCAATCACAACTTTTCCTCTGTTCAAAGACTTATTTGTTCACAATCGTTTTTAATACATAACTGTAATGTTTATGTTATGTATGTTTTGGCTTGTTTTTACATCTTTTAATGCACTAATAACCTTTTTCTGGAAGTTGCCATAGGCGCTGCTATCTTTTTCCGTTGTAGTTTAAAGTGGGCATGCGAGCTCAACAAAAAATAAGGTCTACACAGACTAAAAAGCAGTTTTCAGCTGCCCAGGAAATCAGTGCGTTGCTGACTTGTTTATTGCATGTGTTAATTAAACATTTTTCACAAATCGGTCTACTTTATATGTTTTAGTGAGAGACTTTTCCCTCGTTTGCCATTTGCGTGAACGTCGTTTGTGTCAAACTAGAAGACCCTTTACCACAAGAGTGCGGATCATAGACATAGACAGAAGAAACAAAACTGAGGCTAGGATTAGGATTTGTTGGTTTTCTTTTGTTTTTTAATGTGGCAGTATGGGGGTTTTGCCACTAAATTATGTCCAGTAGGTGGCTTTTAGACTATAAAAGCCTTTCGGAGGCTCTGCTTTGCCCTCTGACTTGTGCATTTCCACCTCCGGTTAGGCATTGGGACAGCATCCCAGTGAGACAAGCGGGTGACGTATCCTTCAGCAGAAAAGTTACATATTGCACCTTTAATATATCACCTTTAAAGTGCAGTTTCAAGTGGTTCCTGTTGCTTCTACAGGCTCTCCGATTTGCACTATCCAAAAGCGCCACCACATAAGCAAAGAAGTTTTCCGTTACGATGATTACATTTGCTCAATCACATAAAACGCTGCCATTTCTGTTCCACAAAACATTCAGAGGCTTTAGAGGAGATTCTGGCAGTTCTATAGCCCATATTCTTGCTGTTAACGTGTGTAGAGTTTGATATAGAAGTGCATAATGGACCACATGTTACCAAGGAGACGCAATACGCAGCACAAGCAAAGATGTTTATGTAGACACAGCAGTAGATTTAGTGTGTTCTGGTTCCTCCATTTGCTCCGGCGAATGAAAGCAAAGCAGCATGTTTAGTGAATGGACCTCCGCACGGCTTTTGTCAGGGTTTCCGAGAGGCAGCCTTGGAAATACTCGATGTGACGTGGCTAGCAAGCTAAGACTTTCTGCTGCAGTGACGCTGGTGGTCAAGGCGTGCCACACTTTGCATTCAAATCCCCGATCCATTATGAAAGACGTTCAGCGATACATTCCCCGCAGCTACATTGTTGACTTGCTCGACTTCGTACAACCTCGACCAAGGATCCTATTAACTACTTGTGAAGGGGCCCGGCGTTCTCCTGAGAGCTGATTAGGCTAATAAAGCATATCCACAGGCATGTACTGCAAGTTGATTCGACCAATTAAGAAGGTGACAAACCCTGGACGTATTCTTTATGCAGACACTCAGAATCTCATGTAAGGATAATGACGCAGGGGAGGCAGGCGGAAACGGAGCTTTAGGAGAAAGGACAGTGGTTTTAGTTGAACCGTAAGAAAGGGGAAAAGCGCTGCTGTCAGTATTTTCAACGGAGACACTTCTATTCTGTGTGAATTCTGAATGTGCTCACAGCCGACTAAGTTAAATCAGAAAGAACCTAAATCGTTTTGGAAGTTCATGCTCAATCTTACATTCAAAATTGAAAACTTTTCAATCGAGGTTATCCAAGTGACATCACAGCGTTCTGAATTGTAGCAGTGAATGGCAAAAACGCAAGAGGAAGTGGGAAAAACGAGTGTCAATGGTGAGTAATGACATTTTCTCCTGTGAGAGCTCAAAACTAAAATGTGAAAAAGCTGTTAAAGTCTGATAACAAATATAAAAGTCTACAACTCTAATCTAAATCTAAAAAACAGTAAACAGTTGTAGAAAACCAGATAAACAACAGGAACACTGCAGCTACGCGACATTTATCACTGATATAGACTTTGGGATCACACACAATTGATTACTTTTCTCTCCTTAAATAAGATGTTTTTTAGTCCAAGTTTTGATAATTTTGAGGACACATTGTGCTACTTTTAATCATGTTCTAACAATGTTCTGTCATCAAAAACATACGTGGAGTTGCATTCAGCTGCATTCACGCTGTTTTGAGGAATGTTCATAAGAAAATCCTCTCTCCCCTGTTGTCTCTGGGCAGAAAACCAGCTGCAATATTTGCCGACATCGACCTGAAGATTTTCTACTGCAACCCTGGCTCTTTTTAAAGTATTTGGGAACGTGAAATGTTTATGTATGTGATAGTACTGCTTTTTTTCAATAATAATAATAAATTCTTTAAAAAGCGCTCCAGGAAAGTTCTGTCGTTACTCAGCTTTAATTTGAAAATTGACAAATCTGGCGGACTCTTGAGTAAATGGGACTCATTTGCTGGACTAAATGTGCTTTCATTTTATTTAATTTTATTTCAAGGGATGTTTTTTTGGATTATTCACTGTCATGTTCTTTGTTTTGGATTTTTTTTTTTTTTTATCAATAGAGAACTGTTTATGTTGTAAAAATACTACAAATCTGCAGCGACGTCCTCTCTGACCACTAACTCATCACTCCCACAGCTCATTCATTCATAGGCATCTAAGGTGTCTTGCCCAAGGACATATAAAATATAGGAAAATATAGGCTGTAATTGAAGCACTAATCTACTGGGTATATGACAATGTCTTCACCAGCTGCTACATAGAATAATTTCACATTCATTGCTAGTCGGGAGATAATAAATCATCACTTGAGACAAATTCTGGCAACACAAACCAAATAAAGACTTTTTTTTTTTAAAATAACTTAATAATAACAAAAGCTAATATTTGGTTGTTCAAAGCTGCTTGACCTTGAAATATTGATCGTAACACTCCAAACGTTTGCATCTTCCGCTTGTGAATAGTTGCCTTGATTTACTCCAACTGTTTGTGATGAGGCGTTTGATGAGGATTAATTGAACTAGTGTGGTACTTGGGAGAGCTGTGTGTACCCCGCTCCTCACCTCGGCTGAAGGTGACATAAATCACGTTCTTAGTGAGGACTCACATACCACCTTGAGAGCACCTAGTCCCATTTTTATCAGTATTAATGGTTGTCCCCTTACTTAGCCAAAGCTATTTCACACTTGGTTAGGTAGGGTATGAGAACGTCTCCTTGGTTGTACACTTATACTGGGCCTTTCCTAAATATTTTTGGAGATTCCTAATCACTAAGCAAAATCTGTCATGTGCACTAAGGCAGAAGAAACGCTCAGCAAAGCCTTTTTTTTTTAGCTTAATTTTTTAGCTTAAATAGTTTGGGCTAAATCCTAAATGGGAAATATCAACTCAAATCAAGTGTTCCGTTTCTAATCCTGCTCTTCACCTCCTACAGCTACATTTATTCAGACTATTCAGACATTTATATAAGGAAATCACCTTTCTATGTCTCCAGCCATTGTTCATTTGCTGAGCGACGTGCATGACTATTCGCATGAAATCAAGAGAGAAAGCCTATACGCATTTCCTTGCAAGAATCTAACAGTTTACATAATGGGACCTAATCGACATTTAGAAAAACTGTCAATGCAGTCAAATCAGGTTTTTGCAGTGGTAAAAGCATTAAAACATTTGAGTAGCATGTGTTCCTTTATAGCAGCCAGTAAACACAGACCTGCCCAGTGACTGAAGAACCCGCTGTCAAAATATGCATATTTTATTCTCTGACATTTATGTGCTATTTTTGGTGCAACTCATTATGACTGTCTGACTTTGAATGTCTTGGTGTCTTTAGGGTCAAATCATGCTAAATGGCAGAGCAGACTGCAGGAGCTCTAGCCCTGACCTCTGAGGACCACGACTGGACTTGGGTTTGAAGTTATATTGTGTTTCCAAAGGTAAAGACAGCTCTTTCTGATACAAATATGGCTCTCTGGTACAGTTGCATTAAAATGTCTCAAAGTGAGGAAACCAGTTCTGTGGCACCTGCCTGGACTGTTAAAACACTTCTCAAAGAGCTGCACACACTCTTTCATGGCAGAGCCACAGAATGATACTTTCCAGCGCAGTAGCTTTGCAGGCTAGCTTTTGTTAAACTTCCACAAAGCTGGTCTTCATCCCTCGCCCCATGTGGCCTTGACTGAAGCCCTATCTGTGCTGTCTCCATCTGCAGTGCATGCTGGGGAATGTGGGTCAATATCACCATTACCTCTGTCTCCTGTGCACTGCACCGTCGTATCCACCTGGCCCACCTGGCTAAAGCACAGACATCATGCACTCAGACAGGCTCTGTGCCAGATAGATAGCGTTTGCTATTCAATTCTTTCTCTAAATGGAAGGTTTAGTTCACTGGCCGGGTCATATCTTTGGTTAAGTAAAACTAGCTGGGCAGTATGTGCATAAAACACACTGATTATCTCAAGTAAGGTCAGGAACTCTGCCCACTTCTTACAGCAAAACCAATTCCAGAGGTGAAATGTGAAAAGCTGAGATCTTTAATGTTGGCCTTGAAAGAAAACTTTGAAGACACCGAGCCAAACTGCATTATGATAAGAGCATTCTGAATGTTAATGAGAAGTGAAACAACACTGTACTCTGCAGGAACCCTTTCCTAAGGTCAACAAATATGCTTTTTATCAGTTTGCTTATTCTTAATGTTCCAAACATCAATTTCAGGATGAGCCAATCTAGTGAGTGTGAACAATGTTCAGAAGGAATAATCATAATATACATTCAAATCACAATATAATATAAGGAAAAAGGACAAAAAATAGTAGCATACAAAATCACATTAAAATGTATTTAAAACAGTAAAATTCCCACAGTCATATGCACAATTAAACAGAACTGTTTTGAGCCTTGAACACTGTCAGAGGCCTGCCTCATCACCTAAGGACCGTTCCAGACTCTAGAGCCATAAAACTGAAACAGATACTCCTTGATTAGTCCTGACTCTGGGCATCAACAGGTTAAGGTTAAGATACTACATAAAAATCCACAACAGACAATAGTGTAAGTCCTAGGAAAAATAATAGTTCACACAAGAGCACTGTCGCTCTCAAAATGGTGGATTCTTTATTCTATAATGCATCAAAGAATAATTTCCCAGACAGATATTCTGTCCCAACTACACGACTACACCGATGAAGCAAAGCGCTGGGCGGACAATGAAAAACACAGCATTATATAGAGTCATATGTGGGCCGGCACACGACGGGCCGATGGCCAATGAAAAACAGGTTATCGGGTAACCACATGAGTAGGACGTATATTACAATTGAAAGTACCACCTCATGATTGTAGCTACAGGGGGTCCAGGAGGTGAAATTATAATACAAGTGGTGTCTGATGAGTGCAGAGACCACATGGGACTAATGTTAACTAGTCTAGGCACATAACAGAAGAATGAAGGTAGAGTAACAAAGGTATGGTTATACAATACAATACAATCATTACAGAAGCACAAGACCTTTTCCATTACATATTGTCCCTGTAGAGAAATGTGTCCCCTCCATTTGACCCATTCTTCACTGCCACTGGGGCATCTCCTCAGCAGTGGTGCGAGCCACAGTACAACGCTTGGAGCCACATGTCTTGTACTCCTCTTAGTCAGGACTACTTCTTGAGGATTTGATCCATTGTGCATGTTTCGGATCGATGTGAGGAAACGTAGCACCCAGAGCAAACCCCCCAGACACAGAGAAACATGCAAACTCAGCACAGAAAGGCCAGATCTTGCAATTGATCCCACAACCTTCTAGCTGTGAGGCGAGAGTGCTAGCCACCCTGAAACACACAATGTATATTTTTTCCTGATTGTCATTATCAAATGTAGTCTAAAGTAGTTGAGAATGACATTCACAAATGTTCCTTTAGCTGAAATAAATGCAATTTTCATTCCACCCTGTGAGTGCACCAGGAAAGTTTTCTGGTCCCTTCTTCTCCTCTGCAGGAGCTGCCAAAAGTCTGTGTGACTTTGACAAATTCCTGCTGCGGTGGCGGTGGTGAAGGGCCCCAGGACGCTCCATCCTGAGTCTGAGGAAGACGGGCAGCAGATAATTACAAACGCAAACACACTCGGTGGCCATTTAGGGGCCAAAGTGTTTCTAATTTCACAGATGTGATCAACCTTGCCGGGAGTCTGCCCGTCTTCCCTTGTCTGGGCGTGGTGCTGGGTCCCTGTGGCTCCTGCCCGACGTCAATGACACTGATGATGAAGTGTTAAACAGGTTTGGGCTCTGCACTTTGTCAAAGCACTGTCTGAATGATATGAGGACTCTCCCAGGCTGCACCAGGCTCTCACTGCCTACACCACTGAACCATGAAAGTGCAGAATCTACCCTTAAAGCTCCTGCTCTACCCTTGAGAAAACATCCTCGCCCAAGTAATTTAAGGATATAAAACCCAGCTTTATCCTGAAATAGATTTAATACAATGACGCTGGAAATAAATCATGTGAACAGTGGATGTTGTGAGCTTTGCGAGTCTTAAGTGCTGCGTTGACTTTGCCGAACCCAACTGTTCTTTAGCCATGAAGGTCAGAAGAAAACACTTAAAAGAACAGTTAGCTTCTTATTGTCGTTATAGCAAGGGCCTGCATTACCTTTAAGAGAGACGGCAGGTGTAATCTGTCAAATGGGGCCCCTCGCGGTGAATCATTGGCAGGGCGTTCAGATCGGGCTCGGACTTAAAGGGAAAGCCAGTGATTAAAGAGGAAGTGTGACATAAGTCTTGTTTAATGGTGGAAAAAACAGAAGCGCGGTGTTGGCGTGAGGCCTGGACCGAGCCACATAAATTTAACTTCACTTCTCGTGCAGCTTGTAAAGGGCAGTGTGACTTTGGCTGGGAAAAATGAGCAGACAATGGAGACAAATTCATTGTTATTGTTCAGTTCTGTGGTATTTTCATGTATGGACCAATTATTAACATTATTAGGCCTGTATACTTTTGTCCCTGTTTAAGTTGTGTTTACTTACAGTCAAAATGCTTCCTCAAAATAAAAATGTTATATTGTTGGTATCTTCTATCCGGTTGAGTTTACAGAAGAATAGAAACACATTTTTGTTAATACTTTCTCTTTACTACACTTTTAATACCCTCAGTCTACACCAAAGCAGTAATTAAGCTTGTTACGATAATTGCTATATAGACTTAATGCTCAATAAATGATAGCAGGAACAATATTTTAGGGCTATATATTTATTGTGCATACATTTTCTTTACTATTGTGGGGAGATTTTTAAAAATATTTTTTGCATAATATGGTAAGATTTGTGCTGTAGACGGTTCAATGAGTAACTTCAGTGGCAAATTATTGGTTCATTCTGCTATTCATTTAATGCAGCTTATGCCTTTTAATAATTCCTTTATTTTAAAAATGGCCTGCTGGGATCATCTTGCTTTCAAAGAAAAATATTATTCATTTTTTTTGTATTGTTATTAGCCTTTAAACATGCTCTTGAGAATCTTAAACTTGCCATCTCATGTTACAAAACGCTATGGTTATGCTAGCAGCAGCAGTTATTGTGTTTAGAGGGAGAACAAGTCTGGCGATGATTTAAGGACTTTCAGACTCTAAGATAAGTGCCGTCTACAATTGGAAAAACGTCAGCGATCGAGGGAGTTCAGCAGGAAGTGTTTTCGACGGTCGGAGAGGATTTTCTAACCAGCTTTGCATGAATACAGGTCCAGGTGATGACGGAACATTGTTAGAACAGGGTTAAAGCTCAAAAAAGTCACTGTAACAGAATATGTGTCATTAAAGGTCAGTGGGTCAGTGGCATAAAGTCATTTCAATATAATACTTTATCGCAATATCTTTCTGCAGGATTATACTGTGCTTCAAATGTGTTATCGTGACAGGCCTAGTCATAATTGTGTTACATTTTATATTGGAATTTTTCAACGTCGACAAAGTATCTTGAGGTTTTTTTTAGCAGGAAACAGAAGAAAGAGGAGCATAGTTTCTAAATAAACGTCTGGTGCGCTTTCAGATATTATTTGTTGTCAATTCCTAACTATTGTGTAATCTATATTGATTTTGGTCATGGTTTACAATATGGTTGCTAGGTAATAGTTGTGAAATTACTTTGACATGTCCTATTTACTGCCCATAAACCAGGAAGTGACATTATAAACTTTACAAAAATTGTCAAACTGGGGAGAAATAGGCAAAGTATTTCGCCAAATCTGAAATAAAACCAAGTTAATTGCGTTTTAGTGAAATCACATACAGACACATACAGTCATACAGACTTTAAGAAAAGAGAACCGGGCGTGCAATTTTGAAGGTAAGAAGCTTAATACACGCAAACACAAAACTTTCTTCATCCGACCAACATTTAATACTGTATGTAAGTAGGATAAAAAGGTTGTGGTGTCACTTCTAAATATGCGCACGTCTGCAGCGTTGCCAAGGTCCGTGCCGCTGTAGCTCCAGGTTAGTCGTAATATGTTTAAAGGCTTAATTCGCAATGAAAAAACTGTTTAATGAATTATTCAAGCTGACTATCTACTCAATAAATACCCTAACATTTAATTAAGCACTTACTAAGCTTGAATCATTCTTAATAAACGATTTGTTCATTATGAATTGTCTTTGTTCATGCTTTTGAGAGTATAAAATGGTACCGCAACATTTTCTAAACGACTGCTTTGTGACAGCTCACCAATGCACTCAAACACCTCTGCAAAGTTTTCATTGTGTTTGTCTCATTAAAAAAAAAAAAAAAAAAATCAATCCATGTTATTGAGTATGACTGACGCTGCAATATTTTTTCTTTCTTTCTTTCAAATAAGACAAAATCAAGGTTATTTTTAAGAGACTGAATCACAGAATGCATCGTCATGATTCACATCAAGTGAAACATACAAATGTCCAATTCTGTCCGTAAAACAAAACAAAAAAGGAGACCAAAACAATGGACCAAACCAAACCAAATCCTTGACCTTGTAGTGAACATGTAATCTAATCAGCAGTTGCTTTTTGAGGTGAATAATAAAAATGTAAAACAGAACCCATAAATTCTCAAAGAGCAGATTGTTGTTGTCAGCGTAAGCCTGAGGTTGTCATTCATGGCGGCAGAAATAACACAGTCAAATCAATAGAGCTGATCTTGAGGGGAGTGTCGTTCTGTCTCTCCGCACAGCCTTGTAGCACGGCACTCCACATGCAAATGGCCCGGATGAATACATTAGAGACCTGGTCGCTGCTAAACTTGACCCAGAGGCAAAATAAATGCGTCTTGCTGAAACATGAGTGCTGAAATATTACAACCGAGGGACAAAATCACGGTGATCGCTAACACACTGCGAGATTTGTGACTGTTTGATATTCTAGTCGTTCTGACAGGAGATAACGTTCTGAACATGACAGAAGTCTATTGCCCCAAAACAGGCTTTTTCTGTGGAAGAACTGAAGCGTGCACATTCAGGATGCAGCGCCGTTGCCTTTAAGAGTAAAAGAAAAATGCATAATATTGATTCGTAAAGAAATTTTTTTTTTTTTGTTTTTTTACTACAACTGTAATAAGCAGAATGTCAATAACTTAATCCTTTTATGGTTTTCAAATTTTAACTTTATTTGGTGGTATAATACATTTTGTAAATCTAAATGATTTTTACACCAATCAAGTCTAAGTCGGACATGTGTTGGACATTGATGACATCATAATAGAGAGACTAGAGAGAATTACATCGTAACATTTGGCACAGTTTACAAGCAACTTATACATTTCTGACCCTCAACAAAATAAAGCTGTTCTCAAATATTTTTTATTTCTATGACCTTAGAGTAGTTTCAGCATAAAGAATACTACAAAATAGTTATGGATTTTTTAGAGTGACATCATGATTTACAATCAGGATGTAAAATTATAAACCTAATAAGTGAGAAAGGTCTGGCTGCAGCTGTTGGGCGCCGCCCTGTTAAGTGTCTGCACCTCTGATGTGGTTTAGCACTCAAATATCAAACCCTAACCCAAACCCTAACCCTAACCTTACCCATCGTTACCATTTAGCGATCACAAATTGATAGGAAAAAAATATATATATATTTTTTGGCATAGAATGCTCCAATAAATAGCCAACGGCGTTTATCTCTCCACAGTGCAGCTACTGCAGCAAGACTCTCATGAAAAAAAAAAAAGTTAACCTGGTCAAAAAGTGACAAAAGGGTCAAAAATGCAACTCAGTGTGACAAAAATACATGAAAAACTAGTAAAAAATGGACTAAAACACAAGTAAAAGTGACTAAAACTAATCAAAAACAGTACAAAAAGTGACAAAAATCCTTGCAAACATGTGATTCTTTGATTTGTTATAGTCAGTTTTTGTTTTTGTTTTCAAAATCTTAAATATGATTATCTTAACTTCGTTTTAGTAAAATTTTAATTTTAACATGTCATGGGCATTTTAATACAGTGGTCCTCTTTTCACACCAAGTACCACCTAAGAAAATATTTAGAGCTCTGAGTACGACCAAGTCAAAACCAAGACAAAACCAGGTCAAAACCAGGGCTATACCAGGTCAAAACCAGGTCAAAACCAAGTCAAAACAAAGTCAAAACCAAGTCAAAACCAGGGCTATACCAGGTCTAAACCAAGTCAAAACCAGGTCTAAACCAAGTCAAAACCAGGTCTGAGGATTTTAAGCGAACACATGAAGAGTCTGCGACTCACCAGAACAAGCTCACGCACCACAATTTGAGAACCACTGTCTTCACACATTTGGTCCTTGAAGTTTTTATACCAAAGTCCATTTCATCAAGACTTAGGTTTTACTTTCTCTGCAGGACAATATCAAGACAACACTTTGACTTGAACTGGACTTAAATTGACCAAAACCTTGACTATGTGTTTACAGAATTGCATGCAGGACTAAATAAATAAATACAATACAAGAGAAACCCCAGCGCAGCACCACTTGCACATGTGTAGCTCCAGAATGTGAGTTGTTGCACAAACATGAACATCGGGGTTCTAGGGCGCTTGCATTGTCCGCGCTCCCTGTATAATTGTCCCAGAATGTCAGTCGTGTTTGAACAACCCGGGTCTTGTCACTCTGAGCCAGACGCAGGAGAGAAAAAAAAGAAAAGGGCAAGCAAAGCATATGACACAAAATCGACTTAGCCTAGGGTCCTACTCAGCACAAGCGCACGTGGGGACAACAACTCGGTGACTTATTGGGAATGATCGACTGTTCCCTGAGAGGACACAATGAATAATTCTCTTTTACCAAGTGAAGGGAAAAAGTGCCCCAGGGGTATTGAACCAAATCGTCTTTTCTCTCTTTATTACGGAAAAAAAGAAGTACAAAGTCTTATCAGCATTCCGCATTCTGTGCCATTGGAGCTGAGATAATTGATTATGTTTAGGAGGTTTCGCAATTGAACGTGCAGCAGCGTTCAGAGAGTGGGGAAAGATATAGCGCTAAATTAAGTTTACCTTCCCAGGGCACGGACACAGAGTCGCAGTGACCTCAAAGAACGGTGAAATTGAAATTCCGTTCAAGAAAAAAGAAAGAAAAATAAAATGGTTCCGCAATTTAAAGTCATATCTTGTTCAGGAAGATGAAGCGTACCATCTGATTACAAGATACATGGATCGTATCAGTTCTTAAGTTATGAGGCAATTCTTAACTTGTGTCTAAGATGAAAAAATAAACTGATTTAACTTTTGAGTTCATTGAGTGAATTCATGTTAGTTTGTTTAGGTACAATCATGTTTTTTGTTCAGTTTTTATGTGGGAACGACAAATTTCTGCAATCTGGTCCTAAAAGATATTTTATTATTTCACTGAATCCACTTCATCCATTGATTTTTATGTATTTTATATATTATGTATTTTATATATCTCTATATCAAATTCTATGCCCAATTTATTGAAGTTTTAAAAGAAAAATATTCTGAATTTTTCTCAATATATTCAAAAATATAATTTTTGAGTTTAAGATTTCTTATTTACCTGCAGTGTCTTGCAATTTATTATTTAAAACAAATGTAAACAAATGTAAAAAAAAAAAAAAAAAAAATCTCCTTATACACAACAGAATTTGTAATAATCTCTTTTTGTTGCATTTTTTTTTTTTTACTTTAAATGACATACTTGATATTCAAATTTTGCCAATCTTCAAAACATTATTCATGATATTATCTTTAATTAAAAATATTGCTCACCCCTATAGTAATTCTAATGTTTACCAGGTCAATGACAATAACTATTATATTATAAACATTATATAGGTAGATTGGGTTATTTAAAAGTTGTTTGGGCTCACAGCAGTTGAAACAAACCCCAATTAAAGGTGAGGAAAGGTGCCGCTCTCTGAATCACAGCCACGTCAGATCATGCAGCCATATGAATGAGCAGGTGGCTCCATTTGAATCCAAAAGCCTTGGCCAAATGTGCTGCTAGGTTCATCTTATCATTTCTTTATATGAAAAAAAAACACAGCAAACAATTCCAAAAGATATTTCAAATGTTTTTTTATGCTTCGCTCTCGTCAGGGCCTCGTTGCTCATCAAAGCACCAAACTTATGAACCTTTAAAACTTACAATGTTTGATTCAATCAACACAATTCTGTTTTCAGACAATTTGTAGCTCGCATGGTTCGCATTTTCACTACAACCCATAACAAAATTAATTATAGACAATGTTTTAGAAGCAGGTTAATTACTGAAATTACTTGGGAACTTTAATGTGTAGCTGAAAGTGCATTTAATGCTATTTAAATTCTACCTAAATTTGGCTTTATTCAGTCTGCACATTGCCAAACCTGTGTTGCTTAAGTCTTTGTCATGCAAAAAATAAAGTTAAAAAGTGGAAGAAAAAGCCTTTGTAAATCACTGAAACAAGTAAACCTAAGAGATACATAACTGAGGCTGATTTACAGAAATATAAGAACTGGGGCTGCACAATTCACAAAACTGATTTGAATGGATGCAATGATTAAGTTGCAAAAGCTGCAGTTTTTAAAGTGCCTCCACAAAAACAAAATATCCTGTTTTATTCTGCATACAAAAACTGCAAACCTTGTAGTTTAGATTTGTTGAAACATGTTCTGAAACAAGGGACAATAAATGTGACTAAAAGTGACACAAACACGATTAATAGTGACAAAAACATAACCGATAGTAACAAAAACGTGATTACCAGTGATAAAACCGCAACTAATAGTGAAAAATTAGCTTAAACTTTGAGAAAAAGCACAAAAATGCAACCAAAGTGTGTCTAAAAGTGTCAAAAATGCGACTAAAAGTGACAAAAACTGGTCTCAAAGTGACAAAAAGCATCAACATGTGACTTCACGCAACAAAAACGTATCTAAAAGTGACATAAACGTAACTAAAAATGACAAAATGCATTGAAAAGTGACAAACTACTCGACTAAAATGTGTCCAAAAGTGCCAAAAAGTGCAGAGCCAAAAAACTGACAAAAACGCTCTGAAACATGTGATTATTTGATTTGTTATAGTCACTTCACATTTCAGTCTTTTTGTCAATTCCCCGGTTGTGTTTAAAATGTGAATGTTGAGCAACAGAAAGTGACAAGAGCGTGTCTAAAAGCAGCAAAAACACGACTAGTAGTAACAAAAATGTGACTAATAGTGACTAAATACGACTAAAAGTGAAAAAAAAAGGAACTACAAGTAACAAAAATGCAACTACAAGTGACAAAAACGCAACTACAAGTGACACAAATTACACTAAAAGTGACAAAAAGGCAAGTGCAAGTGACAAAAAGTGTCAAAATGCAACTACAAGTGACAAAAACGCAACTAAAAGTGACAAAAACACAACTACAAATGACAAAACCATAATTACAAGCGACAAAAACGCAATTGCAAATGACATAAACGCAATTGCAAATGACAAATACGTAACTAATGGTGACACGAATGTGACTAAAAGTGACAAAAATGTGACTAATCATGACAAAAACGTGGCTAATAGTTACAAAAACTTGACTAATAGTAACAAAAACGCGACTAATAGTGACTAAAAATGCAACTACAAGTGACAAAAAGCATCAAAATGCAACTAAAGTGACTAAAAGACATGATTGAAAGTAATAATAAAGCATCAAGCGACAAAAACGCTTCTAAAAGTGACAAAAATGAGACAAAAAGCATCATTTTTGTTTATTTGTTACAGCCAATTCACATTTCAGTCATCTTGTCAATTCCCCTGGTTGTGTTTAAAATGTGAACTTTGAATCATATTATTAAAACATAACTTGCAAATCTAATCTCAGAAATGGTCAGAAAAATCACAGTCAGATATGATTCCTGAATCCTGCAATTAGAACTTCTTTCATTCAGAGTACTTCCAGTAGCCACAGTACGTCTTCAATAATTTCTACATCTTTACATCATTAGCATCTTCCCAGTCTGTCAGTTATCTATTTTCAATATGAAGGACACTAAACAATCAGTTACTTTTCAGTCAATAGACAATGGATGCCGATGTTTGTTTACGACATTACCTTGTACAACCTCACTTCAAACAGAATAGCTACATTTGTAATTAGTCATAATCCTCTGTTTCACTTTCTGCTCCACATTCCTTTCCCACTTAGCCATAAAACCTGAAAACAAGCCACAAACAACGTCAAAATTGCCCACTCTCTTTGATTACTCCAGAAAATAGACGGCCAAGTTTTATATGAAATCAAATAAATGTAGCAGTGTTTAATGGCCTCGCTGGTTGACCAAGGTTTTTGTACGTCTATACAGAAAAAAAGAAAAGAATAATAATAATAATCACGTTTTTAAATTCAACCTGGCTTTCTCGCAGTCCGCAGAGCGTCCTTGGAGATGAAGGACTTATTAAGCAAATAAAAAATGGTCGACATAGACACTTACACTGATCAAGACCAAACATTAAATAATTACTGTAATTCGCTACGGGTTCTTTTAAACGCTGTAACGATTTTGTTCTGTTTCTCTCCTGCAATAATTGATCTGATGAAGCCGGACTAAACAAACGACCTCTAAATTAATTGAGATTCTCCCCACCCTATCTGTACAGGAACGGTCGAAAAGCTTTTAAAGAAGAAAAGATAGCAGCAGAGTTAATAGTAGCCCAAGTCTTAATTCTATTAGAATTAGTCTGGCCCCTGATTCAGGTTGGATTTGCAAGAACAAATGGTCTAAAGACAAACTGTAATTGGATAGACTGAACCAATCGAAATCACATAGACTTTCATAAGTAAAACAGACGCAACACGGACGGAATTTGAACTGCAAGTACTTGGCGATGTCCTAATCTCACAACGGTCTAAAAAAAATGTCTATTAGTCTGCATGGCTCTAGATTGGTGCCTCAAACCATGCTCTACCCCGCTCTTTCACAACATTATCTGTGCCGTTTGCTGCTGATCTCAATCCCGTTCATTTTAGTTAGCGTTTAGCTCGTGAAACGCTGCCATAACGTTGCAAACATGCTTTCTGTTCTCTCACTGTCTACTGCTTAGTAATTATGGTTTGATCTGTGTTTATGGGATCCACGCTGATATGTAAATGAGCTGTGAAAAAAGTGTTAATGATCTTCATTATCGCAGCACTGATATTAGTCTAACCACACCTTTAGGGTTGTTCAGTTCTATAATAGACCTGTCTGTCAAAAATCATGTCGCATAAATAAAACTAATAGCGACTGACACCCTTTTTTATAATCAACAGCCCATTTATTTTATTTTTTAATCACTAAATACATCTGCAGTTACATTGGCTATTGGCACATCTAACCTCCTTTCTATCCTTCTGCCTGATGGGAGGGGTGTAAAAAAGACCAGGATGTCTGGGGTGCTGAGATTTGTTAGGAGTATCTATTTGATTACATTTTGTTAAATATCCTGTCAGCAGTTGCAAAAGAGACCAAATCAAACCTATTCCCTTAAAACATATTAAAAGATCACTTAATCAAAGGCACAAATCTAGAACATTGTATCCTTGTGCATAAGTATTTAAGATACATATTTTAATCACTGAGTGGTAAAAAGGGTACAATCCAGAATTTTAAAAATAAAAACGAACGTTAAGTTTAAAAAGGTATAAACAAACTTTAAAAAAAGTAAAGTCAGGGTTTCAGGTTTGAGGCACCTTGATGAACTACTGTAATACTTTGAGGGTCTATATTTGTATTTTGTATTTATTTATATCCCACACTGGGCGTACAAATATGGACTTCAGAGGGTACTGCCCCAGTGACAGGCGACTGTACCCCTGGAAGAACAATAGCGTACTCTCTTTTCTGTGAGTGTAATAAGTGTTCATTTTAGCCTGCCAAGGAAAAATGTACTAATTTTGGCCTGCTGAGGAAAAAAGTTTGGGCAACCAAACTGTGGGGTTTTGTCCTGCACCTGCTGATATCCAGTAGGTGTCCTCAATGCAGGGCAGATTTAGTTCAATTGTTTTTTTGTCCTAAATAACAACAGCCGTTGCCTTGCAGGACTTCTCAAAATTCTTGATTTAACCAACAGAAAGTTAGAAAGTCATGAAACAATCCTCATTGGTCAAGTATAGAGAATGGCTCACTGTCCCAGAGCATCCCCTGGGAAAAAATAGAAACCTCGAGAAGAACAACAGTGAAGGAAAAATCTTACTCTCACGGACGGATAGGCTGCAGAGGGTCCAGGGCTGAATCCATTTGCAGCTAGAGACATTGGTAAAATTGACAAGTTAAATATATAATAAGATGAAAGTTCAAAACCCTTGCATCCATCTTGGTGGAAAAAAACACCCTCGTGTTTAAAGGACTGAAATGTTGCACAGACCTATGCCAGAGACTAAATTGGAATATCACCCTGTCCCTCTCTTCAAAGACAGAGGAAAGAGCATGTTTGAGTGTGTGTGACTGTGTGTGATTGTGTGTGCAGTGGAATCAGCTCTGAGGTCAGCCAGCTGTAAAATAGACCACACAAGGGAGACACGGAATGAAAGAAATACAAGAAAACCACCAAAAACCTTAAGGTGGACATCTCAGGACATGACAAGGAGTTAATCTCAACAGATGGGGGCCAAGACGAGTTGAAGAGACCAATCAGATCACATTATCTTTGGCCGCAACGCTGACGACCGCCATCCATCTCCGAGTGTCCGGAGGCAGAGAAGGAACAAGAAGAAGTGTGGAGTAATCACTACAGCGGGACTGGGATGGCCTCAGTAGACGCGTTCCATCTTCTTCTGCGAGTCACGGATCAAAGCAGCCCTGGTCCTCTTTGAAGTGCTGGGGGAAAGGAAGGTGCGCTTCTTACCATCGGCTAATGAATCAAATTTTGCCTTGTAATTATCTCGCTGCATGGAATTTCAAAACATCATTGGTCTTTTGGCTTTTTCTTCTCGCTTTTATAAAGTGCAGGTGTGGGGTCGTAAAAACGGTTATTAATTCGGAAGAGGAAGAAAACTCACAGTCGACGTTAACCTTAAAGTCAGAGTGGAAGTCCGTGATGAACACCCGGCAACGGCAAAACTGGATGAAATTTCAATTACAAGATAACTGCGCATAATGGCGGAATTGGCCTTTGCAGGCGCCGACGCAACACTTGCTAATAAAGCAATTAGAGAGATAATTTACAGATGATTCAAGCTAATACAGTAAATATAGCGTTATTAAAAGGTAATTAGGCTGTGAATGGACCAGCGCACTGTCTCGACTCAGAGATGGATCTTTCTGGCTGTTCCGGTTAAATTATAAAGAAATACTGTATTGCAGTTTATATATATACAAAGACTTACTGATCTTAAGATAAAGCAGTACAGCGCAAAGTAAATATCTTTCATTAGCATTTATGGATGAAGATTGCTAACATGTTTTCAAGACTAATGCCATCAAAACCAAGAGCAATTAAAGGCCGAAAAGCGTGGTCTATACTTTGAGGACAATATGTATGGGCTGATTGGCCCCTCCTTGAACCGCCACCTTAACGTGGTGGAGGGGTTTGAGTACCCGAATGATCCTGGAAGCTATGTTGTCGGGGGCTTTATGCCCCTGGTAGGGTCACCCATGGCAAACAGGTCCTGGGTGACGGGTCAGATTAAGAGCGGTTCAAAAGCCCTTTATGAACAGTACAACAACAAGGTCGTTTACGTCGCCCGGATCGGCGTTACCGGGGCCCCACCCTGGAGCCAGGCCTGGGGTGGGCGCTCGACGGCGAGCATCTGGTGGCCTGGCCTTTCCCCACGGGGCCCGGTCGGGCACAGCCCGAAGGAGCGACGTGGGGCCGTCCTCCCGTGGGCCCACCACCTGCGGGAGGATCCATAAGGGGCCGGTGCGAAGTGATCCGGGCAGCAGTCGAAGGCGGGGGCCTCGACAACCAGATCTCCGGAGCTTGTGCGGGAGGTTGAGCGCTACCGACTAGATATAGTCGGCCTCACCTCCACGCACAGCCTGGGCTCTGGAACCTGTCTCCTCGAGAGGGGCTGGACGCTCCATTTCTCTGGCGCGTTCAAGGGAGAGGCGGCGGGCTGGTGTGGGCTTGCTCATAGCCCCACAGCTCAGCCGTCACGTGTTAGAGTTTACCCCGGTGAACGAGAGGGTCGCGTCCCTCCTCCTTAGGGTGGGGGACAGGTCTCTCACCGTTGTGTCGGCCTACGGGCCGAGCAGCGGTGCAGAGTACCAGACCTTCTTGGAGTCCCTGGGAGGGGTACTGGACAGTGCACCACCCGGGGACTCCGTTGTTCTACTAGGGGACTTCAACGCCCACGTGGGCAACGACAGTGACACCTGGAGAGGGGTAATCGGGAGGAACGGCCCCCCCGATCTGAAACCGAGTGGTGTTCAGTTATTGGACTTCTGTGCTAGTCACAGTTTGTCCATAACGAACACCATGTTCAAGCACAAGGGTGTCCATCAGTGCACGTGGCACCAGGACGCCCTAGGCCGGAGGTCGATGATCGACTTTGTTGTCGTGTCATCTGACCTTCGGCCGCGTGTCTTGGACAACCTGGGTGAAGAGAGGGGCGGAGCTGTCAACCGATCACCACCTGGTGGTGAGTTGGATCCGCTGGCGGGGGAGGAAGCCGGACAGACTTGGCAGGCCCAAGCGCATTGTGAGGGTCTGTTGGGAACGTCTGGCAGAGCCCTCTGTCGGCAGGGTCTTCAACTCACACCTCCGGGAGAACTTCTCCCAGATCCCGGGGGAGGCTGGAGACATGGAGTCCGAGTGGACCATGTTCTCCACCTCCATTGTCAATGCGGCAGCTCGTAGCTGTGGTCGCAAGGTCTCTGGAGCTCGTCGCGGCAATCCCCGAACCCGGTGGTGGACACCGGAAGTAAGGGATGCCGTCAGGCTGAAGAAGGAGTCCTATCGGGCCTTGCTGGCTTGTGGGACTCCTGAAGCAGCTGACAGGTACCACAGGCCAAGCGTACTGCAGCCCGTGCAGTTGCAGAGGCAAAAACTCGGGATTGGGAGGAGTTCGGGGAGGCCATGGAGGAGGACTATCGGTCCGCCTCAATGAAATTCTGGCAAACCGTCCGACTCCTCAGAAGGGGGACGCAGTGCTTCACCAACACCGCGACGGTGCGGGTGGGGAGCTGCTGACCTCGACTGGGGATGTTGTCGGACGGTGGAAGGAATACTTTGAGGATCTCCTCAATCCCACTGTCACGTCTTCCGAGGAGGAAGCAGAGGCTGAGATCTTGGCGGTGGACTCATCCATCACCCTGGCTGAAGTCACTGAAGTGGTAGGCAAGCTCCTTGGTGGCAAGGCTCCGGGGGTGGATGAGATCCGTCCCGAGTATCTTAAGTCTCTGGATGTTGTGGGACTGTCTTGGCTGACACGTCTCTGCAACATCGCGTGGCGGTCGGGGACGGTGCCTCTGGACTGGCAGACCGGGTGGTGGTCCCTCTGTATAAGAAGGGGACCGGAGGGTGTGTTCCAACCACAGGGGGATCACACTCCTCAGCCTCCCCGGTAAGGTCTATTCCAGGGTACTGGAGAGGAGAATCTGACCGAT
This sequence comes from Rhinogobius similis, assembly GCA_019453435.1. Lineage (NCBI taxonomy): Eukaryota > Metazoa > Chordata > Actinopteri > Gobiiformes > Gobiidae > Rhinogobius > Rhinogobius similis. The sequence continues at coordinate 3,807,067 of CM033639.1, read as the reverse complement.
AGTCGAACCTCGGATTCAGGAGGAGCAGTGTGGTTTTCGTCCCGGTCGCGAACACTGACCAGCTCTATACTCTCCATCGGGTGCTCGAGGGTTCATGGGAGTTTGCCCAACCAGTCCACATGTGTTTTGTGGATCTGGAGAAGGCATTCGACTGTGTGCCCCGGGCGCCTTTGTGGGAGTGCTCCGGGAGTATGGGGTCCGGGGCCCATTGCAAAGGGCTGTCCGGACCCTGAATGACCTGAGCAGGAGCTGTGTTCGCATTGCCGGCAGTAAGTCAGACCTGTTCCCAGTGCATGTTGGACTCCGCCAGGGCTGCCCTTTGTCACCGGTTCTGTTCATAGTTTTTATGGACAGAATTTCTAGGCGCAGTCAGGGCGTGGAGGGCGTCTGGTTTGGGGACCACAGGATCTCTTCTCTGCTGTTCGCGGATGATGTCGCCCTGATGGCTTCTTCAAGCCAGGACCTGCAGCATGCACTGGGACGGTTTGCAGCCGAGTGTGAAGCGGCTGGGATGAGGATCAGCACCTCCAAATCCGAGGCCATGGTTCTCGACCGGAAAAAGGTGGATTGCCCTCTCCGGGTGGGTGGAGAGTCCTTGCCTCAAGTGGAGGAGTTCAAGTATCTCGGGGTCTTGTTCACGAGTGAGGGAAGGATGGGGCGTGAGATTGACAGGCGGATCGGTGCAGCGTCTGCAGTGATGCGGGCGCTGTATCGGACCGTTGTGGTGAAGAGAGAGCTGAGTCGAAAGACAAAGCTCCCGATTTACCGGTCAATCTACGTTCCTACCCTCACCTATGGTCATGAGCTTTGGGTAATGACCGAAAGGACAAGATCGCGGATACAAGCGGTCGAAATGAGCTTCCTCCGCCGGGTGGCTGGGCGCTCCCTTAGAGATAGGGTGAGGAGCTCAGTCACACGGGAGGAGCTCGGAGTGGTGCCGCTGGTCCTCCACGCCGAGAGGAGCCAGTTGAGGTGGCTCGGGCATCTGTTCAGGATGCCTCCTGGACGCCTCCTCGGGAGGTGTTCTGGGCATGACCCACCGGGAGGCGGAACCTGGGAAGACCCAGGACACGCTGGAGGGACTACGTCTCTCGGCTGGCCTGGGAACGCCTCGGGATCCCCCCGGAGGAGCTGGAGGAAGTGTCCGGGGTGAGGGAAGTCTGGGAGTCCCTGCTCAGACTGCTGCCCCCGCGACCCGGCCCCGGATAAGCGGAAGAAAATGGATGGATGGATGATTCTGATAATTATCTATACATTACACCTTTCATAATTATAGTTAACTATTTTTTGGCACTGCTTAATGTATCAGACATTGTCATTCACCATTTATTTCTGTGTCTTTCTGTGACTTTTGGATAAACATTGCTCCTACACTTGTTGGCCGTTATAGGACGCAGCATACAGCCGATCCACTTCATTTTAGCTTCATTTTCATCATTTCTTCATTTTCAGCCGGTTTCATGAAAAAGAAGCATCAGTCTGTGTATTTATTTGTCCACTTGGAGCTGAGTCAACACCGAATTAGAAAATATCCTTTAAAGTCACTGTCAAACTTGTGGACTATTTTGTGAATTAAAAGGGCTAAAGGTAATTTTTTTCGTCTTTATTGTTTTGTCTTTATTTACGTCTTGGCCTTGGTAATATTTACGTCTATGGTCTATGCCAAGGATGTTATCGTGCTTTTTCATGAATAATGGATCGTCATGACCAATGTCTTTTCCCAGTTTAATTACAAAACCCAACCAAACGGCTCACTTCTCTCATTAGCCGAACGGTCCGCTCTTTCCACACTTCCAGCCATAAATATCCATACTGTCTCTCCTCCTCTGACGTAGGGCCAGTTGCCAAATAATACTAATTTGACATCATAAATTTTCTCACACTTTTTTTTCGATTTTATTAGCTTGTCACCGACAGTGTTTCTCTGCCCAGTTAGCCATCCATCAATCCCGGCGCATAAAGGATGTTCCGATACGTTCTCCGCAATTCCCAAGGCCCATGTCACCCCGCCCTGTCACCGCCGCGGTAAATCTGCTTTCTGCTTGCTTAGATAAAGTTTGACCCCTTGTCTCGTTTGGACCACTTGCTTGATGGACAACTTTAAGGCTGCCAAGCGAACAGCCAAGTTAAGAATTCTACTTTTTCTACACTTTTTTTTTGCACTTTCAACCTTTCTGTCACAAATTCTGGATGTATGTCTCAAGAGAGATGACCTGACCGGTTGGAGTCCGAAGACAGCGGCCGCGGTCCGGAATGCGATGATAAACAACGGTGAACTTTTTACGGACACATTTGGAGACACTGAATATGTTGTTTATCTGCGGGGACGGCAGCGTGACTTGGCATCTTTACAAAGGCCGTGGATGTACTGGCGTCCGCTGTGATGTGTTTGGACAATAAGGTAGAATTTGTGGCCTCAGATATGGCCTTATGAGGGATACAGTGGACAGGTTTTATAAACTTTCCTCTGTCTGCTCGAGGGATCTAACTTGAATTTATATCAGCCAAGAAGGTCAGGGCGACATAAGCTTGGTATAGCGCACTGAAGTTTTGATTTTTACAGGGTTAGCTGCTACCTGGCATCTTCTCACTTGCTAATTAAAAGACAAATATTATTGGTATTGTCATTGGCCTTTATACCTGCTCTTGAGTATCTTTACTTTGACATCTTAGGTTTTAGAAATAAAAATAACATGTTTTTACACAGAACAATACAATTTTATCACAGCCTTGGGAGATGCCATATCTAACTGCTATATAATGCTATATAACTTAGCTGTGGCTCCATCTACTGGCTGCAGGGGCAATTACACATATTTGTTTATCCATAATGTTTTGTAATGCAGCTGTACAGGAATGTGACCCAGTTGTAGTTAACATGTTTAAATGGCAGAAATGCTCAGATGATTTATGGACTTAAAACAGCAGAAGATTCTCGGACAAGTGATGTCAGTTATCGAAAAACGTCACACATCGAAGAAATTCAGAACACAGTGTTCTTGACGGTCGAAGGGGGAGAAGATTTTCAAACCAGGATTCATCAAACAAGTGTGAATGAAGCTAAATGCAACTCTAGATATGTTTTTGATAATGGAACAATGTTAGAAGATGGCTAAAAGCTACAAAAAAAGTCAATTTTACACAATGTTTGTCCTAATCAATAAAATAACCATCTCAATATTTAACCATCTCAACCCCACTAAGTTTTTGAGTATTCAGCAAAAAAAAAATGGATGGACAGATTGTTCCCCTTGTCATTAAACCAATCAAAGTTGTATTTAAACTGATTCGAGCATATCATGTAATCTTCTCCTGCAGACAAGACTCCAGGTCTTCACTGCCCACTGATATTTATGATATGATTATGATAATGATCCACATGTGTCGTAGATCAGAACTACATGGAAGACAGATGAATCTATTTTAAATGAAAACAATATAATTTAGTAAAATTACCTCCAACTGTACAATAAATTATTCAAATAAACAATTTTACAGCTGATGATACATTTTTCCAGTTTAAAATAATGACTGGAAATCCATTTTATTTTGCTGTGGGGGTCCCAGCCTCAAAAGTTACAGAACTCCTGCTGGAGAACGACACTCTGGATTGGGATGGGGCTTACGTAATTGAAACCGGGATGAGGGGGCCTTTTTACTCTCACACACTCGGGGTACTGTCCTGAAAAAGTCGGACTGCAGACGGCGCTTTCGTCCTTCCTCTATCGTTATGAAGATAGCGACAAAACCTGTGTAAGTCAGCTGACAAGACACGTGACAACTCTAAAGAAGATTGCGAGAGAGCAGTCTAAATGGCCATGTACGCTGTGAAAGACAAGCTGAAACATGTTTTACAAATTCTCCTCATTGAACTAACAATGCAGACTGTGGGTATTCAGTCGATGTTCTGTTGAAAGTTTCTCTCTTTATACTTCAAAAAGCACAGTTTACCTCACGTACCATTCTGAACTTGTTTTATTTGAGCAAAGCAAACACTCTCCATGAAGGTACAGTGTGCTGTGCGGTGCAGATACATTTATCCGTGCGGTTTAAATGAGCTTTGTGAGCGCGCAGTGAGGGGGATCTACATGGACTGCTTTGGCTGCGCTTGTGTTAGACCTGGGATTGTGTTGTGCTTATTCCCATTTGATAGGATTAGCTCTGACACGGTAAACTGCGCGCTAAAATGTGTTCTAACATCGCATCAGGCCTCCAAATGCATTCCGCCGCACAGACTCCACACTGTTGATTTGTAATTAGGGGCTGTCATTGTAAGACGAGCTAAGATAAGGGGTCAAGGTGCAAGTGTAAGCGGATTAGAGAGGTGTGGAGAATGCAGCCATCAACACGCCATTGAATATGTATTACAGCCCGGCAAGGATTTACTCTTATTTCACAGGACGTAGAAGGCAATCTCGAAGGCCATAAGTAAAGAAAAATGTAATGATTTGCTTTCTATTGTGAAATAACGCCAAACTTGGTATTTAGGAGTTTATCACTGAAAGATGAGAGCAAAGTATCATTTTTTTTCTTTGCTTTTTCTTGTTTCTTCTTTTTTTCCATTTTGTTTTCTTTGACACTTGATCTCAGACAAAACTTTAAATTCCAAAGGCTTTTCTCAAAATCAGCTATTATCTGGATTAAGTTCAAAATGTTTGTATTGTATATAGTTTTAGAAAGTGAAAAAGCTTAGGAATCCAGGAATGGAAGAAATAATTGCATTTTTCTGACCATTTTGAAAATGCTCAACCTTGCCCTGTTGCACTCCTAAAATACAAACCAAGAACTGCAGTGGAATGTTTATTGTAGCAATGTTTAGAGTTGAAAAGGGTTCAACCAATTACTAATTACTGAAAATATGAATTTTCATTTAATAATATAACATTTGTAATACTCGGCCAGAAAAAGGGGCATTAGGATTCGGAAAAAATAAGAAGCAAAGGGTAAAAAATGTCATTAAACTTACATTTAAAGGAGGAGATAGACTTTAAAGTGCGAATGACAGGTTTTTATGATTTGTTGTAAATGTAAATTATAGTTTTACACCAATCAAGTAACCATTTGTGGAGAGAAGTGTAAAAATCTGTTGAAAATTACAGGAAGTAAAAAAAAAAAAAAAAAATCACACGACGAAGATTCAGATTCACTCCATCCTAAAGTTACCCATAATTTACACAAAATAACCAACTTATTTTTTTACCCTCTAAACATGAATTCAACAAAAATAAAGGTGCTCACATATATTTTTATTTGCAAAAAAAAACAACAACAAAAAAATTGTACAGTGTTGTTGATATGGTAATTTCCTAGTGTGATGTCATCATTTACAACCAGGAAGTAAAATTACAAAGCTAAAAAAAAAAAGAAAGAAAAAAGCTAAACTGGGATATAATTTGTATATTTTTAGCCAAATTTTAAACACATTTTACCTGGACTTTAGTTAAATGAACCTTAAATAAACCTGTCAGGGGCACTTTAAAGGTGCACTGTGATTGATTTATTTATCTTGTTGACAAAGAATTCTTGAATTGTTGTAGATTTAAGAAATCAGACCATACTTCCCCTGTGTGGGTGCATTTCAACACATTCCAGCTGATTTAACTACACCGTTTTCATTTATAATGTTACAATTTATTTACTATTTTGCTTTATTAGTGGGGGCTTGGACAGAGAATGAATACACTTGACAACCCCAGACTGATTTGTTGGCCTTTTTCTTGTTTAAAAGTACACTGCACCACTTTATTGTGATATTGAGAGAATTATTTCAGAGCTTTGCGTCTATGATGATCAGGATAGGCATCTTGTTGGGGGCCCCTTAAGGTCGGGGGCCCATGGTAACCGTCACCTGTTGCCCAATGGTAAGTCCGCCACTGTCTATATTGCATCGTATTATGTGACTTTCAGAATATGTTTGAAGAGAATCGGGAGCTGTCTAAATAAACGGCGGCAGAACGCACGGATGGATAGAGTGCGTCATCCTAAATTAGCCTTGAACGTGGAGTGACAGGAAAGTGTGCGGCGCACCTGCACGCTCAGTACTCCAGCGAGAAGTGCTGAAGAAGACAGCTCCTGGCCCATCCCGCCCGCGACGCATTCACAACTTTCCATAGAGATTGATCTTTTTATTTGCCATCAATTCCACTCTGGTTTTGTCATCAAACAGTAACACAACAATCAAGTGCCGCTGTGAATTATAGGCGGGCGGAATAAATCTGCAGCACGGAGGCCTCGATGAATGCAGAGTACAATACGACGTGTGAAAGGGAAAGAATGGTTTAGTGTCGAGGATTCACACGCTGCTTGAGAATACCCGTATTCTCAGACATGTTCAATGGACCGCGGGGAAAATGTATAAGAAATACTACGGCTGGGCAATACTGACCGAAAGGAATATCTTAATATATTTTGGAGTATCCCGATCAATATTTAGACCATATTATGTCAATCCAGGTGTTAAAATATGTCTTTAAAAGTTTTTGTTGAGGTTTAACCATGACAAATGTGAATCACAAAAGTGCAGTAACACCTTTTACCCTTATTGTAAAGTTTGTAACTTAACTTTTTTTTCCTTTTATCAGCCATTTTTGTAGCTTTTTTTTGCTATAAATGTTATACTCCATAAATCAAATCAACTTTTGCATATCTTCAAACAAAACTCACAATTTTATCTCAAATTCAATATATTGTTCACCCCTTAAACACATTGCCAGGAAAAATAAGTCTCTAAAATACAATAATTATACAAACAGTCAAATTTCACCACATTTCAACAAATTTAATTTGACATTTCTTTTGGCAATGTAAACACCAGAGGCATTTTGAATTTCCAAAAGTGCAATCAATTAAATCTTCAGTAAATTGAAATTCATGTATTTATTAATTGAACTGTTACAACAATCCACCTAAAATATGTTAATGTACCATTAAATATTCAAATAGAAAAGTAGACTGTATATTTGAGAAAGGTGAACATTCTATATTTTGCATTGTTGAGTAAATGGCTTCAGACATAAAACCCATCTCAAATCAATGAGCAATATATGCAAATTTAGAATTGTATTGTATTTAACCTTTATATAAATATATTATACACAGTCATTGAGATTAAATAATAAAGGTGATTTGCTGTGAACAGAAATATATAGAAATATTCTGAACAGGATTGTGCCTCTCGACAAAATAAGGATTTTTTTTATCACACTGTCAGATGGATTCACAGCTCATACCACACGCCGGATGAGAATGCCAAATTGTGATTCGCATCCATTTGCACCTGATTTCAGGGACATGTTTTACCGACGCCCAGACTGTTTAACATCTGTATTCTTGGCGCCTTCTTGTCTCAGAAATGTTGCTTTTATCCAGAGGGATGGAGGGGGTGATGAGGCAAGAAGAGCTGCAGTCTGCGCGCCTCCCTTTGGGCTACATTCTCCTCTCCGCTGCTGCTGTTGCTGATGCATCTTCTGTGCAAATAGTCGCCCATAAACTCCTATATGACACTGCATTACTGTTTGTAGGGCCATTTCCCCAAGTCCCAGCATAATACAAGACTGGCACATACAGCGCTGTGGAATTTTATATCTTGCTGACAACCAAACAGAAACCGTGACACAAATCTTGAAAAACAAAACACATTCTTGTACCGCTCGGCAGCTGAGTGGATGGCACACATGCCAGGCTCCATGTACAGTCGGCCACAGCGTCTTGAGTTCAGTTCCACTTCAGACAATCAGCAGCATGTCCTAACTCATCCCCTCTTTACACTGCACTGTCTTGTTTTAATGCACTGTAAATATAAAATGTTCAGTATATTGTATGGAAAAATAAACAACTAAATAAAATGTGTTTGTTTGTATATAAGCAGGTGTCACTATACAGTAGTCACAACCCGCCAGCAACATGGCAGCCTTTCTGTGTCGAGAACCACCAGCTACACAGTCTAACACCACACAGACAAGCTGAGTGAAGTGTTTTGCCAAAGGACACCTCCAAACTTTACATTTGATAATTTAAATCAAGTTAAATATATGAAAGCACCGAATTGTATGCCTCGAGACTTACATAATTTACGTACGTTTAAGTCCAGTCAAAAGAGGACAGAAAGGTGCACTACCTTCTACCATAGAGGCTAAAGCAGTGTGACGTCATCCATAGCAGTTATAGCGGCTAAAGTGAAACCAGGCTCCATATTTGGAAATCTGAGAGCCCGTATCGTGGCAACCACACGGACCAATCAGGAGCGAGGTTGTTAATGGTTTCCGACCCTTGGCAGGAGGGGATGGCGGCAACGACCCGCACTAGGTGTCAATCAAATCTGTTGCTAACGTGAGAAAAACCTACCTGTGGAAAAGGAAGCACCTGATTGGTCTTTATTGGTAATAACTTGACTTTAATAACTTGATGACGGAAAAAACACCAGGATCATGTAGAGCCGTGTTACTCATTGCGCGACTCGTGAGCCGCATGTGGCTGAGTGCAAATGTTTACGACAGAGTTACAGCTGCACTGGTGACTGCTGTGCATCCAACGCTTCAACTTAAGTTAGCGCACTGGCCAAATAACGACATCTAGCCGAAAAAAACTGGATATATATATACACGTTTGAAATAATTTTACATACGCAAATGAAAGGTACTCAGAGCAAAAAACCAAAAGTACGACTACAAGAGTGGATGATGATGTTTTGCGGCTCACTCATTTTTGGTTTGCCAATGCGGCTCTCCTTTAAAAAATAGTGAGGACCACTGATGTAGAGTGTCAAAACGGACATTTTAGTTCCATATGGTGAGGGCACCCCGTCCCAGAAAGTGAAGAAAGTGAACGGCAGCTCAGCCTCCATGGGCACTTCCTGTTTTGAACGCATGCAGCGGGCTGCCCAGTGTTTTACAGTCTGCCTTACTTTTCTGGTGGAGGGCGCTTGTTTCCATGGAGATGTTATTGCTTTGCCACAGTTTGGCATTAAAGGTGCACTAAGTGACAAGTCTGTCACCTGTTTATTTTTTATTTTTTCCTTAAAATGTAGCTTTTCTGGGAAGGTTCCACAGTGTGACATAAACTCCTCTTTCTTTAATTTGTTCAGTTAAAGAAGTTTTTTTTTGGCCAAAAAGAGCTTGGTTTGCTGCTTGTCTCCAGGACATTGCTTTTGCTTTTATTCCATCTGCAGGAGAATAGAATGTTTTATACCCTCTGCCAGCAAACTGATTGTTAAGTGATGATGTCCTCAATTTTACTTCCGGCTCCAGCCTTTTCATTATAATGGAACTTTTGGTGATTTTAAACTGCTCCAGGGTTTTGAACGAAGTTGTTTTGAAATTCAAAACTGCACAAACATAATCAGCGAAGTCTGGTCTTCCTTAGAGATATGTTTGCAAAAAAAAGTTTGTTTCCTAATCCAGTCCTAATCCAATATTTAATTCATCAGGGGGCTCAGACAAATAGTGTTTCTGCTGTTTTGCCAATGGAACTGGGAACATTTTGGACCCGTGACATTGTCACACTTAACAATCCCATTGAGCCCCTTTAAACCTATCTATCTCCAAGCAGATGACACCACCAGCACCAGCCACAGGTCAGATCTGTGGAGAGGAAAGCCTGCCTACAGTAAGAGTAAATGTCAAGATGTTTCTTTATTTCTTCAATAAAGCTATTTAATGAATACAAGTTAGATGAGTTCAGAGTCATTCAGTGTAATCCCCCCATTCATTCCATCCAGGCAAATCCATAACATCTCCACAAAGGGCCTCCCCCACCAGAAAACAATAGTGCAGATTTATGTTGAAGAGCATTTACCCTTGAACTAGAAGCTCTGAGGTTTAAGCTCAGCATTCTATCTAAGTCACGGTTTCATTTCATGCTCTTGAGTCTAATTTTCAACATGAAGGCTTCTGTAAATATCCATTACTTCTGCTTCTAAAAGCGCTGTTTCACTTCACGTTCCCTCATTTTAAACAAATGTGCAGCATCAGCACCATCCTTGGAGTCAGTCAGACAATACTCAGTGTCACTTCCTTCATCTGAGCGCAGGTAAAACGCTGGCTCAGACACAGTACGCTGCTCCAGACAGCACAAGGCTAAGGCGCGCATGTCTGGGTCGCACTAACACATGTCCCTGGTTTGTGCTCAGAGTAGAAAGCAGAGGAGAAAAGGCTGCTTTCTGCTGCCAGTAAGACTGCTCTGAAGTTTGTGAAACGAAAGCTTTTACATGACTGGAACAACTAGAAAGAGCCGGCTGTCTAACTCTTCCTTTGTTTTCCTTGATGCTTTCACATTAAATTCTGTGTTGAAAATGGTATGTTTACAACTCGAGGCCTGCATGGGGAAGACATTTGTTAGAGCAAGGTGAGGGGAATTAAAAGTAGTATGCAAAAAATACACTTCTATGTGAGATATTTCATGAACATAAATAGGTCCTCTGATATTAAGAAACCATGTTCGAATCAAATATGTCACTTTTTTGGTTGTAATGTTTTGTGTTTTAGTTTAGTGTCATTTACAGGGACCATGCACATGAGCATTAATCAGAGAACCATTGAAGAGATGCTTTGTACCAGACTATAGATGTCAGGGCTCATTTCCATCTGCAGTGTCTGAGACATACAAAACCATAGAATGAACTGGAGTTGTGAAGTATGGAAAACCAGATACTAATCAATTCTAAAACTAGTATCAAAACTAGATACTACTTTGAGCAAATTTTATTACAAAAATATATATATATCACATTAACAGGACTAAATGGGACCTTTCCTGAACAGTTGAGAATGATTTTGCTGTATCAGAACTAGTGCAAGACCAGAATGTTTAATAATGAAGTATTATTACTTAGTGTCAAAAATGTCAGTCTATTGTCCTAAAAGAGCATTTGTAATTATCCGTGTGGTATCAAAATCTGTATCGAGAATCAAGTACATTCCTCAGTATCACATAGAGTTTGAAATTCTAGTATCAACAACACTAGAACGAACAAACAGCATAAAACAATGCCATGTGTACATATTTAAGCTAGATGTGTGAAAAATGCACTGATGACAAAAGTTAATTAATTTCTGTCAACTGGACAAAGGTTTTAAGAGTGAAAAAGTTTTCTGCTTTCTCAGTCAGAGAAACTGAAGAAGCTGCTTGGATCTTGGATGAGCGAAACGTCTTCACTCAGTGGCACCATATTGCCACTTACCAGCAATTACAGTGGTATTTATAGTGGTACTCTGAATGGTACCAGTACTGACAGTTACCTTTGTTTACAGTAGTACTGACAGTGGTACCATATTGACAGTTACCGACAATTACAGTGGTACCAGTGACTGTGACAGTACCACTGTCAGTACCACTTTAAGTACTGATAACTGTGTGTGGTACTACTGCTACTGTAAGTACCACTGTAACTATCTAAGTACCAGCCTAACTACCAACTAAGTAAGGGGCTGCATTTTAAAGTGCTATCAAAACCTTTGTCCAGTTGACAGAATTTCATTTTCTTTTGTCATGGAGCCTACCTGGACGACTGAGGAGCAACAGACAAATTCATAAATCCCTTCTGTGTTGTTAAAAAATTGAGTTATATTTATGTCCAAAATGTTCTGAAGTCTTTGCATAACTAACCTAACAAACTAACCAGTTTGTTCCATTCTGTTACAGATTTGAAAATGAAAGCTGATTGCCTTGGTGTTGTTTCCCTTTAGGTTTGCTGCACTGGCCATTGGATGTTAGCCTGTTGTTTTGCTCATCTGTTCACATGAGAATCGTGAAGGTGCCATTTAGTTAATGATCTTGAACAACAGTCAAAAATTAGCAAATTGAATAATGCATCCAAAGCTTAGCAGTTAATGTTTGCTAAGTATTATGCAGTGATAATATCCTCATGGTTTTCTATGAAGAATCTTAATTGTAGACAGATTCCAAGGGTTTTAATGTCATCTTAAATCCCTGTGACCACCATGTAATGATAAACATGAGATGAGATAGTATCATTGTATTCATAAGTTTTGGCTTCTTTGGTGTTTGGCGAGTGCACCCAAAAGTTGACAAGAAAATTAGACAATTAGGGTTGCCAGATTACGGCTAAAAGCAGTTTGCCGTAAAGGCTCTATATTACAGGATGTGTCCGTCAGACCCCTAATGGCATCCCAGGCTCCGTTGGGAATGTATTTCGTTTTTAAAGAATGCATTTTAAGATAGTGCCTTTAATGTTTTGTGTTCTGCAGCTATTATTTGATTATTTGACCCATGTTTTAAGCCAGATGGCCTCCCAAAGGCCATTGATCCAGATTTAAACTTGTCATTTTTGAGTTATTTAAAGTTGATACTTTGTAAGGTACCATAATGGAACAATAAACATAAGTGTTAAACATGCAGCGTTGTATCAGGCAGCTGTCTAATCTTTAACACTTTCAAAATGATTCAGCTTTGTGGCTGCTGTCTGAAGTGGTGGAAAAACCTTTGTGTCACATCTATACTTGTGCAACATGTGAAGGAAAAATCATTTACAAAAGTTGATCTGTCAGAATGTTCCCAAGTTACTTAGGACAGTTCAGTCAAAGTTATACCCAAGATCAAGAATGCACTGGTCATCAGAGGAAGGCCGGCGTCTTGATTTGATTGCAAATGCCATGCCACTGAACCCATTTGAGCAGATTCTGAGATACATTCACTTTGTTGATAACTATTCACAGGAGCAAGGAAATATTGATAAGCTCTTCAAAATCAGGCCAGTGTTGGATACACTCAAAAAAACCTTCCGTGAATCCTAAAGAATTCCAATCAATTGATGAACAGATCATTTCATTCAAGGGCCGTTTGTCTCTCAGGCAGTACATCCCAAAGAAACCCAAACCCTGGGGTGTGGAAGTGTGGGTTAGAGCAGGGAGCTCTGGATACATGCACAGATTCAAAGTGTGTCAGGGTTTGCTGGGCTACAGCTAAAGAATCACAGGGTGTTTTTTGACTATTTCTTTTGCACCATTCCACTTATTCAGGCACTGAAACAGCAAGGCATCTGTGGCACTGGCACATGCTGTAACAGACACCAGGGAGCACAACTGAAGCTGAAAAGTGAAAAGAAACTCAAAGTAGTAAGAGGATCTTGCTCTATTGTCACCAGAAAACGCCACTGTCACACGCTGGCTGGATAGTTCCGTGATTCACATGGCCTCTTCCTGTGTTGGCCAGTGCCCATTGGACTTGGCCCAGAGATGGAGAAAGAATTCTGATGATGCTCAACATCCAGAGGCCATTTTCCGTGAAGTTTTACAATCAGCATATGGGAGGGGTGTCGCAATGTATCCCCACAGACGCAAAAACAAGCGATGGTACCTCCGAGTGTTCTTCCACTTCTTGGACGTGACCACTGTGAATGTCTGGCACATCTACAGAATGTGGAAATTGGACAAGGATCTTCTGATGATGATTTTTATTTATAGAGCGCTTTTCCACCTAACAGGCACTCAAAGTGCATTCTGCATTTCAAGGCGTCTGGAGCTCATGCGCCAATAAATGCAACTTCCTTCCAGACACCAAGACAAGGAGGACCCAGTGCCACCTTTGCCTCCTTTGAAGCGCAGAGCAGTGTCCAAGGCCCCTCCTGAGATAAGGTTTGGACCTGGAGACCACTGGCCCAGGCTCACTGAAGCAAGAAGTGCAAACAGATGCCATGACTCTGCCTGCACACAAAAAACAAAGTATATCTGCAAGCAGGGTCTTGTGGCTTTGTGCCCTAGGTGCTTTGCCAATTTCCATACAAGATAACCTTTTCCCGCTAAAGACACACAGCACTGATGTACTCAAGTACATTTGAAAGAATGTATGCCATAGTATAGGCTGATAAGTAATAGTAGGCATGTTCATTGTTATGGCTGGAGTCATTTAGACTGTACTATCTGTGCTTCAAAGAAGTTTATTTTTCTCTGGTTGAATGTTTTTGTAATACCTTTAATAGTTCTGGAATATGTTCAGAATATATGAACACAATGTTAAAGAGAAAACAAAAACCTGTTTTATAGTGTTTACAATATTTCTTTTTAATAATTGTTTTCTCAAACACATATTTCATCTGTTGTTCAAATGCCTTGTCCACCCTAGTGGACAACTCCTTGAAGAATGCATGTTTGAAAAAAATGGTGGTGATTTTATTTATTTTTTCCCATGCCTAAAGAGTGATAAAAACACTTTGGAAAAAAAATCCTGAAGTAGCCCATCACAATTCAAGCCTGAAAGGGTGAACTTACATGCACAGCAGACAAACTTGATAAAAGTACACAGAATGCCACATTGATTGTTTTTGTAAACAACAAGGTTAGTTCAGTTTGTGACATTATTTTAACATTATTGATTAAATTGAATTTTGGTTAGCTTTAGCTTTGAGACAGAAACACCTTTTATCAAACACAGGTTTCCCCCTAGTGAGGTATTCATATCCTACATGTAGGTCATAACATGCTGAAAGTGATTATCAGCTGTTAACCGCTTTGTATTCATTGATTATTGATTTATTCTAGCGGCACTCGGCTAATTCTCCATAAGGAATGAATGGAGCAGGAAGTGAAGCCCCGCATTTTTATGGCCACCAGAACTAGCTGCTCGGTTTTGTGAAAAGGGCCCATTACACACAAAACTAATGTCAAAAAGCATGAAGAAAACAATGACAATTAATTAATTAAGAATACTTAATGTATTGGTTGATTTTTCTTTACAGATGAGTAAAAGTAGACTTCATCAGAGTTAAAAAATGTATCAAATTCTTTGTAACCACTGCCATATTTCACCCTAGCTAAAATCATTTGATGTGATATCACTACAGTCCATTATTTCAAGAACTGCAAAATCCCTTGATTAAAAAACTAACAATTGATCATCCACCTGTCATGCGCCTCCAAAAAAACAATAAAAACAATCCATTTGACATTTGAATTACTTTTAAACTTCCCTTTAAAGTCAGACATTAAACACACTTTTTCCAGCACATTTTGCATTAAACCTCAATGCTTGCACTAAAATCCATACTGCCTGATATTTACGTAATTAAACCTAAAAAGGACGCCATAGCTCAGTGTGCTAAGATGCCCCGGTGGTGGCGTTGGCATTTCACACAAGATAAAACTCACAGAACAAAGTGGACTGCCTTTAATGGAAAACCTGACACAGAATAGCCCTAGTTTCCCCTGTGGGACCCCAGATCTCTTTTGGCATTTCACTGCTGAGTAATAACGCTTCACGCCAACCGGCTTTATTAAGGCACAAGTTCGGCCTGACTCTTGCTTTTGGGCACATGTAGCGTCGCGGCAGATTGCAATGAATCACCCCCTCTATGCTCCAAACTCCCCCTGCGGTCTTGTTTCGGCGACAACACAGATGCCAAGACATCGAGTCGCCCAGGCATCTTTACTTTCTTGTTACCGACGAAGATTGGCCTTAGAACAAGCTACTTCAAGCATCCAAAAATTCCAATCGCCTTATTGCGGGGGGAATTGCGCGGAAAGCTGAATAAGTCGGTTGTCTTAGGGATTGTGTCGGGAGACGGTAAACCACAAGGGCGGAAAGAGAGACGGGAGAGACGGGAGGATTGGCCGTACGAGGTGGTGGGTGGATGAAAGGCTTTTCGGACACAAATGACCATGAGTTGGGCCCCTCTCTTGTCCAACACGCTCGAGGCACCTGCAGATTGCCTTGGCCCTGCATTGCCATTTAGTGCACTTTAAAAAAAAACAGAAGACAGAACTAAAAGACATAAGACATCCAAAGATCGAACTTATTGTCTAGCGTTTATGTTCCATTTAGTTTAAAATCTGTCAAATGAGTCAATTTTCTAATTCTGTTTGAATATAGTTCTACCAATGTCAATTATTATTTCTGTCCAGTTGTTGATTGTTAATTCAGTTTGTGTCATCCATTTATTGTGATGGTTTTCTTCCCTGCAAATACGCTCCAAAGGTATCCATATATTGTGTCCGTGGTAGGAGTTTTGAGGCCCAAATAAATAGTTCTTAAGTCAAGTCAGATGGTGATGTCAAAAACAATCTGGAGTGCTTTATTTTTTTTCCAGGGACAGTTCCAAAACACATGATAACGATGGGCCACTTGGCAACCAGTTTCTAGCATTTCCCTGTGAATAGTGCACACTTTGACGTGGTGTTATAAAATACCGTAATACATTTTGTAATACAAATGAGATTTTGTTGTCCTCCTTTGCATATGTTCACATTTTTCATCTGCTTAAAACTAAACGTCCTTATTTTTCCCACTTGTTTTCATAATACCTCGAGTGGCTGTTAAGATAATTAATGCATTTATAAAGTTTTCGCTATTAAATCTCTTGAAAGTTCTGACTTAAAAGCCTTAATAACAACCTATTTTGATTTAGTTTTAACCTTTTGACATCAATCATGTTTAGTTTATCTTTTCAAGTTATTTGACTATATTTTGACAAACAAAGCAAACAAACAAAAAAAACATTAAAATTATAAAGTAGTTTGATTTGTTATTAGTGTAATAAAGATAGTTTAATAATAATTCGGCCAAAGGAACATTGGCGCAAAAAGGATTGGGAGCGGTTGTCTTTTATAGAAGTTTGGTCTTTAATTTAAAGCCCCAGCACGTAACATTTTAGCCAAAAGTGGATTGATAAAAGCATGTTTTTCATTTCAGTTTCTTTTGCATCTTTACTGTGATCGGACTCGTACTTGAAAATAAAGATTTCTTTGGCGATAATATTACACAGGATGGCATTAAACGTCTCTACGCAGAATATTCCAAAGTATGGTTTTAACTTTGTTTCCATGGAATTATGCAGGTGACTTTCCACTTCCACAAAGTTTCATAGTTATTTTAAATACATTAAATGAATTAATACCGTTTGATTGACTGATTGATTGGTTGATTTGAGTTTTCTGGCCAGGACAAGCTGTTCTTCTGGAGATATGTCACTGTCTTAAAATCATGCTCATCATAAATATGTATATAGTATGATGATGTAACATTTTCGTAACATTATCGACAGTTTCTTGAACGTGGGTTTGGCAGGACATGGTCTGATATGGAACTATGCGATTCAATGTTGTTATTTTAGTTTACAAAATATGTGTAAATTTATTCATCGTTCCTGTCATCATTGATTACTTTTGATTTAGTATTTAATTTGGATTTAGTCAGCAAAAATATAACGTTGACAAAAAATATGACACCGTCTATTAGAAATTCACACTCCTGGGTTCAAGGGAAAGTAATCAAATCTAACTAAATGATTACATGCAAATAATAATTGGGATGCGCCCACGAGATTCCCCAAGTCAATGTAAGCTGATACAGGAGCTGCGATACCAAGCAAAAGGGGATTGCAGGGGTGTATTTGCATAGCAGAGAGGATCCGCTGAGGCAGAGGCAATATCGCAGTACACCAAGCATGTTAGAGACAGTCCCTTCTGATTTGACCAGGAAACAGGGCCAGGAGCAGCAGGGGTTTGGCAGGCAAATCGAAGACACGGCTGAGATTTGGAATATAAAGAATGGATATGTGTTTTTTTTTTCTTTTCTAGCTGATACCAATATCTAGTTATTTGTCTTGTTGTTGTGGCCAATAACCAATCTTGGCGTATGTTATTTTAGCTAATGTTAAGGTTTTAAAATCTATCTTAACCGCTTTTGCATTTCCATTTATAGTCATTAGGCAGTTCAAAAAGACAAATCTGATGCACGGAGGACGGACAAACGTTATGCAAAATGTACTTTTTTTTTAGCTTTTAACCATGGTCTAACATTGTCCCATCATCAAAAACATACCTGCCGTTGCATTTAGCTTCATGCACTTGTTTGATGAATCCTGGTTCGAAAATCTTCTGGCCTCTGACAGTCAAAAACATTCATTCATTCATTCATTCATTCATTCATTTTCTACCGCTTATTCCCGTTAGGGGTCGCGGGTGACTGGAGCCTATCCTAGTGACTTTGGGCCTTAGGCGGGGTACACCCTGGACAGTGGCCAACTGGTCGCAGGGCTGACACAGAGAGACAGACAAGGACAGACAACCATTCACTCTCACATTCATTCACTATGGGCATTTTAGAGTTGCCAATTAACCTACACAGTCATGTCTTTGGACGGTGGGAGGAAGCCGGAGAACCCGGAGAGAACCCACGGTAACACGGGGAGGACATGCAGACTCCACCCAGAGAGATTGTGTGATGTTAGGGTGGTTCAGGATTCGAACCCACGATGTTGGGGTGGTCCGGGATTCGAACCCACGATCTCCTTATTGAGAGGCAGAAGCTCTAGCCGCTCTGCCACCGTGCACCCCTCAGTCAAAAACACTCGTTCTGAAACGTTCTGAATTCCTTCGATGTGTGATGTTTTTCGATGTGTGTCGTGTCTCAGAGACACATGTTTTTAAGTCCATAAATCATCAGATTCATCAAACTCACCCTGTGCACTTCTGCCGTCTAATCTGATCATTACGACTGCATGATAGCTCAGCACTGCTAGCATAACAAAGCAATGTGTATAAACAAATTTGTGCAACTGCCTCTGCAGCCTGGCATTTCCCATGGCTGTGATAAAGTTATATTGCTTTTAGTAAAAACATTCATTTTGTTAGTTCTAAAACATGTCAGAGTAAAAGCTACTCAAGAAAGGCCAATAACAATATATAATGCATCAAATTTGTCATTTTAACAAACACACGGATACACACAGAAGCCACGTTTCTACTGGTTCACTTTAGGGCGGAGCGGGATGGTCTGAAAGCGTCTCTACAGGTTCATTTAAGGGACCCAAACCAGACCCTAGCTGCCGCAGAGTAGGTTCCAGTGCGGTCTGGATTTGTTTTTGGCAAAATTATATGTTGAGCCAACATACTTAGCAAAACAAAGCAAGCACAAGTTAGCATCAGTTACTTCCTGCTTATTAATGCACAGCACTTGCGTAAAGAGAGAGGTTAAAACATGGTGCTGAGGCAAAAAAAAAAAAAAAGAAGACAAAAGAGTAATTTTGTCACAGAGCCGCAAGCTTGGAATTACTAAAAGTATTTTTGTGAATTGTTGATTAGTAATGATTAGTAAAAATTTGGTGACAATTTGGACTTTTTAAATGTATTTTTTATTAATTAAGAAAACATTGTGACGTCATCAGTTGCTTACATAACCAACCATTGCACAATGTGGAGCTAGACCATGGATGTATTAAAAGAACTGGATAAGACATGCCCCCTCTGTCTGTGGTCCCAGATTGATTTGTGGCCGTGTGAGGTACTGCAGCCTCTTGGAACCAGCCTTTTTCTAAAATGTCACATTATAATCACAGACAGGACTGAATTATTATCTGTATTTAAATAAAATAGAAGGAAATGTTCTTTTCTACCGTTTCTAAAATCACAGAAATTACCGTTTTTATATGAAGTGGGGGATTGTCGTCACGTGGCGCCCTAAAGCAAAGATGGCAGCCTCCGTTTCAGGAAGTAAAACAAAGATGGCAGCCTTCATATCAGGAAGTAAAACAAAGATGTCAGCCTCCGTATCAGGAAGTAAATGCGGAAGTAAGAAACTTTTTTGGGGTCATGCGCCAATGAGCATTCTCCATAGGGATAAACAAGGCAGCCATTTTGGATTCATCTTCCAGGTTTTATTATAGTTCTATGAGCTAGACCCTGAGCATGGAGATGCATTCTACCATTATAAGGAAAACACATGAAACTGTCAAAAGTGCAGGTCTGCAGGGCTAGGGCCAGTTGAAACGTGGCTAGAGACTGAGGCAGCTTAGAAAAAACATCAGTGCCAAATAATGTCAACATTTTCAATATCGAACTGATGCAAATATCTGGAAAAAAAAACATCAAAAATCAGATACCAATATATTGTCCATCCCTACTTGACAAGGTAAATCCAAGGCTGACTTTGTTGAATATTATCAGTAATAACAAATAAAGAAGTGAAAGGTATGACCATGCAACAATGCAACAAATGATTGCATCCGGTTAGATTTTAGCAAATGATATTGTGTTGGTGAAGAAATTATCAGTCCAGTTAGTGTAAAAAAAGACTTTAAAATGTGCACGGTAACATAACAATATAAATTAAAATTCCACAATGGTCTTTTCTGCAGTTCATATAGAAACCACTACAGATTACTAACACCAGGTGGATTAGGAGAAATACAACTCAGCAAGTCTTTGATGAGGAGAAAACGTTATGGCATGGTATTTCTGCTCTTAATACTGTACTAACTCTACCATTCATGACTGAGACAATAGTAACATTAAAAGTCAGTTATATTTATGTAATTTGGAGATTCTAGGGCAATGACAAACAATGGTATCGAGAGTTAATAAAATATTAGCGTTCGCATGTTGACAGACAGATGCGTAAACTAGATTATGAAAACTCAGGACGCCTCTGTTAATATTTTGGCAAGCAGCGAACATTTTGTCTGGGATAATTTGGCAAGCAGGGCAGAGTGACAGTGTACACTTTAAAAATAGCTGAACTGAATGGCACAAAATGTTCCCTGTACATTCATCAAACAGGTAATAGCCTGGAAGTAAATTGTTCCCAAATCTGATGCGTTTGAATCAGGAAATGGGCAGCCGGGAGAAAGTGCACCAAAATGTTGACGGCTTGACAACTGGGTCAGACCATCAGCTGCACTGTGCTCTCTGCTGTGGTCAGATCCATCAGAAGTGGTCAGAGGAAGGGAAGAGGTGAACCCACGACAGGTGAGGTATGTCATAACCATACTTCTTGGTCCAATAGAATCCCAGGCTCCATCCGAATTGAAAAAAATCCTAGGATGCTCCTCCTCCTTGGGTGCAGTCGGCAATGCGTCATTTTATCGGGCGTGGTCTGGTCTCCGTCGGTTTCGTGACTTTTTTACTGTTAAGATATTTTCTGGCAAACTTTGTGTATTCTAAGCACAAGTCGAGTAGGCTCTGGTCACGGCATTTTAGTTGGATTTTTATTTTTAAATGGCTAGCTCATTGTACCACTGAGTACTTCCTGTCCAACTCTATTGCAATGTTTTTTTTGCAAAGTGACACTAAAAGAAATAAATCCTTAAAGATCAAGCAGAGAACAGTGAGCTGCAGGTGGATGTCACTGACAACATGTTAAAGAACCTACAAATGAGTAGAATACTTTCCCAACAACACTTCTTTGTTGATAAATGGAGGTGTTCGTGGATCAATGCTAAGGCTAATGCTAATTTTGAAGCATAATATAGATTTAAAAAAAAACATGTTATCTGTAAATACAAAACAAATGAGGTTGTCTTTACTTTACTTTACATTTTAATTGCTAGTATTAGCTTTGAGAAACGGTTAGCTTAGCCCATTGAGTCTTAATGGAGGTTCTTGACATGGCGCTGCCCCAGAAAAGTCAACAGATTGTTCTGTAGATGTGACAATACAGAAGGCTAGCATCGCAGTAGATTTAGCCCGACTATACTGTTAGCATATGTTGATATTTACACAGATTTGGGCTGTTCAACAACTTTATTCTTCCTCCACATCTCTGTGTTTGTATTTGGCACAATAGAACTCCTAAAGTCTGTGTTTGCTCTTGGAGTTGTTGAATAGCGGGGACAGAGTTGCTGTTCTCTATTGAAATGAATGGATTGCTTGCTCCACAGAGGTTTGTTAGCGCGCGCTGTCGACTGTATCTATCATTGACCAGGACGTGTCTCATCGTAAAAGTACAAAAGTAAATGTACTGTGCTTAAAGGTCCCATATTCTGCTATTTTGCCCTTTACACAGTCTATTCTAAGGGCTTTGTTGATAAAATTTTGCGTTGTGCAATATCCATAACATAACAGTTTCCAAAAAACACCCATTTCTTGGACTGGCCCCCCTCCTTGTAAAAGCAAACGGCTCACTCTGAGATCTGACCCGCCCAACTCGTGCCGAAGCCTAGAGCGGAGATAGTGCGCATGCGCCGTGTGCTCCGGTAAACAGCGATACACAAACACGGGAATAAACCTTTTATCCGTCCTGACGGTGCGTCGTGCTGAGTCCTACGTCCTGGATCTGACCTGGAGTTTGGCGTGCTCCAGTACCTCGACGGACGCGTTGCCCGTTGGTAAATAACAAGCTAACTCTTCGATCTGTCGTATCCATCGTGTAATTACTGTGTAGCATTAGCATTAGCTGTTTTTATTCTGCGGCTGCGCGCTTCCCGGAGGCGTGGCTTAAACACCGCGTCATCCTTGTGAAGCGCGTCATCCTTGTGAGGAGCCCCCGTCTGCCTGCTCAGCCGAGGGGGACGGAAAAGACAGTTCTCTAGCGAAAGCATGTGGGAATCAATCAAAAAACCACTTTGGGCACACATACGAGGCCCAAATAGCACTGTAGGAAGGTTAAAACCTCTGAAAAGTCGATTTTGCATGTTATGGGACCTTTAAGTAAAACATTTAGGTATCTGTACTTTACTTAAGTCGTTTTTACAGTGGATACTTTTTAGTTTTACTTCACTACATTTGAGACCAAGTATCTATACTCCATACATTGACTGAAAAGTAGAAAGTATTTTTAGTTCTGTTCGAGGGTTTATCTTTAGTAGTAGTAGTAGTTTTGAGTTCAAGCTCAACGACAAGCAAACAAAAATATAAAATTAAAGAAATTAATTCAAATAGAAGTTTGTTGGCCAAAGTTAAGCACAAGTCTTTGCCAAAATTCTGACATTGAATTCATAAAACTGGTCTCAAAAAGTACATAAACAGGTACTTCAACAGGTTTACTTAAGTAGATTTTTAAAGTGATACTTTTACTTTTACTGAAGTATTTTTTGCATACGTATCTGTACTTTTACGGCCGAGCTGAAGAAAAACCTGCAGCAGATTATTTAGGAAGATCAACTGCATTAATGCACACTTAAAGCATCCAACACATAACTGCTCATAACTGCTTCAGAGCTTATATAATGCGTTTGATGCAACATTTGTTTACATTTATACAAAGAAAACATAAAGCCACACGGGTCATTTGCATAAACCCCGCACAGATGGAACCGAGCCCGCTTCCATGTGTTGTTGCTGACAGACTAAAGGACAGGATTTAGTGGAATATTTGCTCTTTCTGTCACAGAGGCTGCTGCTGATGGTGAGTCTGTCGAATATTTTTCATGACCTTCTCCGTGCGTGTACTTACATCCCTTCTCAGAGGTTATGCATGTTTAGCGCAGCTCTCTATTCAACAGCAGCAATTCCAGAGTTATTTACGTATCGTCATGACAGCAAGGATTGAAAGAACTCTCAAAAATCAGCCGCATAATTGAGCTTCTTGTTGTCGGTTTTCTGGGTGTTGTGGTTTTTACTAAACAGCTGTTGTTCCTGTCGCTGGTTCAGAAGATTCAGATTCACCAAAAGCAACAATGGATTCGTCTCTGTTCTGCTCTTGACGGCTCCTTGGTCCTATTGTTGATGTCATGATGTAGCTCTTAAAAGTTGAGGAATAAGACGATAGAATGCAGCCCCAGCCTCATGGACAGTGGCTGATTGTAATTGTATATTTGAAATGAAATAATTCAGAGTGTCAGAGGGCTGTAAAGCTACAAAAGATCATTTCTATGTGCAGTCCTTAAAAAGAGGAGAAGGGAAGGGGACAAAGTGCATTATTTAAAGTTCTCATACTCAATCATTCGCTCGCACATCTTCCTCATCACACATTGAAATTCAGCGCAGATAGCAGCTGCTCAGTGTTAAAGTTACAACATCAGTGTAAGTTTTAAAAGTACAATTTACACATAGCAAAAGCACAAGCACAATTCTAAATAGGTTTATAAAAAGGAACTAAAGCAAGACTATAATATACATAACCACAATAAAGGCATACATTCATTAATACAACTAACAATGTGCAAACGTGCAGTCTGTGTGCGCATCAATAAACCACTCCTTTACTTCTTTGGAGAAAGTAAAGAAGTTATTTTCATTTATGAGCTCAGCGGAGAACTTATTCCACTGTTTGGTCCCCTGGTATGAAAAAGGACGATTGGCCAAGGCTCGTTTTACACTCGGGAATACGGCGTCGTCCTCTGGTGGAGGCTCTTGTGATCCCGGTGGTCGCAGCTGAAGTCTGGCGAGTAAACTCTTTGAGGAGCCATATTGTGAATGGCTTGTTTTCAAAGCTCAGCAGTTTATATTTATGCAGTATATGACAATGATGATGCACTGGACTTTGTATAAGCTCTATTTGATTGTATAAAAAGATCCACGTTTGCTCCAGATATTATCCAAACCTTTAAAAACATAAATCTGCAATCGAATGCAAAGGTAAAATAGTCATAATGCTTTAATGCAATGACGACACAGGGCAATAATTCGTTTGTGAGTTTTAAACCAAGCAGATTTGAATATTCGGACGTCAGTTTTATAATGTTTTACTGATCAGAACATGTTGCCGATCACTGGATTTCGGTATTAACGTTTTAATAGCTTCGTAATCTTATGGTAATCTGATCACTGGTACATCCAATTGACTAGAGCTCAAAATCATTCCTGGGGCAGTGGAATATAATCCGTCTATCCTCATTGATCCCAGCGGGGGCCGTGTCTTTGAGCGAGCTGACCCACAACCTGAATGCAGAAAAGACAAACACACTCCGACTCCTGGGAGAAACCAATCCTCCGTGGCGTAACCCGAGGCCGTTCTATTTATGGATTTTTTTTTTTTTGTGCCTTTTTTCCGACGGCCTGTGATGTTAAAAGGGCCAAACTTTGTGATGTGCGGAGCGTGCCAGATGCAGAGGCGTGGAGGCGCGGCGGGCTTTGGCAACACGCAAAATAAATATGATGAGAAATGCCAACAGGGTAAACGTTCCAGCGAGGGTTAGGTCTGATCTGATCAATCTCCATGGAGACATTTCAAACCATTAAACCTTCCACACCTCATTAATCACCTGTGTAATCCTCTTAGAGTAAACATTTTCAGAAGCAGAGCCATGCCCTGGATTTTGAGTTCGTACTTTGTTTTCTGCCAAACAGTTAAGGATCATTTTTCAGACAATTCAGGCGTATGATTTCAGATTGACTGAAAACACCGACTGTGTACGTTTGTATCTTTAGCATTTTAATAAAAGAGATACAAAATGACTGGGAATATTGCTCTCCTACAGTACAGTACTGTATTAAGACTGCTCAGTTATGATTACGATTATTGGATTGCAATTGAAATCATGATTATTTCGATCGATTACTTCTATATTTTTTTCTATAAGTACAGACCAAACATACTGTATTAGAAAAGTGCCTTTGCTCCAGGTTTTGAGGTGCAAAAGAAGGGCCCTTGTAACCCTGCAATCAATTGTATTTTCGATTGGAACATTTTTGTCATTGAATAGAGTAATCATTGAAATTTTGCCACTCCTCCAAGTCGCTTCTTATTCGTAGCTATATTTTATTTATTTGGCAGGGACAATGCAGTCATACATAGTTAAAAAACATAGCTTGCAGCTGGTGCGATGCATACACAGTTTATAACAAATGCTAATTTTCATCTCCTGCCCCTGGTTGGGCTTTCCTCCATGTTGCATATTTCCGGTGCATAACGCCTCAAACATCAGACAAACTCAAAGCAGTACAAAGACATTAAGGCACAAGGAAGTGAAACTAATGCAGTGAAGGTTTTGTAGTTTTTCCTTGTGGAAAAGGCGGGTCAAGGACAGGGGATGCTCTGGGACAGTTTCCCACTTGCCAAATTCTCTTGAACATTGTTTATTTGAACTGCTTTCTACTTAAGGCCCATCGAGGCAACTGTTGTTGTGATTTTGAGCACTACGAAAATAAATTGAATTGAAAGTTAACGATAAATGTAGTTTCTTGTTTGTTCTAGCTATAGCTACGTCTCACAGCTGCACAAATTTGAAAAAACGAAACAAATTTATGTGAATTACTGAGATTGGCCAACTGATTGAAAGTTAGTTTGGGACAGGGGAGCTCAACAGAAAATAAGTTCTACACGGACTACAAAGCAGTTTTCAGATCGCCCAGGAAATCTTTGCATTGTTGACTTGTTGTTGCACGTGTACATTAAACATTTTACACAAATCAATCTACTTTATAATGTTTTAGTGGCCAGACTTTTCCCTTGTTGGTCATTTGCATAAACGGGGGTTCTCGTCCAACCGGAAGTGCGTTTACTACAGGAGGCAAAAGTGGGTGGGGCCGAATAAGGCGAATAGGTCTGAGGGACCAGGGGCAGTCGAAACGTGGCTATAGTGAGACTCAGTTCACTAAAACTTGATGAACATACTTATATTTAACAAACTTAATTTGCTTCCTAAATGAAAACGCCGACGTGACACTACAAGAAATAATTCCGTCAATGTCACCGAATAACCACACTTAATGAAGCCATAAGCAATGAAAAAATACAATAAATACTGTTATCTAGTTGATGTTTTTATTGCACTAAAAAACCTTTCATGCCACCAGAAAGTTACACAATGCTGCTTTAATATAATATAACCCTTAAAGGTCCCAAAACATGCAAAATCGACTTTTCAGAGGTTTTAACCTTCCTACAGTGCTATTTGGGCCTCGTATGTGTGCCCAAAGTGGTTTTTTGATTGATTCCCGCATGTTTTCGCTAGAGAACTGTCTTTTCCGTCCCCCTCGGCTGAGCAGGCAGACGGGGCTCCTCAAAGGATGACGCGGTGTTTAAGCCACGCCTCGGGAAGCGCGCAGCCGCAGAATAAAAACAGCTAATGCTAATGCCACACACAGTAATTACACGATGGATACGACAGATCGAAGAGTTAGCTTGTTATTTACCAAACGGCAACGTCCGTCGTCGAGGTACTGGAGCACGTCAAACTCCAGGTCAGATCCAGGACCTAGGACTCAGCACGACGCACCGTCAGGACGGATAAAAGGCACTATCTCCGCTCTAGGCTTTGGCACGAGTTGGGCGGGGGGGGCGCGCGAGTTGGGCGGGGGAGGCAGCCTGCTCTCTGTTCGGGGGGGTCAGATCTCAGAGTGAGCCGTTTGCTTTTGCAAGGAGGGGGGCCAGTCCAAGAAATGGGTGTTTTTTGGAAACTGTTATGTTATGGATATTGCACAACGCAAAATTTTATCAACAAAGCCCTTAGAATAGACTGTGTAAAGGGCAAAATAGCAGAATATGGGACCTTTAATAGAGTACTAGTAGTAATAAATAGCGTCAAGACAATGTTCATTTCTGTTAAATGGCTTCAAAAACAAGCTTATTCACCCTGAGACATGGCAAAACCGAGTCATTCAGTAGTCAAATATCATGTTAAAATATCCATCTAAATGTATATGCACCGAAAAAAATCAGATAAGACGTTGAACAAATGACTATTTTCAAACACTGCATTTGTCAGAGCCGATGTGAAACGCTTTGAGAAACGCATTGTGGCGGTCGGAGGGACGACAAAAGGTTGTGGCCGCGGCGGCAGAACACAATATAAGCAATGCATTGATGTCAGATGAAGACAAACATGAGAGGCGCTCGAGGCTCTGGGGAGGGGAATTTCATTTTGTTGTCATCGCTACATTTCAATTCTCTCGCTCAAAAGCATCTCTTCCCCGTCAGCGGCCGGTCCCTCCCGCCTCGCCGTAGCCATGCAAAACCGGCGCCATCTGTAGCTCCGGTAATGACGGCGGACGGGGACCTCGCGGGCTCTCAAAGTCACGCCTCGGACTCGGGGCCCAGTGCAACATGCAGCTGTTGTTGCGGGCATTTTTAATATTTTACTATACGGAGGCTCTGAGGGGACCTGCTGTTGTCGGTGGAAAAGAAAAGACACGTAATGAGATAATCTGTTTTTTTGAGGGGAAAAGCCTTAAGCAAAATCTGAAAGGAAAAAAAAACGGTTTATATCTGTAATCTAGAAAATGTCTCCCTGGTGCGAGAACAGCTGGTGAGTTGGTCATTTCTACATCATTTAACTATGGAAGCCCTGGAGGGACATGCTGTTGTCTGTGGAAAAGAAAAGCCAAATAATGAGGTCATCATTTATTTATTTTTGAAAAAGACCTGTAGCAAAATCCCCCAAAAAACGACCTGTATCGGTAATCTACAAAATGTCAAGATCAAGATTTTATGCTAGTTTTCTCATTCATGGACAAGCCGTTGTCTGCATAAAAGAAAAGAGAAATATTGAGATCTACTTTTTTTTCTAAACAGGAAGAAAAAAATTGCTTATATCAGGATTCTAGAAAATCTCTTCCCGGTGCAAGATACAGTAGGTGATTTCTGCAGCATTTAAATATGGAAGAAGGGACATGCTGTTTGTGGAAAAGAAAAGCCGTATAATATGGTAATCATATTTATTTATGTATTTTATTTAAGAGAAAAGACCTTTGGCAAAATCCAAAAACTACCTTGTTTATCAGTAATCAGTGAAAGACTTTACAGTGATTTTCTCATTTCTACACAAGTTAACTATGGAAGCCCTGAGGGGACATGCTGTTGTCGGCGGTAAAGAAAAGTAAAATAATGAGGTCATTGGTTTTTCGGTAAACAAGAAAAAAAGTCTAATGCTGTGACATAGCAGTGTGTTTTAGGATAAAAATAAAGAGCCAACACTTTTGGAATTAACCCAAAATTTAAACTAAAGCACATACATTGACATTCTATATATAGTAATCATTTATCATAAGCCAACTTAAAGTAATTGTATTTTTCATTCTTAATTCAGTAAATTAAATAATGTGAGTAAAAATATCATTATAATAGAATCCATTCACTATTCGGAACACCAATTTTGAGATATAAAGTATTCTTATTTCCTTCTTCCAATTGCAATATGCAGTCCAATCACAACACAGAACAGTACATAAAGCTATTTTAGAGAAGATTGTTTCAACAAATTGCAACCCACTGTATTCAGAGTTCTGTTTGCGAGATGGTTCACAATATTTCACTATTGCAGACTGTACATCAACTAGAAAAATAATCCACAAATTTGGTATTCATGTTTTGCAACTTATAAAGCAGGGGTACCAGCCTCTTTTTTTTTTCTTAGTTATTTATTTCTAAATGTTGTGTTTTCCATCAACAAGTATCTTTCAGAAGCAGCACTTTGTGACAAAAATGAGACCACTGAGCGCTTTTGTATTTTACATCTCGTCAACCCAGAATATTACAGCCAGCTCTCTGATTGGCTGCGCTTGGGTGGTCCATTTTTAAAGATTTAAAGCTTAGCCTGCACCCAAAAACGAATGCATGTAAATAGTTTATCCAACCATGCAAAATGTGACTTTTGTCCATTTTCAACCGGCCTTAAAGGTCCCATAACACGCAAAATCGACTTTTCAGAGGTTTTAACCTTCCTACAGTGCTATTTGGGCCTCGTATGTGTGCCCAAAGTGGTTTTTTGATTGATTCCCGCATGTTTTCGCTAGAGAACTGTCTTTTCCGTCCCCCTCGGCTGAGCAGCAGACGGGGGCTCATCCCATGGATGACGCGCTTCCCAAGGATGACGCGGTGTTTAAGCCACGCCTCCGGGAAGCGCGCAGCCGCAGAATAAAAACAGCTAATGCTAATGCTACACAGTAATTACACGATGGATACGACAGATCGAAGAGTTAGCTTGTTATTTACCAACGTCCGTCGTCGAGGTACTGGAGCACGTCAAACTCCAGGTCAGATCCAGGACGTAGGACTCAGCACGACGCACCGTCAGGACGGATAAAACGTTTATTTCCGTGTTTGCGTATTGCTGTTTACCGGAGCACACGGCGCATGTGCACTATCTCCGCTCTAGGCTTCGGCATGGGTTGGGCGGGGGAGGCACGCGAGTTGGACGGGGGAGGCAGCCTGCTCTCTGTTTGGGGGGGGTCAGATCTCAGAGTGAGCCGTTTGCTTTTGCAAGGAGGGGGGCCAGTCCAAGAAATGGGTGTTTTTTGGAAACTGTTATGTTATGGATATTGCACAACGCAAAAATTTATCAACAAAGCCCTTAGAATAGACTGTGTAAAGGGCAAAATAGCAGAATATGGATGGGACCTTTAAACTTAAACTGATCGGGACGGTATTTAAAAACCAACGTCTGATTTTGCGGCGTGAAAATCAGGTCCTTTGGCTTTCATTTTGTCGGATATTTGTTACTGCGCAAATTGCCGATAACAAATAGCCCCACGTAGAAAGACTGTGGTGGTTACAGTGATTTACAGTAGATTATTGTTTCCCATTGGAGCTCGCTGATATGATCCGAGGTCATTTATCACAGTCCTGCACAAAGAGAATATCTGGAGATGCTGAGAAAAGACTTTGCCCGTTGTTATTGCTGAGTCAGACTTTTCCACCAGACTAAATGACAGATAAAGCCAAGTGCTGGAAAATTACCAAGTTTTAGCTGAATAGAATGGATACAATGCAAACTATTTAAAAGGTTAGTCATACTTGTGGAGCTTGGAAATTGAAGTAGGCTTAAATAATAGTCGTAGAATTCAACCACTTTGCCATATCTAAAGATTTGTTAGCCTAATATCAAAACAATAGGGTTATAAGCAATTTGTGTCTACACTCAGGGGCGTCAGACTGGGGGGGGGGTAAAGGGTACTGTTCCCCGAGGCCCAGGCAGGGAGAGGCCCGTCCGTCAAAAAGCATGCGATAGCTTTTCTCAGTTGCATTTTTCGACTCTTTAATCTATATTTGTAGTTATAAAATGCATTGTGGTTGAGAAAAGTCCTTGAGAGACTAAAACGCAATTGTGTATGAGATCCGAGGCCCCATCATTGTTCACAAATTACCCAAATTGTTAAAAAATAAAACTACTGATTATAATTTGCTGTTAGTGTATTTTCTTTATGTACAGTTTGAGACGTTTGTGAAATTGTTCCCAACTCCACCTGTGCACAGAAATCATCAGAACACCGCAAGGCGATGCTGTTGGTTGTGACATTACAATTAAAGTGCCTCTGACAGGTTGTACTATAGCATTGTATTGTATAGTATTGTAATATATTTCAAATTCTGCTCAAATCTTTGCTCTTCTCTGCTCAAATTTTTGTTTAGGTTTTTAATTTTACTTCCTGGTTGTAAATTATGACATCACATAAGGAAATTACCAAGAAACCATCCTGTACAGTGCACCAAAACTCCTCTAACAAATAATAAAAAATATATGTGAACACCTCTATTTAGTTGAATCAATGTTTAAAGGGTCAAAATTGTGTAAATTATGAATCTCCCTGGTGTGATGTTTGTTTACTTCCTGTATTTTTCCCATATTTTTCAACTTTTCTCTACCATCAGCCGCCTGATTGGTGTAAAACTATAATTTAGATTTAAAAGAAGTATTAATACACTGAATAAAGTCATAACTACAAAATCATAAAAAACCTGTCATTTGCACTTGACATAAACGCAGCATGTTTCTGTTGCTTTTCAGTATGTGCATTAACGTTGATCGACCTGCCAGGAGTGAAGAATGTAAACGCAAGAATACAGGCTGCGCGCCACATTCTCACCCATTCATTTTAACGGAGCAGCACATAAATAATACAAAAACTGTATTTTTGTTTGTCACATTTACCAAAGAGTAATAACTAGTTACTGAAGTAGGATTTGTAGCACTTGGTGAAACAAAACAAACGTTCTCTCATCAAACGTTTGTCATCCGCTGTGTTTTTTGTCCAGAAATGTTTACTACAAGGCTGTTAGCATGTATTTTAGCGCTGATCGTTTAATGTAATGTTTTCTAACAAGACTCTGGTGTTACTCACGTGTGGTTGAGTTGTTGTCAGTCGCCAAAACAGCCCTGTTTTCCATTGTTTACGACGTCCGGAAGCTCACGCTAACTCTCCAACAGAAAATGCATTAGTGCTAACTCATGGAATGGTACCGGGCTAATGGAATGCAGAATTTTGTTTACAAGCTACTACGCAGAAAACAATGACTCATCTTAAATAAACTTACTACAGTACATTCAATGCCAAAGTGGATTGTAATTGATCTAAAAGTTTATTCCTTCTTGCTTAAATTTTGCCGAAACAATTTTTATATAAACGAAACACTACCTTATTGTGTATTATTTAATAGATGCCTCCTATGGATCCAAGCCTGTTATGAAAGAAAATGCAGTTATGGCAGGATGTGTTTTAATGCGTCTAGAGTACATTATAACATAAATCATAATGGTGTGTGCGAGAGACTGACCGCAGCGAAATAATAACTATAGTGAGGGTAATATTAAACACAAAGAGACAGAATGTGCAGAGCAGGGCACTAACAGCCCATAATAACAGCGAAGGCCTCATCCAGCCGCAGGAAACCAACAAGTGCTGGAGTATGATCCGACTACTGCCAGAAATATTATCTCAACATGGGGAATTAAATGAATATGGATAAAGGAGGATTTAATTACGGTGTGACTTTAATTATGCTGTTATTTTGTGTTTTTAATTAAATACAGACATCGGAATAAATCAGTTGTAGGCAAAACACAGAACTCGGTGAATTCATTTGAGTATTTAAAGTTTTTACTGTGTATTTACCTGAGAGTTTGATAACATAACTTCGTAACACTTTCACGTAATGTATGCTAAAACATGTCGGCGTATTCACACAAAATAGTGTCCCTAAAATAAATTTCCATCCAAAAAATTTGACAGTTTAATTACAACATGAAGAAACGTGTGGGCTTTTTTCTCACGTCTATGCAATGATTTTCTGATCTGTGAAGAGGCCGACAACTCATGACAGATTACATATCAACAACCTCATATCTGCAAGTCTTTTGTTTTGTTTTTTTGTCTAATCCCATTTTCCAGACCCTGCTGCCACATATTCCGGTCCAAAACTGTCTCTCAGTTGTCTCAAATTTTATCTTCATCAAATTTGATCTTTATCTTCAATTTGTCAGTGGAAGTTAGTTGAAATTACTTTCCACACTAAACCTAGATTCAGTCTGTTTTTTGAATTATGACTTTGTTTCATCTTTTTTCATTCTTTGTTAAAGTATATGTCTACCAATGAAATGCAAAGGATGTCACGATCTCTGACTTTCACAGTAAATTCTGATAAAAGATGTTCTCATATGGTTATTGTGGGAGTTTAAAACTATCAGTAACTTAATTTACACTCCTCTAAATGTGTGTGTGAATCATTTTAGATCATACGCAACACAAAAGATATACAATTTCAAATCAAAACGTTTTAATTATATAAAACTTTATAATGCCAACAAAGATATTACTAATTTATAAAGCAGTGTTGTTATGTTAATAATGACAATATAAAAACATAAATCGCAACATTTCCCCTCCCAATATTTCTAAAACTGAAATTTGATTTGGTGACAGTTCGTGCTCCCATCGATTTGTCAGCAGCAGCAACGCGAAACAATCTTTAAAATAATTGTTCACATCAGACACAGTGAAATAGTTTTGGAAGGTTTTATTTCACAATTTGTACTTTAGAGAAATTTGATCTCCGCTGAAAATCAATAGAGCTCAAGGGTAAAACTATAGTCATGGCACAAACAAACTTGTCATACATATACTTGGCAACTCCAGTAGAACTTACTGTCACAATTGAATAATTAAAACACATTCAATAACAACTTTTCATCATCAATTTCCCTGAAAACTTTGAAAAATGAATGGCTCAAGACATCGTTTTCATGTTACAAGTACACGTTTTACAGTTAGTTAATATTCAGTACAGTTTTTCTTGAGACAGATGTTCTGCCATGTTCCCTCAAGCATAATTTAAAAGCTCTAAAATCACTATAATCCACTCCACTACTCTCCTTCTGTCGCCTATATGTACTTTACGTCCCAGAAACCCCAGTCACACGTCCAATCTCACACTGACCTCCCTCCCATGTCCAGGAAATGTTCATATCGTCAAAAACAACTTTTACAGCACACACGTCGATAGAATGCTGTTGTTGTCTTTCCGCCTTGTTAAAAAGACCATTTCCATTATCTTTTATGATGTTTTCCTAATAGGAGCTGAGGGAATGAACAAAATAATAGAAAGTTGTGTTTAAGACGGCACCGGAGTACAGTTCTGCAGCACTAAATCAATGTGGAACTATTTGCCGGGGAATGGGGTTCACGCGAGTCATTTTCGGATCTCCAGGCACTTTTGTTTTGTTGAACATTTCGGAAATTACAGAGCGGAGGAATCAGATAGCACTAATCCAGCTCTGAATAGGAAAAAAGCGTAAAATTTAAGAAAAAAAATAGAGGCAAATTTTATAGGCGCATACTTTTTCTGTTTGTCTCTATGGAGATGTTATTGCTTTGTCTGGAATGTTCTACAGTGAGGCATTATATGAATCTATGTCTTGTCTATGTAGGTATTTGCTATGAAAATATATACTTTGAAAACAGCTTGCCTTTCCACAGATCTGACTTGTAACTATTTATACACTTGGTACCGTGCTGTGGAACATTCCAAGTGTGGAAGTGCCACTTAAGGGAACTGTTGCCATTGTCTTTTGATGATAGCTGTCAGTTAATAAAAGCGCCTCCTTTGTGTCATTGGCTCTCTGACTTCTGCGCACTTCCTGAGTCCGTCCGGGTTGCTCTGTGTGCTCTGCTCTCCTGTGGCATTTCGAGAGGTGTAGTATTATTTTAATGTGGTCAGACGGCTGTTGGTGGCTGTGGAAGGTGCACTTACCTGGCGCCTCGCACGGCGTTTGCTGGTGGACTGGCGCCCCTTTCTCGTTACCTCCCCCTTTACCCACACGCATTTCCAGGCCTTTGGGTCGGCTGCTCGTCCTCCCGCTCCAGGTAGCTATCACTTTCTCAGTTGATCCATTTATACTCTGAATCTCCTAAATCTGTGCTTCTTGTTGTGGCGCTGTTTGGCTGCGCGTTTCACACCAAACCATTCTCTGTTTGGTGTTCCTCACCTCACGGTGCATCATGTGAGCCCACCTCTGTGGCGACAGGTCAAAGAGTGTAGTGCAGTGTAATTGTGCATATGTCCCAACTCTTATGAGTTTATGTGTTTATAGTTCTCTGTGCGTGGGCTCTCGCCGCGTTTACAGGTAATTCCCCGTGTCTCTCCCATTCATAATTTTGCTAATTCTTACGCAGGTGTTTCTTGTACTTTGCCGTTTGACTGTACTTTCTCCACGTCTCTCTGTCAAGTCTCGTACATGCTGTGTGGCGTTCCGTTCGTAGAAAAAGGTAAACGCCGAGTTCCGTTCCATTCATAGAAAAGGTAAATTTATCCTAAAATAATTGTTGGTTCGTGCCATATTCAAAGACTAAATAAGCCCTTTCATTGTAGTTTGCTCGTAATTGACGTGACGCGCCCTGAGCTCCTTCACTGGTCCATTTGGGCGCCTGCTGCTGAGCGCTGACGCTCGGCTTCCAGCCGGTACTAGATTTTCAACTCCAAATTGGTAGGCTTTTGGTTTAATTCATTTTTCTAGGTGTTAATGTGGTCAGCAGCGGAACGAGACACACTGCCTTCTGCTGTTTTCTCTCTCATTGTTCTCACTTTACTTAGATTGTGTTTTGTTTTTTTCTAATGTTAATTTGATTTAGTTTCTAGTTATCTTCTGTTTTTTCCCTTTTATATTAACTTTTGGTCTTGTTTTTTCCATTTATGATTAGTTTATTTCCTAATTTTCTTTAGTTTCCATGCAGTCTTGTCTTCTTGGTTTCTGTCCCTGTTCATTTGACCCGCTCCTCTGTGTGAGGCGGTGTGCCTCCCTGAGTGGGTGCATCATACGCTCTGTATCTTGTCTGAGGAGCAATAGCCGGGGAAATTTAAATTGCCAGTGTCTATGTGAGGGTGTGATCTAGGTTATTTATATTATTGTAGCTATTGTTAATAAAAATTAAACATGTTTTCTGAAATGTAAAGACAATATAACTGGAACCTGGTGATTTGGATAAACTTACCTGTGCACCTTAGTTCTTCATTGCTGCTTATTTTATTTTGGGTCCCAGAGCCCTCTCTCTTGGTGGCGTTGTTGGTTTTCTTTAATTTTATTTAGTTACAACAAAGGTTAAATTTTCATTTACACACCCTTGGTTACATTAAATATATAATAATTCAACTTAACATAACAAATGTGCAACAACACAAACTGAGAGAAGGCTCAGGACCCTAAGGCCACACAGGTAAGCGTTGATAAAGAGCAGGCAACAGTCCATTCATATAATGAAGTATTATAAACTGATTGAAGATTCTTAGTTTTGTTCCTTTAAGTTCCATCAGTCCCATCATTTAAATTAAACTATTTTAGTTTTCATTCACAGCTACAGTCCGGCTCCAGAGCCCACACCACCAGATGTGGGGCCTAGACATTATAGGTTAAAATACTGTTAAATAAAATAAAGACATAGATAAACAACAAGTGAAAGCAGCTGCTTGTTCCCAGGGCCACAGCCGTTGGCTGCTCCAAGAACAGTACTTACATTAAACAGGGAGTTAGCACCACGTTGTGGCCCACCATGACACTCAACAGACAGACTTGACGTCAGACTGCTGGGGCACGACTGTGGAACTGACCAAAACAGTGGACAACGAGTGGACTGACAGTGGACCTTAGCAATCAACCAGATACACACAGGAAACAACAAAATGTACTTTTCAACGAAGATTATTGTTATTAATGGCATGTGTAATCAAGAACTTAGCAGTGGGACCTTATTTTTTTATTTACATACTTCACTTTTTATATGTTATGTGGGGATTGAAGTAAACAGAAAAGGAAAAAATTCATATAATATTTACTGACACAGTGTGCCTCTAAATGCACCATTATGATCCATTTTCAACACTGGGTAATATACAAAGCACTATAGGGTATGGGGTTCTAATTATGTAGCAGCCGTCATTATGGCTGATCTACAGACTGTGGAAACAAGAGAGGAAAGGCAATAATTACACATTTGGTGCCTGCTGGAGCTCCGAGGCATTCTAGCATCCAAACAGGTTTTTCACAAGGTTGCTCTACATTATAACAACATCAACCTCTTTCATGAACGCCATCATTCCTCTGCACATATGTTTGCACAAGCTCGCCTGAGAAACGCTCCAACTTTACAAAATCTGTTCACTTTTGTATCATCAACGTCAGAGAGGAGGCAGAGAGACGTACAGCCCGCTCTGAGATGAATCTACATTGTAACGGGAGACACAGGTGCACCAGGTCTCAAAATGAAGATGAAACTATGGGATTGCGCCCAATAATGGCTGAGATAATTACTGAAGATCTAATCCATCATATCTTCCATTCTCACTAAAATATGCAGACTAAAAAACGTCACAATATGCACCATGTGTTATGAATAAGTCTGTGTGAGTACAGCTGCTTCTCTGCTCCAGTCGTGGACATGCATGTGAATCAGTGGGAGATTGTTGAGACCTAATGTTTGGCTGCATTTCTTCGCAGTTAACTGGACATTTCAAACCAAACTAAGGCCCATATTGGTTTCAGCCCTATTTGAATGTCTAAAAGGTTGTAAATGATTTTTGTTGGTTTGTATTTTGATGCAATTGCACACTATGCCCCAATGCTCCAACAACTTGCTCTCCTCTCTGCTCCACTTGTGCATGCTGCGTAGAGATGCATTTCTAATTTTTTCTGGGGTCTGCCCAAGCCCAAGTTTAGAAACATGATTGGGTAGATTTGGCGGCTCTCTGGCCACTGAACATGCACAGCAAAGTTAGGGTAAAGTTTATCAATCCCTCATGGGGGAAATTCATTCTCTGTCCATCCTTCAGAGCCTGTGACCTTGTTAGAGATGTTAATGAAATATGGCATTTCACTTACTTACTGTATTTATTCAATAACAGCTCTTTTATTGCTAAAAAGTGCCTTCAAAAACATGCATTGTCAGATGCTCGTCTCCATGGAGAGAGATACACGCCATGTTTAATGTAAAAACATTTTTTTGTTTCTTACTAGATGTATTCTGGCTTGGGACTGGAAGAACATATTCACTCATACATTAAATCATTTTCTACCACTTGTTCCTGTTAGGGGTCTCGGGTGACTGGAGCCTATCCCAGTGACTTTGGGCCTTGGGCGGGGTACACCCTGGACAGTGGCCAACTCGTCGCAGGGCTGACACAGAGACATGTACAAGGACAGACAACCATTCACTGTTACATTCATTCTCTGCGGGTAATTTAAAGTTACCAATTAACCTACACAGTCATGTCTTTGAACAGCGGGAGGAAGCCGGAGAACCCGGCAAGAACCCACGGTAACACGGGCGAGCTCTAACCGCTCTGCCACCGTGCACCCCCACATTGGTTTGTTCTGTCCCAAATTGACCTAACTGGGATAATTATTAACAATTAATTAATTAATTAATTACCTCCAAAAAACCTTACTTTTAATATTCTTTTGGCTTCTAGTGTGAAAATCTTAAAGGGGTGTATCTCCACGGATTAAGCTGTTACAACACTTCATTAGCACATCTTGTCAGTTCTTAGGTGGATGTGAACTCCCCTTTAAAGTAACGAATTAGAGGCTTCACTCAAAGCCGCCCTGACCCCGCGGAGGGCAGAACACCTCCCTAACACATCACACATTCCTCTCTGGTCCAACAGGAGTTCAGAAGACATGGACTAGCGCTGCGCTTCTGATGCACCAAAGCTATTGACGTCTCTGTGCTGAATGATTAGGCCCTTTGCTTTCATTCTGGAGTGAAGAACATCAAAGTATAATGGGATCGCCATGTTGTAATTGACCGTTCTCACCAGCGTTGGCAACTGAAAACTAAATTGAATTAATCTTTATTTCTCAATGTTTAAATGTTTCTGAAAAGGGTCCTGACATAATGATTTGAAGAAGAGAAACTGGCATTGATTGGTAGTTTTGGAAAGATCAAGATGAATTGCAGTCAAATGGGCAGTTGTGCTGGGCTGGATTTGTGCATATCTTAGCGAGATCAAAAGAGTCAACATGCATCATCCAGCCCGCGGTTAAAACGGATCTGCCAGAACTCTAAAGAGGCCAGAACCAATACACATTACACTGCATTAAGCTAACATGTCTTTTTAGTCATTTGGATGAAGGAAAGGCAGTTTTACTGGCTCAGCAAAATGTGCAAACCTCTCAACATTACACAAATCTTCCAAACTACAGTACGTTTTTTCCTGTACTTACATCCATTGCCTTTAAAGCTTCATTATTTAACTTTTTGTGGAGGGTCTTGCTTGATTTGAATGATTTTTGAAGGTCCTTATTCAGATATATAACAATAAGAAACAACAGCTGAAACTCAATTCTTTGATTTATACTGCGTGACTTTAGCTCGCCTGTGGACAACCCTTTTTGTTAGATTTGCACACTGTTGTAGATAAATGTCATGTAACTATATGCTATATTCATTTGATTGTTTGGTCACTTATATGTCACAAGGTACACGTGTCCCAGATAAGTGTGAACATTGTATATCTTGCCTAATATTGACGCGTTACATGTGTCTTTATCCCCTTGACCTTGTACTGTTTTTCCACAGACTGAATTAGTTATAACTTGGGGTATTCACCTTATTCCGCCCCGCCCACAGTTGCCTCTTTTTGCCACAGATCCACATTCTTATAGTAAACAGACTTCCGGTTTGACGAAAACCCCGTTCACGTAAATGCCGAACGAGGGAAAAGTCTCACGGCTAAAACATTATATTAAGTAAATTCATCCCTGTAAAATGTTGTACACGTGCAACAAGAAGTCTGCTTGAAAATAGGTTTTTAGACGTGTAGAACTTTTTTTCTGTTGAGCTTGTCTAAACTAATATGACGGAAAAAAGATGGCAGCGCCCACTGCAAATTCCGGAATAAAGTGAATGTAAGGATAAGTTTCATCAATGTTCATTCTCTTGCTTTTTGGAATTGTGGAGGAAAATATTTTTTTTTTTTGCCAGGGAGAGATTATTTTGCTTGTGCACATGTAAAATAAGTACTTCTTCTCAGTTCTTTTTGACAGAGTTTTAAGAAAATCTGCAGCACCACACTCGGGGGACCTAGATACAATAACTAGCATGGGTTTCAGTGCATTTAGCATTCATTTGTATACATTTGCCTCGTTGACAAATGATTCTCTGGGGCTCTGCAGAGTCCATGACATTTCTCTGTCCACACAAAGCTGTTTGCTAGTTGTCAGTCCTGCTCCTGACGGATGTTGTTTTGCAGCATTAGCGCTCTTCAAATTGTCAGGCACGAGCGGCAATTAGGCACAAACAAATGCCAAGGTTAAACATAATGGCTTTCTTTATGAACAAGACATCAACAGGACCAGCATGGCAAAACAATGATGTTCCAAGTAATAAAAGCATTTTGATTGACTGGAGAATAGCGCAATATTCCATGTTTTTGTGTTCAGCTTTCCTTTCTACTCAATGAAGCTTTTTTTTTTCTAAATCAATTTTACGGAAATATGCTGGGACAGATTGTTAGATCCAATCAAGGTAAACAGCAGCACAAATTCAAACTGATTCACTAAGACTACCGCTTTCCGACCACTTCCATTTACAATCTGCTCAAATGGCATGTCACCTTGCCCTCCATCCCAAGTCTAATTTACAATGATAAAACATGAACAGCGCTACGGCTCCAAAAACCAACCGAAAGCGGGACACGGGGCCTCTGGAGTTTTCGTGGCCCACTTGAAAATTCATAGGCGAAATGGAAGCTGTCAGAATATCCATCATCATTGTCAGAAAATACACATCTGTATTCACCCAAAGACGAGGGGCAAAATGTGAACCTGCTTATCATCCCTCAAGGGCCGCAAAGAAGGGTCACTCAAGAAAAGTCAGAGACAGAACCTGCATGCAATGAGTTACGCACCTTACATGATACAGTATATCGAGCACTGACACTAAGTTTAGAATTGTTAACAACAGTCCAAACCCATTCTTGACTTTCCTGACACATTCCTAATATCCCAATCCTTTTCTGCAATGAAATTTCAATGAGAAAATGTTTCACAAGCCTAACTTCTTACAACAAGAAACAAATTGGGTACAGAACCTTTAAATACCCTTCATAAGTGGCCAAAAAATGCAAGTGCTCATAAAAATGTGTTTAACCTTGAATCAAATAGACTAAAACTGGTGTATGAATCTGTGCTTGAGTGGAGTAGTTCTTTGATGTAAAAGCGCTTTCATTTGTGCCCAATGTCTCCAAGAGCACGCACCAAACATACAAAAGACTTTGCATTCAGGTAATAAAATTTACTTTAATTTACTAACGCTGTGGGATGGTCTATGATTTGAATTGGGAGTGTTTAAACTTCTTTCACAGTGGTTTGCATTTTTAAACATATTCAAAGCAGTGGTCAATATAGTTTAGTTTGTCATTCAGATGGATGCATTTTACCCAGGTTTGCATCACAGTAAAATGTTTGGTGTCGGTTGAGTTCACGTTCTATCCAAAATAGAAATGCACAGATTATCGGTTAGTGATTGTCTCCACAAGCCTGTAAAATAAATCTCAATCTTTTGTGAAAACAATCATATCTCTGGAGTAAACTAATGGCACCAAAAAAAAAAAAAAAAAAAAAACTAACAGAAAATACGTTGAACTTAGTGCTAGTTTTTGTTTCATATGGATAGGCGCTGTAATTACAAAAGTATGAACCGAAACCAATTTAACAAATCTGCAATCTGACAGTTTAACAGCAAATTCCACCTTATAATTCCACCTTATAATATAAGTCTGAATATTAAACTCTAGAGATTCTAGAGTGTGTTGATGTCCCATGAATTTATTAAGGCTAAAACTATAGAATTATTTTTATTTATTTATTTTTACAGCAAAGAGGTATCCTCAAATGTTGGGCCAAATCAACAAGAAGCCAAAGGGCCAACAAAAACTGGTCTAAGGGCCACATTTGGTCCTTGGGCCATAATTTGGACACCCTTGATTTAGATCTACAGCACAACGAACCTGTCTTAGCATTAGGAGTTTGACTTTCAGCTCCGATTATTCACTGATTGTCTCTCCCACATTTTATGTTGTCCAATCTAATATATCAGACCTTTTACTTATAGAATATAGAAAGTAATTTTAAGTCCCGGCCTCTGACGCAGTACTGACGTGGGCCGCTATTTACGACATGAAAATAAGCCTATGAGGAACACTCGGCCTTATCTCATAAAGAGATTCTGGTTTTAAAATTCATGCCGCTTTGTTTATGACAAATATCTGCCATTCGGTTTGATCTTGTGGGTCATTCGGAAATCTTCAAGCGCCAACTGTTATCTTTGTTCTTCGCCACCATCTGTGTCCAAAAACAGGGCGCCGACCAAGATCGCGAGTCTGATTAAAGCCTGGGCACGCTGCTATTTCAGGAACAAAATCGGTAATTTACAAGAGAATGAGGCAAGAAGACTCAAAAGAGGAAACCTTGATTTTTTATGAGTCACTTCCTCGGCTTCTTTTGTGCTAGGGAAAAGGGGACAAATAAATTAGGAGTAACCTCACTGGAAGGGTCAGGCATCTGCCGCACTCCTGCTATCACTTTGAGCGAGGAGGCTACTTTGCATTCGCCGCCCGACATTTTCCCTTTCCCTGCTTCTCTCTCTCCCCGGAGAAAAACATAAAGTCAAATGGCCACGAAATGATTTCCCTAGCCTGACCTCTGCAGAGATGATGCGTACTTACGGCACACAATTACGGCGTTATTGACTTGCAAAACAACGACCGGGCGGCGTATTTCAAGGAATGAGAACAAGGATCACATATGGGATTGGATGTCGAGCCGGGGATTTATTCTTTTGTTTTGCTGCGAGGCGCTTTATCTTGGTATAATATTAGTCGGTCCAAAAAGAAAGAAGAAAACATGGCAGATAAATACCCATTGCTTCTCTGTGTATAGGACGGGATTGTCATAGTAATTCAAAGGATACAAGACACTGATGTCATAAACAACAAAACTAACTTCCCCGCGTCTGACTATGCAACATTCCTCAACATTGTGCTGCTTTGTTTTCTGTACTGGACCCAAGCCTGAATCCATTCACAGCGGAAATATATTTCTCTGAGCATATGTCAAACAATGACAGACATATTTTGTTTTCTTCAATTGGTGATCGTAAGCGACTTCTAGGGACGACATAAATTCCAAGTGAGACAGGGCAAAACAGCAATATTTGTTGTGAAAAGTCGAAGAGCTTTAGGAGGTTTAACCATATTGCACTGCCTGTTCAAAAGAAAAGTTGCTCGCTGATTCAACTAATGGAAGGGTCAGATCATTGGCATCAAGCAGAGAACACGTTACAAGAGATTGCAAAAAATACAGTTCTTAACCCCATTGACAATCTTTAGGATGTGCTTGAGAAGGCTTCGCGTAGTGGTCACTCTCTCCCATCATCAATACAAGATCTTCGTGAAAAATGTATTCAACAAGGGAATTAAATTAATCTTTTGACGAAGAAGAAGCTTAATGAAACAATACCAAAGCGAAATGTGTGCTGTAATCAAAGCTAAAGGCGCTCCAACCAAATGTTAGAGCCTGTGACCTTTATTTTCTGTGGCAACTTTTTTTGGGCAGGCGGTGTATAATTGTTTTCCCTTCTCATTAAACCGATTAAAGCTGCATTGTGAGTGATTCATGCATACCAAGACGCCATTCCTTCCTCCGACAATCCCCGTTTCACCGCTCTCCAGACTCCGACGCACTGAAACGGTGACATACGTAAGGTTCAGCAGCTGTTTTGGCACCATTTAAAAAAAAAAACTGCTTG
This sequence comes from Rhinogobius similis, assembly GCA_019453435.1. Lineage (NCBI taxonomy): Eukaryota > Metazoa > Chordata > Actinopteri > Gobiiformes > Gobiidae > Rhinogobius > Rhinogobius similis. The sequence goes on along the minus strand of CM033639.1, from coordinate 3,763,451 downwards.
ATATTGTGTAATGCAGTCTATAAAGGGATAAGCAGAAAATAGTGCAGTAGTTTTTAACCTGTAGGTGGACTTTTTTTTTAAGTCGTTTTAGATCTATGTTGCAATTTAAAACGTCCAAAATATAATAAGATGATCCACTGGTGTCATAAATTAGAACTATATAGCACACAAAAGCACAGTAGGTCTTTTATATAAGTATTAATTTAACAATATATCAACTTGCATGCTGTGAAAGTTTCCAGAAAGTTTGTAATAAGACAGGATACACATCTCTATCCTCACATTTGCTCACCAAGTAATTTAAAGACTTCCATTGTGCTCTTCCACGTAGAACTAGATTCTAAGTGAAGATTAGAGCAGGCACTTTGATTAGGTTAAGGATTTTTCTGTCAGGCCAAAAGGAAAAGGTAAGGGGTCTTAGCCGCCTCTGCCCCCGTCACCCCACTTTCTCTTATCCCCCACTGATTAATGGCAACGGTCCCACAGTCGTCTGACAGATCGGCCCAAGGAAACCTCCAGAGATGAGGCTCCCTGCCAATTACCTACCTCAATAATGTCCGCTCAATGGCTGAATGACAGTGGAGCTGGCCCCCGGGGTTCGGCGCGGGCTGCTATTTAAGAGCCGGGAGGCAGGGGGCGGCGTGTGAGATATGGCCCCTACATGAAGAGAGCGGAGGTTGCATATGGGAACATCTGTGGGAGGGGAAATAAATCAGCATCACGGAGGCTACACCGCTTTTACTTACAGAGAGCTTTTCCATGAAGACGAGCGAGGGGGCAGTGAGTTAGAGATAAGCTACAGGAGTAAATATAGTGCTGACAGAACCAGCAAGCTTCCATATCTGAAAATGACTCCATCCCAGAACCAATTCATTTACGCTAGTGCCTGGCGAAACATAGCACAGATGCGTTGGAACAAATCATTTTTTGTATGTGGAATAACCATACCCATTATTTTTGTGTTTTTATATCATCGACAGTAAGGGTATGTAACCGTAACCAATTAGTTGAGTTAACTGGCACGTTTCAGTGTTTTATTTTATTGTTTAATGTTGTAATACATAATTGTGCAACCAGAGTTCGCCCGAGCAAGCAACTGCCACGTCTCACAGTGAAAACAAGTTCACTAAAACTCCAATATGGTGGATTTATCCTGTAAAGACGGAGCAAACCGCACTGACACTGCAGTATTTATGAACCAATACTAATCTTACATGGTTTATTTAAGTCAGATTTCGTGTTGGTGGAGAAAAACAACAGCCTTTTGCCTCAGATGGAAAACTATTGATCTTTTACCTGCACAAGCTGAAGGTAAGCTTTACAACGTGAATCTTAAAAAAAAGTGCTTTCTTCATTATCGCTACAACAGTGCATCAAAACTGCATTTATAGGAGCTTTCATTCAGCAGTATTGTTCAGACCTGTTGTTGACCTGGTGTACCTTGAAAAAATTTCCAATTTGGATCTACACATGGGTGAAATTACGTAATTATTTACCATTTCAAAGTGTCCTGAACATATCTCTGTACCGAAAAACGAAAATCTATTAGAAAGCAAAACAATTTGACAAAAAACAGACAACACGATCATTATTCACCAAATTGTATATCACATTTCTTTAACAAAAAGTTCTGATTTGGTCATGTTTTAGTAAATGGTGTCCTGTCTCTTTAAACCGAAAAAGTGTGCCGCAACTCATGAAAAGTAAAAAGAAAAAACACTATTAGACTATTTACAATAAAGAGTATGAGTGAGCCACATGAAGAAAAAAAAAAATCGTGTGACTTAAGGACGACTTGAAGGCAGTTAAAGCGATCAAAGTACGGAGCTTCAAAGTTTTTGCAGCTCATTCCAGTCGGGGGCAGCAAAATGGAATGAGAAGCGATCCAACAAGGTGCGAACTCGTGGATAAAATCTGTTGGAACGAAGATAATGAGGGGTTTTACCATTGATAGTTTTGTAAATGAAATGATACCGTTAAAACAACCTGCAAGAATGAAGTGTTGGCTAGCTGACGTTAGAATACAGATTACAAGATTTCTCACAAAATATTGGACATTTAGAACGGACACAGAGGTAATGAGAAATCCTTTAAGATAGACTGCAAACAGTATATAATAACCTCTGCTGTGATACATATATTCAGGGGCGTAGCACCAAATTCTGGGGCCTAGGTACAAACCTTCACAGTGGGACCCTAATACAGAATTCTTTATATGTTTTATGTTTCCCCACAAGTTCGGTTATTATTGTTATTACAGAATACACACAGAACACGACACTGAGATTTGTAAAATCATGGCACTGTCTAAGTCAAAGTCCTGTCTTGTCCAAAGTCTGTCAAAAACATTATTTAAGTACAAATGCAATTTTTACAATCTGTAAATGTCCATCACAATATTGGTCCAGTCCTAATGATTTATCTCTTCTTAAAAAGGTGATGGGGTTCTCAGATGTCATGCATGTATTTAGTCTCTCAAGGAATGTACTCAACCAAAAAGCATTTTATTATAACAAAAAAATAGATTAAAGTGAAGAAAAATGCAACTGAGGGAAGAAAAAAAAATCCATCATATTCTTTGAGGGCCCTTCCCTGCGCTGGGCCCCGGGGAAACCAGTAACCTCTACCCCCCCAGTCCTACGCCCCTGCATATATTCATAGTATGTAAATTCCATATAGGTATCCAGCAAGGAAAAAATGTACAGCTAAACTGACTGAGACAGACTTTTTCAACTCTACTTTGGGTGAAGGGCACAACTTTTCTTTCTCCTCAAGGGCAAGACACGGGAAGTTGGAAAAAGTGCCACCTGTGAAGACCTGCCCTCCGACAGAGCAGATAAGTGGCTGGGAAAGAAAAGATTACAGGAGCTGGCCGGACAATTGGACTTCTCCCTCATGATTTGAACGTTCATTTTAATGGGACACTTAACACTTATTCAAAAGCCAGACCTGGAGGTTCACAGAGCTCCTCCAGTCATTCCAGTCTTTGTGGTTGAGAAGTGGTTGCCAAGGCTGCATCAAAAATACATTACCCATGCTCCTCTGTGTTCTCGGCGCGCTCACTGGTGACACAGTGTATTGTCAGCACTGTACTGTAGTGACAGATGAGCAGTTTGTAGACTAGAGGCAGAACTGTAAAGAGAATGGGGGCAGCGTGTATCTGCGCCGTGCAGGCAAGGACCCCATTTGGAAAAGTGCGTGACAATTGGAGAAATCTGAATATGGTAATAGCGCAAAAAGTAAAATATGGTGCTTTTTTCACAACTGTCGTACAATTCAAAAAGTGCTTTAACTGTATTATTAAATGCAAGTTACTTAATTTCCTTAATAGGTGCGTTTCGACTGGTTCACTTTGAAGCGGATCGGGGCGGTCCGAAAATGTGAACCATATCGGCCTGTTGAATGGGTCTGAAGAGGGCCGTGAGTAGTATTTGCTTCCAGTGGGCGCTGGCTTGCTCCTGGAACGCTAGAACGCCTTAGCACAAGATGATCGGACAAGCAAACACAGACTCAGGTGAAAATGAAACGTCAAAAAGCATGAATAAATAAACAATAACATTTCTCACCAAATGGTAACTCGATTTTGTGCTAAACCACCATCTATCGAGCAATAACTTTATTTGTTGAGCCTACAGACTTAGAGAAACAAATGCTCGTATATGTTAGCATCAGCTGTTTCCTGTTCACCAGCATCACAACCTAAAATATTATATTTCTAGGTAATAATGCATCTAACGCTAACAAACCCATCACATTTCATAAAAAGACAAAAAGTAGAAGAGCAGACAAGTAAAATAATATAATTCAGGTACAATTTATTTCTTTATATTTATTTGCCCCTCCGACAACATTGAAAATTATCGATTGCCATTAAGTTGTATATTAACACTAAAAGTTTATAATATTAAAGTTTGATTTATATTAATTATACCAGAAATAATTGAATTGTCTATTATCACTCCATTCAAATGCAATAACAGCTAACTAATACTTACCATTACATGCTTTTGTGTAAATTAGTTCATTTACTTTCGTGGAATCCAAGACAGTGTACATCAGCATATGGGCAGAGAAGAAACAAATGTCCACGAACAGAAACAGTTTAGCTCATTTACCGCTTTCTCATTAACTTGTGTTACCTGAATCGTTCGACACACCAGCAGTACATTTCTACATTTCACTGTCTGAGAATAAAGTTTGCTTTTTGACTCCCAAGAACATCCCCCTCTCCGAGCTTAGCCAATCGATGGTGAACCAAAATCTCATTAATTGCTTTTCTCCACAGCTCCTTGCATGCTGTTTCCCAGAGTGCGGGACGAGCCAATCCTACAGGTCCGACCAAAAAATCAATTTGAGAGGCGCTGAAGGCATAATGTCAGAACACTCAGAGATAAGACCTATCAACAAAAAGATGTGATTGAAAACAACTCAACGAGACATGGGGCAGTTACCTTGACTTTGACTGTAATCTGTGGCATGAACACAGATTAAAAAATGCCCAAATATGTGAAATACTTAAAGCCAAATCATCACCGACTCTTGACGGCTGCATACCTTTGGACAATAGAACGAAAGTCATACAACAAAAGGTTTTACAAAGAGAGAAGACAAACAACCTTAGCCATTTTCATTCAATGCTTTTTAAAGATATTTTCAGCCCATGACTTTGTTACCGCACACATCATCACTGTGGTTTGGGAGGAAGCCAAAGATGAAATGCCAAAACAACCAGATTCAGCAAAAGTTAATGATTCTGCACTGTAAAAAGCAACAGAGTATCTTACCACAATTACAGCTTCGAAGTTTAAATGCACTTAAATGTGTTAAAAAAAACAATGTAAGTTATAATTTACTCTTAAATCACTAATTGTTCTAACTTGTACTAACAACTTATTATGTTGTTTTACTTCAAGAACTTTACAACCTTCCTTCCGTGTAAACATTTGACTCATTTTAACTTCAACATAAATTGTACACCAAAAGACTAATGACTTTTTATTACTGTAATTTACTGCCTCCTTGCAATAACTTAATATGATAATTTATACACATTTTTGGACTCATTGTTCCAAGGTAGATTAAGCCATCTTTTTAAGGCAGAATTTCAATCCATACTTTAAATCAGCTTACAGATATGAGGTAAAACAACTTAAGTTATACAAATGCACATACATATTTTCCTCTTTGTATTAAGACAAATGCAACATAAGCTGTAAGGAATAACTGCGCAAACTTTATGCCATATTTTCTGAAATGAAAAATGGGTTTCTTTCTCAATTATAAAGATAGATTTGGATAATAATAAATAAATAAATACATGTTAAATAGACGCTGAAGCAGGCACAGAGCCATGCAAATGCGTTGCAGTGCTATTCAATGTTTTATTTTAATTAAGTGTCTATTTTAAACTGAGCCCAAGGGTACAATTATGCAAAACTTAATACATTACTTACTTGACAAAACTATCAACAAAATTCCAACCATTTGAACATGAAAAACTAGACAACACGTACAGTATAAATATGAATTCACAGTGCTAAAGCTCCATAATACCTTGAGCACAAGGTTACGGCGTTGCACACACCTGCCCATACAGCTGAAACTATATACGGAGAGAAAGAAGTCGGTGGTGCATTTGCTCTGTCAAATAACAGCTTTTTGAGAGATTTCCCGGCATGAACAGTCAGTGACCTCTGCTCCCTCAGCGGATCCCCTAAGAATAGCTATTTGTTCTCCTGCCTCCGCCACAGTGCAGGCATTCAGGTCGACTCTTGTATCATAATAGCCAGACTCCACTACACCCAATGCATTTGATTCTGAATTGGGGGGAAAACAGTGCAGCGGCTTGGTACATTTTCATTAGCATATAGCACAAGGCTAGACTGTGTGTGGAATATTAATGACTTTTTCCAAGGCTTGTGACAGGCATGTATCTTGGCCTATGGGCGTAACTGAGCCGAAAGAGAAAAATGACTTGAGCAAGAGTATTTAATTGTGTTTGGTCTGAAAAAGCTGGGAGGAGGAAAAGAAAATTAGAATTATCTATAATGCGGTAACAAGTGGAAAGCCTGAATGCAACAGTGGGACTCATAAGATTGCGCTGGTCAATACTTTAAACTGCATAAACGTGATACATCGACAATTATGTTACTGACTTTGATTTCTAAATGGATCGTAATGCTTAATATTGATTGCAAATGTCAGAAAAGAAAGTGTAAAGTGGCACTTAGAGAATTTTCCTTGCAGAGTTCGGTCTATATTTAACATCACTAATCCACAAAGGAGTGTTTTATGACAGTGCCACAAGCAAGATGCGCGCTGAAGAAAAAATCACTTGGTATCGCTCTTTTCATCTCTATAATCGTCCCTACCTCCCCCCTCTTCTTTGACGGTACATCATGGCACCGTTTTTTCGACTGCAGAGTTCCCCCTGGGGCCCGCGCTGAAATATGGTTAAAAAAAGAAAGAGGCATATTGGATTCTCTGGTTTATGCGTGCCAGCCAACTGAATAGGCCGCCTCATCTTTACACAATCCATTGAGCTTCTGTCTAGTGGAGAATGGCAGTGCCGCGTTTGAACTCATCACTGCAGCCCCGAAGCCAAACCGTCAGGCTCAGGAAGTTATTGATGTTGGTGTGTTCAGTCCGTACACTGTTGTAAAATATACCAGGGAAGGTAATATTGTGGAGTGTAGTGGTTCTGGTTGTTAAAGTTTGATTATTTAGCTTTAAAAATGTACATAATCTTCTTTGGATGAGGATTTGATACATGCAGTAACAGGATACATGAATACATGAAATCTTATTAGGTGCAATTTTAAACAAAAAATGCTTTAAATAACAAAGAGCTGCCTCGAGTAATTGACTAATTATGAGTAATCGGCTATAAAAAATGTATAGTATTTTGGAAATTGTTATCTGGACTATGCAGACTTTAAAACACATTTAACAATGTTGTCCATCTAGATATCTTCAGTTACCCTATTTCAACCTTTATTTGTTTGAATTGTTGTTTAACCAGATAAATCTCATTGAAATTGAGGGCTCTTTTACAAAAGAGTCTTGGCCAAGAGGCATGAACCCTACCCATAAACAAAACGGTAACACTTTATAATGACTACACTAATTCCTTCCTTAATAAAGCATGAACAACGACGTAATTCATAATGAACAAATAGTTTGATGATTCAGACTTAGAAACTATTCAACTAATGTTCTAACCCTAATTCCTAATCCTCGTAATTAAGTTGTAACTAATCCTGAATCATGCTTAGTAAATGACATGTTCATTGTGAATTACGTCTTTTTAATGCTTTGTTATGGCAAATTAAGGTGCAGTTATTATAAAGTGGTGCCAACAAAACATATTTAGTTGATAATGAATTTGAAAAGTGTCAATGTACAATAGAAATAATTGTTTGACTTGAAGACTTCTCAAAAAAAATTATTGCTGACAAATTGACGACTAAAATAATCATTAGTTGTAACCTAAGACTTACAGCTAATAGGTAGTCTTTCTGATATAGTACACACATATATCTGTTTTAATCTATGTAGATACAGAAAGATTTTACATTCTTGACGATCAATGGACCAATCGGTTCTGTTTCAGACCAGGGAGTGTTACAATGAACAATGAATACGGCCCAACTGGATTCGCGCTATTCATGAAAATCCACTGTATTTGTTAAGACGCTATTGGCTTCATTACAAAATCATTGCAGCCTTTTTCCCCGACCAATTATTGTAACTTTGTCAAATGTAACTTGTAAAAACACTGCAACCACACAATGCAAAGTGATGCTGAATGTGGTGGGAGTTTGTACGTTTTTCTTCTTCCCACTCCCACGGGTTTATTCGCATTTACTTGGGAGGCACGGACACACGGCGGACTTTCAAACGTAGGTGCCATTGTGTATGAGCTTGTGTATGCACCCGTTTGTTTGCAGCTGTATGAGGATGATGTAATATATTGTAAACCAAACGTGTCGTACTCTGTCATAAGCTCGAAATAAAGTTTAAAAAAATCACAGCATCAATCCACCAGAATTCCTTTAACCAAAACGACTGCATTGGATTCACTTTAGCGTCTGCACTTTCAACCAGCTTTTGAAGTAGTCTACCGAATGTCACCTTCACAGCGCAACAAAATACGCACTGAAGCTACATTTTAATGCATCTGTTAGTTTTAAATACTTTCAATAGTAGCAGTACCAGAGCGACCTTTTCTGGAGTGGAAAAAGGGGTACCTCAAGGCTCCGTCTTAAGCACGATTTAAATTTGTGAAAGGAAAGAAAAGAACTAGATGAAACGAAACCACAAAGACAGATAAAAGGAAACGGAATAGCAATCGAGGCTGTATAAGGTGATTTTCGGGACAATTAATGCTAAATTAGACATTGACCCGCAGAAGCAATAAGGGATTAACCGTCCAAAGGTTTGTTATGGGCGAGGTAACACCTTTGCTGATGGGCTAACTGATAGGCCGTGATAGTCTTAATAGAAAATGGTACTAATCGCATTAAAGTGACAAACATCATTGACTGGTCTGAGTAATGGAGGCCAGCTGGTGTTAAACAGTTCAGGAAGGCTAATAGGCTCTGAGTTTGGTATTGATTGGTGGTCTGGTGGGACTGGTAAACAAAACCTTTCCCAGCAGGTTCTGTTCCAACTGCTAGGACTTCTAAAGTTGTTCTTACCAAAGTGGCAAAGAGGCATTTTCAGCAGGATACTGTGAGACGAAATTATAAGTAATCTTATTGTACCCAAGGTTCTTTGAAATGAGAAAAATGAGTCGGGGTTTTTGACATTTGCGATGGCTTTGTAATTGGGTCAGTGCAATTTCTAACAGACAACTTACTTCTACATAATTCTGCTCCTGGAAATACTGCAGATCAGAATGAGTTGCAAATGATTTTGTGAGTTGAATCACTTTTGCAAGTGGTGATGTGGTAGGTCGATGGTGTCTTGGTTGACCAACCTTTCAGTCAGTCGACTAATTATTTTTGGATGGGTTTAAAGAATTTGTGTTCACAGCAGGCGAAAGGAGAAGGCATGGAGTGTGTTATCTTGAGATTTGGAGGTTGATAGTGAGGTTAATCTGCCTTTTTACTGATAAATACATGGTTTACTAGTAGTTTTTTGTAGAAATATTTGTGGGCTGTTGACCTTTAGTTGCTTAGATGATTACTCTGTTGATGGTGTCTAGGTCAACCAAAATGTGTATTAGCTGACTATTATTTTATTTAAATTATAATGATTTACATGGGAAACAGAAAAAAGTATGGAGTGAGTTAGATGAAGATTGTTATGAAGTGAATTGTGAGATTGATAGTGTTTTTACATTTAAATACACGGTTTCTAAGTACTTCTCTGTGTAAATCAGGTGTCCAAAATTTTTCCGAGGGCCGCATTTTGAAATATACAACAAGCGGAGGGCCACAAATCAATCGTGAAATGTTCAAAAAAGTTGCATTAATCTGATGTTTTAAGTGAAACAACATCTAAATTAATTATCAGTGCATTAATATAAGGTCTGTTTCACTCAAAAATGTAAGTTACTTAGGTTTCAATTGTAGAAAAGTCTAAATTTGTTGTTAAAAAAAAAAAAAAAAAAAAAAAAAAACTTATGAGGACAATGTGGTTCAATTAACCAGGAAGCCAGAGGGCCATAGTTTGGACAGATCAGTGATACTGAATAGTTTTGAGAGCTTCCATCCCGACTAATCGATCGGTAGAACGTGTCTTAACCGACCAATATAATGCAGCCGTATAATGTGGAATTATATTCACAATCCACCAGCAGCACTCTAATATTGGAAGTACAGTTAGACACATACTATTTTATGTCACACAGGTTTGATCAGACTGGGAGCATTGGACACACAGAAATGTACTAAACAATTATTAGTTATTTAGAGTTGATTTAGTTGGTTTAACTTAAATTTGGAATCACTTCAGAAAGTTCTGCATCATCATAAAACAGTCAGTTCAGGTGTACTTTACGGGCAGCAGGTAACAAACTACCATAAATAGTTCTTGAATGTTCTACAGAGACACTATCTGCAGATACACAAAGAGCACCTCGTGGAATGTAGTAAAGAAGAGGAGTTCAGTCGCTTTGAACCTACAGATACAGAGATATAGATTTGTTGTAGAGCTGCACAGTTTGGAAAAAATATCTATTTTTATGACTAGTATTGCGATTGTGCTTAGATTTGCAATTTATTGTTGTTTTAATACTGGGATTCTGGTCAAAGTTCACAATTTAAAGTGCTTTTTGTTTTTCTTAGACAGTTTTTTTCGCTTTTTCCTCACGATTTTGTCGCTTTTAGTAGTACTTTTGTTGCAAGTTTAGTTGCATTTTTGTTGGATTTTTGTCACTTTTAGTCACATTTTTGTTGTGTGTTTGTTGCTTTTAGTCAAATTTTTTAAGTTATGGTTTTTAATGCTTTAAGATATATTTTTGACACTGTCAGATTTGGTTTTGACACTTAGATGCTTTTTGAAGCTTTTAATCATGTTTGTCACTGTAAGTTGCTCATTTCGAATTTGATTACATGTGCAGCCCTAATACTGATCTTCTCATCACCACCTTCTTAAACTATGCACATACTTAAACTATACTGATTACTGATGACACCTGAGGGTGATGGTACCACTTCAACTCTGCATCCAGTAAATATAGACCCTCCTTTTATTGGGCTCTCACACTTCTTCAGCAAAAAAAAAGAAAGAAAAGAAAACAGGCACAGGTTGTAATGCTACATTGAGTTACATTTATAATGATTACTGGGAATGTGGAGGTGATCAATGTTAATATGTCTTTATTAAAACTTTCCCTGGTGCGCCTGATAAGCCACTGCAGACTTCTTTTAACCTTTTTACCTTGAAGAATGCCTTTTATTTTATCACAATTTCTTGACTCCATAGCTCGCCAAACAAGTGCTAATGAAATGCCCCATTTCACTTTGATATTGATGCAATCCAGCCAGCCCACCTTGGCAGTGTTTCCAGCGGTTTAAAATTACCCTCAATGTTTGTGTTCAGTCCCTCTTCAGAACAAGATAAATATTGCCAATCTGGCTTACTCCGGCTTCTGCTTGGCTCCTGCTTCGTGGCCAAAAAGAAAAATGGTCTGCTTTCCCAGCGGGGCAGAGGCAATAGAGCAACAAGCCTGTGCAACTTTAACGCTGGAGATATTATATTTTACTTCCTCATCTTAAAGCACGCCATTTATCTCTTCGAACTTGTGCTACCTGATTGGCCGAGATGGTTTTCTTTGTGCAGTTTGACATTTTGAGACATTCAGCTAAAACGTAATGTTAGGAGTAAGCCAGTGCAATATCTCAAATGTTGACACGGGAGGCGCGGTTACGGCAAGCCCTCGAGAGACCCGCACATCCCTCAAGAGGAACAGTTTTCCGAGATTGGATCCACATATGCCACATGCCAGATGGAGCACGATTATGATGCACTGTCTAACGCTGACAGCAGCTGGCCTTGCGCTGCTTATCACAGGCTGCTAAATTTGAACACTATTGTTTGGTACCTGTGCTCCTATCAGCATAAGGGCTTCATTATCTCCAGAGCAGGCAGTAGAAACACACCAGTGTACTTCAATAAAACAACTTTGATGTGATAATGAACGAGAAAGAATACTGACAGCTGTAAAGTGAATTGAGTTGTGTTGGGATAAACGCCCATAAAAATAAAGATTTTTTTTTTTTTTCATAATTTACGAAGCACTTGCTAATCACAGATGAGACTGTGGACTCTCCAGTTGTCTTGTCAACACAAGGTCGGTGGCTTATAAGAAGGAGAGATGAGATAAAAAGCCAATGTTTTTCAATGCTGTACACAAATATTGATCCTATCCAGCACTGCAAGCCATACCTGCTTGCCAATGCCCAATCCCCTCAGAGCTAGGGAGCTAAGCAGGTGGGGCCTGGTCAGTACTTGGATAGGAGACCGCTGGAACACCAGGCGCAACAGTGGGACGACTGGAAGAGGAAATGTCATTGTGTCCTTAGGCAGGACACTGCACCCTCATTGCCCAGTATGAGAGTGGTGTGTGTGAATGGTTGGTGGTGGTCTGAGGAAGTGAAGTGCGTTTGAGGGTCCAAAAAAATAAGTCTAATGCATTATTATTATTATTACAAGGTTTTAATCGAGGCTTGAACCCAAGATGTTCTAGTTCAGTTTCCATGACGATCCCCTAGTTAATAATTGATATGTGAAGCAATCTGAAATGAGCTATACCCAATCTGGAAAGGCTCCCGTCGATATTGTTCGGGAAGAGAAGGGACGTTCAGCGGAGCACTGGCCAAACATGCTTTGATATTAAAACAATATAGTTTTTGGCTAAATGAACGTATAGCACCATACATATAATGTCTTGTTTCTGTAATACCTTGTTAGTAAGTAATCCTATTGATAACATTTTTTAGTCAGGAAATATATACGCTTTCTGCTCAGAAAGTTGGGGTGAACTCGAACGTATCAGCCAGGAGCTAAACAAAATGGATTCTCATGTGTTTGAAAATTCTTTTGAAACTGTGAGGTTGTGAAGCTTTGGTGAAGTTTCAGCCTTCAAGACTACCCCCTGCTGCCTCACCTGTGCCACTATCCTCTCAGCTCAGCTCTGATAGGCCGAGCTGGGCCTTGTCATTTAAACGCAAACCACCTCCACCCCAGCAAACATTTCCTTTCAGCTTTTTGTTTTCACCTTCACCAGTGTCTAGGTTCTGGGGGGAAGGATCCTATGATATCCTAGTCTACACCTTCTGTGCATCATCATTCCCTACCGGGGTCTAAGCGATCAATAGATATCATTATATCATTATAGTCGTATTTCTTTCATTATGTTCCAACCAAATATAGTCTTCATTTGAGTCTCTTCAGGTTAAAAACAACTGTTGCACTAATGCTGGGTCAAATCTTTGTCAAATAGTGCAAGGAGGAAGTAGATATTTAAATCCAATTCAATCCTAGCTCTCTCAAACCATTTGGCACATAGTGAGTATTTATATGTATGAATTGTTTGGCATGAGCACAGCTTTAGAACAGAATTTTCAGATGACAAAAACAGTGGTAGATTGCCATCAAACAATGTCTTTCCAAAACGGATTTTGGCAAATGGACTAATTTCCATCTGCTGCATGGCCAAAGATGTGCAATTAATTTGAAAAATTAAGTTTGGTTCCCTAAAGCTTTAACACAACAACAGTTAACAATTGGCCATTATTTCTAAGATTTCAAACAAGATGTCATCATTCCCATATCAGTATGCCTAAAGATGTGATACAAAATGCATAAACAACAGCTGAGTTCTACATACTTTAACATGTTAATTGAACTGCTATGATAAATTACCCAACACTAGACGACGGACTTGTTTCTTTCGAGAGTCAAGGCTGCAGTGTAGACCGGCACAATCCTGGCTTCAATTGACAGCTTCACACTTCCACTATTGTAATTAGCCCCGCAGAGACACAAACAACACAGTGCAGAAAAAGATATCATTACTTTCTCGTGTCAGCAGTCACACATCTAGTCCCCGAAGATTAGCGCTAAATAACTAACAACACATACACTTTTATATGTAAAAAGATTACTTAGCGCATCTTAATCCTGTTCAAGGTTGATGCTGATCTGAACGTAAGAAAGACATTTGGGTAGATAAAAAGTGTATTATTTATAGGCTTGTTGGAAATGTATAATACGTCTATAAATAGCCAGTTTTTATCTTTCTATTTCTGATGGCTTATGGCAAGCAATTCCCAGGATTAAGCGGTTGGACCAGCTTTTGTTCGATAACTTCAGAAATACAACAGATGAATGAAAGTATAGAACAATGGTAAAGTACAAAAAAAAAGAAAGAAAATATAGAAGATAAGTTTATAGTTGATAGCATCTGTAAAGGATATGACCTGCTACTATCACATCAGTTTCTATAGGAAGGTGGGAAAGCAGGTTAAAGCTTTTCATTGTAACAGTACTGGTTGCTCTGGCAGCACATCCAGTGCAATGGTGCTAGAATCATCTTGTCTGAACACAGAGCTGGAGGACAAACAGCCTCCTACAGCAGACGTGTTTGATTGCAATTACACATGCTGTCAGGCGGTGGAGAAAGATATATAATACACAAGAATACAGCGCAACGGATCAAAGACAATTTGACATGTTTTATTACAGCGAGTGGAATAAAATTGTGAAGAACGTACAAGTTGAGGCCGGGAGCTTGGTATTTGCCTGGCCAGTCAAGAATGCGCAGATCTCCAATACTTTACATCGATGTGATTCAGGTGGATTAGCTCATCAGGGATATGCATGGTTGTTTAAGAGAGAAAATAAAACCAATAATGGACAGAAATCTAAGGCGAGAAAACCAATGAGCGTGTCCGTTGATTGCATGGCTCTATCTGTGGAGAGGTGTAAACAGAGAAAACTGGCCCAGGCTTATCAAATAAAACATTTGACATGATTTACTAATTCATTTGTACTGTAATAAAACTGTTAAATTAAAGCATCATATCATTAAGGAATATTTTAAATTTGTCCTCCACGTTAGACCTGTGATTAATTGCCACTGGGAGCGACCATTGCACAGCACCCAGGATCCCATCTCCAGATCTTGGGCGAGGCTTGGTCAGGAACTTAGCTGGAGGATTTTACCTATTGTGTAGGTTAATGGTCGAGACTGAAGTGCCCTGAGGAAACCAACGTAGAAACAGGGAGAAACATGCAAACTCCACACAGAACAGTCTGCGCGGCCTGGGAGTTGAAAGCTGGAACCTTTTTGCTGTGAGTGCTCGCCGCTCTTCCACGGTGCCGCCATTACTTTGAAGTTGAGTCCGATAGCTTGTTACACTATAAATTAAAGTCAGAATCTGCCATAGTGGGGTCAGGATATACTCAAGATGAATGTGGTAGTAAAAATGTAGAGGCTAGTGCTCAGTGGCCTGTACTGTAGAGCTGCAGCAGTTATAGTGCAACTCGTGATGTGAGTTTCTTATTTTTTTCAGAAAGTATCAAATTAATTAACCAGATTCATATTAAATATATAATGTCTTAATGTTCCTTAAAGGCTGGGGTACCTAATTTTCACATAGTAAAACTGGAAGTTGGCATTTAAATGTTTCTAACTTGTTTCTCGCTGTCACAAACCCTTTATATTTCATATTGTTAATATCCACACGCACTCATTTTCATATGCGGGTTAAGCTTTAGAACATTATTTTTCAGACAGCGAAATTAAAATAGAACTACCGCCTGAAGCACAGCCAATCGGCGCGCTGCTTTCAGCTCTTATTTTAGGGTTGACCAAACAAAACACTCTTTATTATTACTAACCCTAACCATAACCCTTGGGCGGTCGGGGAAAAAGGCAGCTTTGATTAACCTGAAATACAACTGAACACATAATTTACCAACTGCGTTTTTTTAGTATTTTTCTGTAAACAAACTTTCTCTCAGTCTTTAGGATAATAAGATAATGTGCTTAGCAAACCACTCAGCCCAAAGTTATTTGCTTGAGCCACTCTACTATGGTGCCTTACCAAACGTTTAGTCCCATCTCCAAACACTCAGTCACTCCAATCCCATACTGACACAAGTTATTTGCTTTATCAAATTGATTTCCTATTGTGTACCAGTCCAGATGCCTGGCTCCTGTCTGCTGTGTCAGCTCTTACAGTAAGCCCTGACTTGTGCATTTGTAGCTTGGCTGGCCAAACACAAAAATAGATTTGAAATACAGCAAACTTTAGGAGTGTAAACAAATCGATATGACGAAGAACAAGTGCACATTTTGTCCCCCGTTGAAAAACTCTGTATAAAATCATGAATGGACAGTTTCTACAAATCTCTAGGCTCTAGTTTATACCATATTTACACTGATCAACCATAAGCTTCCAACTGCAAGTCATTGATTTGTGATGTGTGTTGAGTGAGATATACATTTGGCACCATGTGAACAAGGTGCATTTTTAGAGGCAAAACTGGACAGGCCTGAGGGTTTAAGTGTGTGTGGAAAGTTGTGATGACAGCTGGGTCAGAGCATCTCCAAAACTCTTGAGGTCTGCACTTTTCAGGTTCTATCAAAAGAGGTCCAAGGAAGACGACATAGTGAACTGGTGACAGGCGGTGCACTGAGAGCGAATGCCGACCTGAATCTGACAGACAAGGAAAATGTCAGAACAAGATCGCTGTTATGTTTGGTGTCCACTGCATCCTTTAGGAATTTGTTTAGGAATCTGATGGGCCAGGGCTCAGACGGACAGGGGCAGTACATTGGCGGGATCATAACAATTTCAGTTTAATTTCAGTTGTATTTCGCAATCTTTCACCAACAAAAAATCTATGCATCTGTTCTGAGCCTAAATGTTCCTTAAGGCCTTGTGAAAAAATAGTAAAAACAGTAATTGTAGGTTATGCAATGAGACAAGGACAAAGCTTGGAACAGAGCTGCGACAGATATCTAACAAGTCAGTTGCAGTGTGAGCCGCAGCGATGGGCCAAACCAGAGATTTTTGTTTCAATCCAATACTAAAACTAAAACCATACTTCTGAACTTCCCACATGCAGAGAGACAAGTTTTATGCCATGCTGTGGAATATTACTGCTAAAGGAACAAGATTTCCAGAAGACTAGCTGGCCTTCAGGTAAAGCTAAGAGGGATGCTAACAAAGAAACAAACAATGAACAATTTCCATGGAAACAACCAAGTGGAGGCTCCTTCTACAGGCAAAGGTTTGGAGAGATGCAAGCCTGCCCACAGTAAGAAAGGTTTTTTTCTACAAGCAATAAAACAGGTTTTAATTTTACTTGTATTATTTGATCTATTTTGGATCAAAGTATACTTGATTAAAATGTAAATAAAAACTGCACTTAATCTATATTTTTGCATAAGAATCAATACTGTTTGATTCCTTAGTCAGCAGTGAATTGGTATATGTCCAATCGAGCCACTTCATTGCATTTATAAAAGCCACAAAAGAACCAAATATGATTTTTTTTTTTCCAGAATGTATGCAAGCTAACATTAGCTCCGCAGCATTAGCCTCACAACGTTAGCCCCACAACATTAGCCTAGCAGAAAAACTTTAGTCAAATCCACAATTCAACTTCAAGTGTGAACCAGTGGTGGATTACTATTTTACATTCTGTAACATTTTTTAATTCCTTAAGTCTGAAAAAGAAGAAAAAAGTGCAGTGTTTAACGTTCTGGTTTTGTGTGTTTTTATTTCAAATTTTGCACTGATTGCAACCTCACAGTCTCACATTCATATCTTGCAAACACCTGCCATTCTAATCGATACTAACATAATGGTAGCTGAGTATGAACAAAAATGTATACAAAAAATAATTCCATTCATTTGACTCAGATGATAAGAATAAACGATCTGTCCTGTGCAGAACAACAAAAAGCATATTAATTCCCTCCCCAGGATTCTGCATTTTGTTTGCTTCCAAATAAATGGCAAATAGCAATTATCACAGCTGAAGATACCAATAAATTCTGGACCCGGTGGAACAATGGCATAGACAATGAATTTGTGCGATTCCTTGCGGGTGGTAAACGATTTATAACAGAGTAGAAAGTGACTGCAAACAACAGTGTGTTCAAAGTTACACTGGAGCTCTCACTAGGATTCAGCCAATTCAGATTTGAACTATGTGGTGGTCAAAATTCTTGTGATTCTAGGAGCAAGTAAAGTATAATTTTCTATAGCTATGAAGAGCAAAATGAAATGTATTTGTATCAAGGTATAAAGTGCAAAGCTAAGTAGCAGCTTTCCGAGTAGGCAGAGGTCTGCTTGCAGCTGCTGTGGATGCAGGTGTTATGTTGGAAAAAGTAGTTTGAAGATAACAAGATGAGGAGGTCAAGTGAGGAGACGGAGAGAGAAACATATACTTGATGAAAGACTGAGGTGTGCAGGGATTTTAAGGACGACTAAAGTGTAACTAAACTAGTGAAGATAAAATACAAGCAATATACAGCAATACTTTTATTTTCAGATGTGTTACGGATGGTACGTAGTGATGCCATTTGCAACAAAATGCAACTGTGGGTCTTATGTTGCTTGGGGTTCAGAATGCACACTAATCCAGTATTTAACAAAGAGTCTGGTCACTGCTGTCGCACCTCCAGCCAAACTCAAACAGAACTGTGCAATCAGGTATCATCCTTATAATGTAGAACAAAATCAACCTCAGAGTTGTTTTCTCCGCTCATTGATTCTGAAGAAGTTGTTCAGTCTACTGCGATTTTTAAAATGTATTTATTTTATTTTTTTTACTCATAAGCAGTCATTTGTTTTAATGTAGACAGACCATGTGTGTTTCTTCGATTGGCTAATCCACCTGTGTATCAGGCCCATCTGCACTCGGGGAGATAAACCCGGTGACCAGACTGATCAAATATATATTTCTGGACACAAACAAGCATGAGGTGTTATACAGGCTACGTATGCCATCAACTACAAAAGGGAAGAAAACCTTGCACATTCAACCATGGCCAGTTTACAGTCAATACTTTACACATATGTTTTGAAAAAAGAAAAAAAAGTTGTTAACCCTTGTGTATTTGTACTCTTGACCTGCATATTTTGTGCCTTTGAAGATAACATTATGTACCGGGGACATTTTTCATTGAAAAGTCACAATAGTTGACATTCTTGCAAGTATGCGAGCTCCACAGTACTATACCGAGCATCTTACCTTGTGCTACACTTGAGAGTCACTGCAGAAGTATTTTCAGGCTTGTAATGTGCTTTGTTTGAATGGGTCGTTCAGCAAAGAAGGACACAACGTTACATTAAACTCAGTCTCAACATCCAGTACATGTTTATGGAATTGTTTTTACTCCATGTTTATTATTCTTGTTTTACGCCCTCACCCTTTCTTGAGCTAATGTGGCCACCTGCTGGGCTCTGATTCATTTTCACGTGTGTCTGCTATTGGTGGATACTACACACAATCCACGAGCTGAAGACCCGTGTGGAGTGAAACATGCTTGCCTTTTAATTATACCTCCTTGTGCAGTTCATATTTTTCTGGAGTGCCTGAGTTTGCAATGTTTTCTGCAGTTTGATCCTCGTTCCCCATGAGTACCCGCTCCCACTTTTTCTGATTGGAACAACACCTTGAGCGAACAGCCACATCTTTGTAATTCAATGGCTTTGTTTCACCTCTTCACCAGTGACAGAAAAGGGCATATTTTGTTTGTTTACTAGTACAGTAGCAAGGTATAACACACATTCAGGATTGTCTTATACCCTGGACAAGACAATTTTCCTTTTCCACTGTAAGCAATATCAACAACATCTTTGAGGTTTCTGTTTCCGTTTCAGCTCTATGTTGCTCTACTCTTACAAAATACAAAGAAATGCAGTCTTTATTGATTTTAAACTTCTACTCAGACTAACTCTCTCAGCCTGTCCACATCTGCCCTTAAATGACCAGAGAAAAAGTACCATCAGTTTGCTGCAGAAGCCTACGCTATGCATCGATACATTTTTTATATATATATAAACATATGTACCGTTGTGAAACAAAGAAAATAATAAATCCAATGCAAAGAACAAATTTCCCTACAAGGACAATAAAGTGTACCTTAACCTTAACTTAAAAGACAAATAGTATGCATTTTTCTATAGTTATTGGCTTTAAACTTGTTCTGAGTACCTTTCCTTTGGCATTTCCTGTTTTAGAACTTTAAAAGTGCTTATCAACGAGCATGCGACATGACTTAATATCAGTCAGGAATTTCCCGAGTCAGCGCTCCATCGGGATCGGGATTTGACGGCAGAAATGATCAGAACGAGTTTGCCAATGATGTATGGACAGCGTAGAAGATCTTGGCGATCTACGTACATTTTTTTCAATGTTTTTTGAAGTTCAGAGGGGAAAGGGCTCATCAAACTAGCTAAATATGACTTCAGGTATGTTTTTGAACCACCATTATAGAGTAACAGCTATCTGGAATAGTCACAGTCCACATGTTTCTTGTTGTAAGCCGTTTTAAATAGTACATTACAGAATTGTTCACGGAGTACTTCCAAAAACATGACTCTTAATTACTGCGATTCGGCGAAATTAAAATAAACACATCGATTCGTGTCCAAAATGCACAGCAACTATTCAGGGTCAACAAAAAAATCTGCACATTATCATTTTTCAGTCAAAATAAAAATTTTAAAAGCAGCTCCGTCTTGCCTCCTTCAGCAGCCATATTAAGTATTTCAGAGAATACTCATGAGATAAACATACAAGATGCATTCAGTGAACTGGTTGTTTTATGCAACTAGAACACCTGCATATTTTACTAAGGTCAGTGAGGCACAAATGTATGAGAGGAATTAACATTTGACATTTTCAGTAAACTTTATGAATTTATTTATTTGCTTTTCAAGTCTGATGTAATGTGCCTCAGAGTATGTACAGACCATTCTCAACTGCAGACATGATGATGAATAAAACTCATCTCTTCTGCGTCTGCGAAGTGCCACTGTCCTGACTAGAGCAAACCATAGATCCAGGGAGTGTTTCCTGACATTTTATTGGTTAAACAGTGTCATGTAATCACACAATCAGAAAGTTTGGGCGCTAACTTTGTTGCTATTTATTTATTATTAAAAGTGGACAGGTAAAGAAGTTGGACATAATTCCTGTGGATTTTATCAAGAAATCTGTGTCGTTTGGAGGTGTGTCCAACCAGATGAGGAAGTCAGACACCAGAGGTAAAGAGGAGGATATCAATAACACAGTGAGTGCGAAGATTTGAGTTTGATGCGCTTCAGCTTTGGTTGTAAGTGTAAACATAATATATCTGTATTTTTGCATTATACATTTGATGTTCTGGCCGAAATATCACCATGTGCCCCCTGTTGTCTTTGTTTGCACATCTCTCTCTTCGGGAAAGACGAAAATAAAATGTTTTAACCCAAACGATTTCTGTCATCTGGGTCTCCTCTGCTTACCATTAGTTGCTGGTCTTTGTGTGTGTCACTAAACTGTAAATTGTACCGGAGCATGACCTCAATTAACTTTATAATTCAAACATGTTTTAATGACTGCTATTAGATTCTAATTATGTCTTTCTGCGGTCCATACTTTGTGATTCAGATGTAAATCCAGCCGAAACTGTTCCACGCTATGAGACAGAAGTAGCTGATTCTGACTTCAACCAATGACTGAGACTGAACAGAAACAACTGAAAACCAGAAGAAAATCGGGCTCTCATTCAGCTCGAAATGAGATAAACTGCTGTTTATTTGCCCAGTCAGTCAGCAAAGAATGTGACGTTACCGAGAACTGTCAATATTCTACTTTTGTTACTGTGATCCTTGACTAACAAACAATTCTTACACTTTATCACTTGTCAAGGTAAACATAATGTAATCTTCTCAACACCTTGCTACTTCTGTTGTTGTATAAGGTAACATGCAAACACAATGAATATATAGACTGTAAGAAGATAAAATGCTGATTCTGTCACGACAACTTTTAAAATAATCTAGCAAAGGCAAAACGAACTTTAATAGAAGCTTTGGTGTCAAATATTGAACAATTTGCAGCAGCATATCACGGCAATTGTGACTGATCCCAAAACCGTTCCGAGCTCATTTATCAAAAACACATGTCACTTTATACACTGCCTTTCCCATAGACGCTTGAGTCCTGACAACTACACTGGCATCTCCACCAGCACCGACTGCTTTTATAATGCACTACACTTATCTCCCATATCCTGGGGCACTGTTGTCTGCGCGGACAATAAATCATGCTGGAAAATCATGTGCTGCCCCAGAAACAAATGTAAGCCTATAAATGTTTCTATCAGAAGCCGACTGTAGCCCCCAGTGCTGTTTTTTTTTTTTTCTTTTCGTAAATTTACAGCAAAGATGTAAAGTTTCAGGGAATAGATAAGCTTCCAATTATGTCAGTTTGTAATGAACATTCTATCGTCAGCGTTTGATGTCTGTATTGTGAATGTCGAATACAAAGGGCGTACCAGTGATCAGTTTGTATGGTAGATTAAGTGATTTATCTGTTAATGTAGTCTCTGTAGGGAAACAAGTTATCTATATGTTGAATCCATTATTTAACTGTTTTCATAGTTCTAGTAAAGCATCTGACAGATCTTGATGGTATTATAATAAAAAAGTAAGACTATACATATATAGGATGTGTATTTTTAAGCGTCTTAAACGTTCTCATTTCTAAATTCAGAACATTGAACACCTCTTGTGCTCCAAAAGCTGTTTGATTGACCAAATAATATCAAACGCATAGTACACAGCACAGTTTTGACAGTTTTAGTATTTATTTTTTTCTTAATGAAAGTATACAATCATGATGCTCCTTTCAGTTCTAAACCCAAGCCAGGCTTTAAGGTCTACAAACTAGCTACTGCTGGAAGTCCCCAGAGCCAGACCCAAACACTGGGGGATCGAGCTTTCTCTGTCGTTGACCCCAGACTCTGGAACAAGCTGCCCCCCAACTCGCGCACCATCACAGACCTTTTTAAATCGAGGCTCAAAACGGCTGATTGATTGATGCAAAACTGTATTTAACTTAATTTGCTTGACCAAAAAAGTATACGTTGCAACAGAAAAAAAGGTCACGCGTTCTACTATTTCGCTGGAGCGCCTGTAGCTTTGATTACTGGATTCATTTGTTGTGGCCTTGTTTCAATAAGCTTCTGCAATGATAAAAGATTAATTTAATCCCAGTATTGCATTCATTTAGCACCAAGATCTTGTATTGATGGGAGAGCGTGACCACTGCCAAAGCCTTTTTCAGCACATCCCAAAGATTCTCACTGGGGTTAAGAAATGTAGTAGATTAGTTTCTGCAGTCTCCTTAGATGTTTCTCTGCTGGATGATGGCCAATGATTTGACCCTTCACAAACACACTGACATCTTTTCCATGAACACAGAATTTGTCTTTGGAAATGAGAAGCCTCACTGCATCAGCTGTGTTTAAATACTGTGCTGCAGCTGAAAGACAATCACCCATGCATTCATTTTCAACTAGGAGGCATATCTTTCCATAGTTGAAACCATGTAGTGACTTTTTTTGTGGTCAGGCAGTGTATTATTAATTGCTGTTTTTTTTGTTTTTTTTACATTTCTTTTCCACAGCTTGTCCAAACCTGAACTACATCCGCTTTTACAATAAAATTGTACAATCTATGAGGGCCAACCACTTTTTGTCAGTGCGGTATGACAAACAGGCATGACAAGCTCAGTGCAGTGAAGTCTAAAGTACTTTTGTCCCCAAACTAAACCACAACCGTATGACAGCCCGCCACAGTGATCAGTGCTTTTGGTTGTGGATAATCTCTGATATTTTTTATCATCTGTCATTCATCCGCTGTTCTCCAGGGGCACCCATCCATCATGTGCGTCGCATGAGGAGGTAAAAACATATTTGAGCGACCTGTTGTGTCTGCTGAGGAATTTTCCAAAAGAGAAAAACCCAATTGCCAATTTTGTGTGGAGGAAATCTCAAAAAAACACAATCCATTTGTCCGTGTAACTGACAAGTGTGATTTGGCTATGATCGCGTCAAGGCTGTCCACAATCTGCGATTATGTTCTACGGCTAGCCCCCATTCTCTTTTTTGTAGTCTTTATGACAAAACGAAGTGCGTCTTGGAGTTCACACATCATTACCCACAGTAATGCCTCAGCACAATGATGTATGGAAGGCTCCGCGAGCCCAAACACGCTCCTGGCATAAACTGATCGGCGAAAACTTGTAAAAGCAGCTTACAATAGAAACTTATTTCCTTTAAGAAGTTTATTGAGAGACAGAAAATATTAATTTAAACATCGATGCTGGGAAGATTTATGACAGCTAAACAATTGGCGTGGGAGTGTCATTTATATTAGCAGATTGAAAACTCAAAGCGCAAGTTCTCTTGAATATCTCCTAACAACTTAGTGTGGTGTTTTACAGAGCAAGGTCAATGATTACCTCACGTTAAAGTCGGTGGTTCAATACCTACCACGTGTTCATAATGTCTCCTAGAGCAAGATTTATCAAGCCGTTCACTGTGTTTACATGCACGCCACTATATTCCCCCGGTTTAAAATGCGTTTCCAAATACAACGGTATCTTTGAATCTGCCTTTTCTCGCAACTTTAAGGGGTTCATCAATGCATCTATAAATGTGTGATTCTGTAAGTCAACGTGAATGTGAATTGTTTAATTATCTGTCTGTCATGTCATTGTCATTAATGTATTGAGGTCGAACCTGAACATCGTTGCACAACAAAGCTATAAGTACAAGTAACGTTAACAGAACTGAACTCGGGTCATGATTTGCACCTCCCAGGTCCCATAAACACCTGCAGAATTTAGATAAGCAGCGATGACACAAACTACGCCACCTCCATCGTGGACTAGCTTGTGTTACTTCATTGTTTTGGTCCGCTATTTGAAAGTGAAAGTAAAAACGACTTAAGTTTCAATGTGTTTATTTGCACTGCGAAAAGCACATGAGCAACACAGTTCAAATCATGTCTGAAAATCAAATGCTCAATTTAAAATGTGGTGCCGTTTATTTATGTTCGCTAACAGTGTGTTATATGTGTGATGGACATTTTTATTAACAATTATAGCTGATAAAAACAGTCAGAATTGCGTCATATTATAAGGTGCGGTCTGGCATGGATGAACACTCTTTTTCCCTGTGTTTCCTGATTAAAGGGAACATATTCTGCTACAGTGACTTTTTGAGCTTTTAATCATGTTCTAACAATGTTCCATCATCAAAAACATTTAGTATCTTTCAACTGCACGCCCCCCCCCAAATAAATAAATAAAAAATGGACAAAAATCTAATCAAGAGTGTAGTCTGAGTTAGCTGTGCATGCAAACACAGTGGTGAACTTATAGTGTTGATTGAATTTTAAGAAATGTAGGTCAAGTGAATCTTGTTACTTTGATACACCAACTAAAGTCCCGCATGTATGTAGGACCGTTTACAACTGTAGCGGTAGAAGGAATGAATGTGCTTTAACCGAGGAATGCCTTAGAAGATTTGCAAACGCATGACTGAATAAACCACTACAATAATGTAAAATGCATGCTGCCATTATCACCATGATTTAATTATAAGTAAGACACACATGGCTGGAGCAAAAGCTCTTTTTCTATCATGATTGTTGTCATAACAGAAGGAGTCTGTCTGTTGTACAGTCAGTTGAACACTATCAAGAGGCCGGTCATGTTTATATTCAATCTAAACTGACAGGTTTTAGACTGAAGAATTCATTACTTTGTCACTTGTGGTTAGGGATGTCACAGTATTAAAGAAGAAATATCACTTATTCATGATTACTGACACCATGACAAAACAGTAAAATCCCTTAATCTCTCGTTCAAATAACATGCATATCTTAGTTATTGAACTTACTTCTAAAATGAGTTCTTAAAATCATATTATGTCCGTGTAAACATTAGTATTCATTAACCAAATAATCTTGACATCTATTTATGTGCTCAGTATTTGGGGTACATTCTTTTTGTAGTCGTAGTAGTATTAGTAACAGTAATAAAAGTAATATTAGTAGTAACATTAGTAATAATAGTAGTAGTAGTAGCAATAGTTAATTTTATGCATGCCTCTTTTATATATTTTACTATATTTTATTCATTGCTTTATGTTGCACCTTACGCCGAAGCAAGTTCCTATGTTTGTGAATTTTTGATCACTGACAATGGCAATAAACCGTTTCTAATTCTGAATAGTAGTAATAGTAGCAGTAGTAATAATAGTAGTAATAGTAGTAGTAGCAATAGTAATAGCAGTAGTAGTAGTTGCAATAGTAGCAGTAGTAGCAGCAGTAGTAGCAGCCGCAATAGTAGCAGTAATAGTAATAAGGCTCGTCGACAGAAATTTGAGGGCCCGGGACAAAAGCCTCACATGGGCCCCCTCTAATTTAATTTAAAAGGAAGCGCTTCCAATTCTGGGCCCCTAAGATCCTGAGGCCCAGGACAACAGACCCTAGTAGTAGTAGTAGTAGTAGTAGTAGTAGTAGTAGTAGTAGTAGTAGTAGTAGTAGTAGTAACAATATATATGGTTCATTTAGAAAAGCAATTTCTGAGATTATGATGCTTTTGGGTTATTGTGTCACTAACAACATATAAATATTATGGTTTACAGCACTATATCACACTTCAAAATGTGTCCTCGTGTCAGTTTATACATTTAATTATGTTACACCAAGAACATTAGAGTGTATTTGTTTTTTTTAAATCAGAGTGAACTGCTAACTAGACCGTCTCTTACGGTCTTACACTCGCTCAGACCCCAGTGAGATCAAATGCTCGTGATTATCCTTCCATTAACCTACAAAGGCCTATGAAGCAGTCACATGATGCCATCAAAGCATGTCTTATAATAGCTCTTTGTTGGGTAAAAGCTGCGGCGGGCGGAGAATAACAATTACTCTTAACAGTGGATGGAGCTAGCCGACAGCGTAATTAGAGGGCCGTGGAGTGAGTGGGCACTTAATTGCACAATGACACTAATCTAGTTGGAGTTATTGGAAATATGGTTAAAATATTTTTCTGCTTGTGGAAAATAATGAGTTGTATTCACAGCTGCCGCAAGGGATTTGTCTGTCTCAAACATGGGGGAGAAAGGCTGAATGAAGTGAAGGGCCGCGGAGGAAACTGGAAGGGATTAGTCAAAATCATTAGAGATGGGCTCATAATATTTGCAGCGTCGAAATGTTCTTGGAAAATGCATGTATTAACAATCTAAACTAAAGCTATCTTCTACTATTTTAATGTATGTTTTTTGGGGGGGACACAATGGTAAATGGTTTTGTGATGACTGATGACATGAAGACACATTCAACTCTTTATCTTGGAGGCTATGTTTTCTGCAAAAAAAATATATATCTGCAGAGGTCCAGGCTAGCAGGGTCCACGGTCTACATGAGCAGCAAACATGACGTTTTTTTCTACATAAATAAAATCTAAATTGTTAACTCTACAATTTATCTGCATGCAGACGATCTCCCCAATGCACAAAACGACGTAGAGTGATTACACGTGGCGCTGTAAGACGTGGATGAGGCTAACGTAAACAGTTAGCTTTTTCTGCACTTCTCTGCACCTCCACGCCACGATTTCACATCTCTCCATGAAATACGTTTGGTTTGGATAGAGGTGCCTGCAGTATGCACTGGAAATACAATATTTAAATTATTCAATTATTCCTGATGCAAGGCCGAATGTCGGTTAACAGGAAAAAAGTTGATGCTAACGTGTGCTAGCTTAGCTTTGTTTTGCTGTCAGCTCAAGAAATAAAGGTTTTGTAACTGGAAATACAGAGGTTTGTCACAAGATCAAGTCAAGTATTTTGTCTTTAAATCTATATTTAGCTCTCACCTGAGTCTGCGTTCTCTTTGGTTCTCTTGTCGAATCATCTTGCGATAAAATGCTCTGCGGGCCGAAAGCAAGCCAGCACACTCTGGAACCTAGTAACTCTCCAACGGGGCGGTACAGTTCACTTTGGTGCTGTGGAAACACCAGGGACCGCAACAGTCCGTCCCTTGAGAGACAAGGTGACGCATCCCAGAAACTTTACATAGTGCACCTTGAAATGAATAACTTAAACCAAATTCTGTATCATCCCTCCATTCCAGATTCTATTCCACATTGATGCAGGATTTCCATGCGCAGCAGAGTGCTTCAGAAGTCCTTCTCACACTCACTGAGCTGATGCACTCACTGATACTACTACTACTACTACTACTACTACTCAGACTACTCGTTTGAGCGACACATGTTGCAGGACACTCATGTGAGGTTACTCCTTCATTGTCAACTACCACAGGTTTCCTTTGGGCAAAATCTATTGCAGCCATTACATTTTGAGCCTGTTTCTACTGGAATAACATTTTGTTGGTACTAACTAGTTGTATTGTACTTAATATTAATGTTACTTAATATTATAGGGCTATTCAGCTTAATTTCCTCAAGGGCCAGAGTTTTTGGAGGGCCATGGTCGGTGAACCAGAGGTGGACAACACACCAGCCCAACCATCAGTTTATCTAAATCTGTTTCAATAATGATAAAACAAACACTGCTACATAAGAGTTTTCTGGAAAAAATAAAATACAAAATGCTTTACCAAATTCTTCTACGAATTCCAGTTTACTGAACCAGAATTCTAGGACTAGAAACCAATCAGGTCTGAACCAGGACTAACTCAGAATCCAGGATCAAACCAGGTTTAAATCAGAATTAAATGAGGACAAAGGACCAAGAAAGTAGTAATAACTAGGGATAACCAAGAATTAAACCAGTAAACAGGAGATTTTTTTCTATATATATATTTGGAAGATCAGTTGCTTGTTTGTTTGTTTGGAGGGCGTGACATGGTCCTTAAGTTGAACAGGCCTGACGTAAAATGTTGTGTATTTTATCTTGAAAGAAGTGTATCTGAAAGAAGTGTATCTGGTTACTTCCTGTTACTGAAGAGTGCAGACGCTTTTCCTTGCTGCTCCTGCTTGCTACAGCTGTTTTCTTATTTTATTTTTCTTATTTATTTTGCTTTTAAATCAATTTTTTCCTCTATATATCTTGGATTATGACTTTACAAGGAAAACAATGATTTTAAGATAATTTTTTCCATTTTTAACAAACTATCTGACGAGCCAGCGACATGTCCGGGGAGAGAAGGCAAACAAACTCTTGTGAACGCTGTCGGAAATATCAACATGAAATAATTGAGCTACAAGCACGGATATTCGCTCTAGAATCTGAAAAAGGACTTCACGATGCAATTCCAGTGTCACCGAGGGGTAAGAAGTCTACATATCTTTCAAGAAAAGCTACTTTCAACTTAAACCGGAGCGACTCTGTGTCTTTCCCAAAACTGGGCAAAGACCAGCCGGCTGCATCTTGGGTCAAACTCGGTGCAAAACCAAACGATACAAAGCTAATGTAAAGTCGCCTGCTATACAGCTTACAAACAGATTTTTGCCACTATCAGAGACTGAATTTACAGAACGAGAAAACTGTAGCCACCATGATGTTGATAAAAAGCAGCAGAAAGACAGACAGTCTGTGCCAAACGTCAAGGACAGTGACACACTCTTGATAGGAGACGGTGCTATCAGTGGAGTCGTACATGGAAGAATGAAAACATGTAGCTACCCCAGCAGCACAGTTTCTGAGATTACGTCACTGCTTCCCAGAGTACTGTCCACACACAGAGGAGTTAAACAGCTGATTGTACACGTGGGTGCAGTGGACATTCGAAAGGAGCAGACTGAAGTTTTGAAAAAAGACTTCATGAAGTTATTTGAGGAGCTTGATAAAGTAGAAATCAAGACATTCATCAGTGGACCTCTTCCAAATATTGACAGGAAGATCAACAAGTTTAGCCGGCTGCTACAATTGAACACTTGGCTGTCCAAAGAGTGTGCACCTAGAGGATTGCACTACATTGAGAACTTCTATCTGTTCTGGAAACGAGAGGACCTGTTCAAGGGAAAGGGCCCACATCTGTGCAGAGGTGGAGTGAGGGCGCTGACAGAGAACCTCCTCCACGCTCTCAGGCATCAGAATGGCCGTGGACAGGGTCGTGAACAGATAGTTCGAGAAGAGAGGAATGAGAGAAGAACTCCGGATCAATCAGCCAGAGACCAAGTCAATGCTTCAACATCAGCAGCAACAAAACAGCCGACTCCACAAAAGGATTTATCAACAGCAGCTCCACCAGGCCCAGCAAAGGATTCAGCTCCAGCTGCTCCTAAATCTCCTACACTGCCTCCAGTAAAGAGCTCATCAGTTGCAGCACCACAACGATCTCCACCGCCGCCCTTGAAGGACTCAAGTTTAACATCCGTCCCCCCTCCCCCGGGGTCCTCATCACAGGTCATGGACCGGTCAGTGACAGGCCCAGCAGCTGCCCGGTCACCACCCCTACCCTCAGACCAGTCCTGGGTCCCCCCTGCAACATCTACTCCCACTCAATCATCACTCTCCCTTTCATCTCCACCTTCACCCAGGGGCCTTCCCAACCATCTTGACAGTCTGATCAAATCAGGAATAAAGATGGTTCCACTCACACCTAATTTAGCAAGATCAAGAGTTCTGATGTCAACAATGATGAACTCTTCCCGTACAAATCTGTGCCCCATACCACCCAGGAGCTTCAACTCTCCTGCTTCACCAACAAAACGACCTGCACCTACAACCCCTCACCTTTCACCTGGTCCATCACCCAAAACCCCCCAGCTCTCCCCACTCAGCCTTTGCCCAAACCCCTCCAGGTCTCCCCTTCGCCGCCTCCCCACCTCCCCCCCAGAACTGTTATCTCCCATAGCTAGGATGCAGTGGGTCTCAGCGTTGCGGGACTTATGGTCATGCAAATTGTCAAGCAAACCCGGGGCCCTTTGTTATATCTGTATTAACGTCAAACAGACTGAGAACAGAAGGACAGCTAGACTGTCCAATCTTAGAAATTTAATTCATATTCCTGTGAAAAGATAACGCCCAGTCACATTGAAACCAATCTGAAACTTGCTGTGCTTAATGTCAGATCCTTATGTAACAAATCACTTTTAATTAATGATTTTATATCTTCTTATAATCTTGATTTTATGTTTTTAACTGAAACATGGCTTGACAAAAACACGGGGGATGTAGTTCTAATAGAAGCGACTCCACCGAGCTTCAAGTTTGAATCTGAAACACGCGACGACAAAAAGGGTGGAGGTGTCTGTGCAGTTTTTAGAGATAAAATAGTTACCCAGAGGTTGTCTTTTGGGGTGTTTTCATCATTTGAGTATTTATCTTTTAAAATGGAGCTAAAACAGTCTCCCTCCATACTCTACATTGTCCTGTACAAGCCTCCCAAACACTGCCAAGGTTTTATTGATGATTTTACTGAGATGCTTTCAGTCATATGCACAGACTTTGACGGTCTGGTCATTACAGGTGATTTCAATGTTCATGTGGATAATGTTTTGCGACAGAAACGCTAAAGAGCTTGATGCTGTCCTTGAAACCTTTGGTCTAACTAAGCATGTGAGTGGCACCACTCACAGCAGAGGGCACACTCTGACCTGCTAATTACTAAAGGGGTTAATATTTCAAACGTAAGTGTGGTCGATGTGGCACTGTCTGATCATTTCTGTTTTTCTTTGACCTGTCGGTTATTCCCAAATCACCGACTGGTCCTGCAGTTGTTCGGAGGAGACACATAAATGACAGCACAAGTGCACTCTTCATGGAAATGATAAACTTTGAAAATCCTTCATGTTCAAATGTTGACGACTTCTTAAATTCTGTTACATCTAATATCTTGAATGTTCTGGACACCATTGCTCCTATGAAGGTTAAAATGGTTAAAAATAAGCAGAAGGCGCCATGGAGGAATAATGAGACAGTCAGGGCACAGAAAAGGGAGTGCCGCAGGGCTGAGCGAAAATGGCGCAAGTCAAAGCTCCAGATTCATAAAGAGATTTATAGAGAAAGGTTGTACATGTACAACCTAATTTTATGTAAAACAAGGGAAGGATTTTTTCTGAAATAATTGAAATTGCAGTAATAATGCGTGTTCTGTTTGCAACAGTAAACAGACTAACAAACCCTCCAATTCAGCTGCCGTTAGAACTAATTTCCACAGCTAAGTGCAATGAGTTTGCAGTATTCTTTAATGACAAGGTTCAGGCATTAAAAATGCCATAAATTCCACAGTGCAAATAATAACTTTAAAACCACCTACACATTTAGAGCTGACTCAGTTTGCACCTGTAACTGACAAAACTGTCCAAGAGATCATCACCAGTCTGAGTTCTTCTACATGCTGCCTTGATGTGTTACCCACCAGATTTCTAAAGTCTGTTCTTGAGCACTTTGTTAACACCACTCACTCACATAGTTAACATGTCGCTTCAATCTGGAACATTCCCAAGGGCCTTGAAAACTGCGGTCATTAAGCCTCTCCTAAAGAAGAGCAGTCTTGATGCCTCAGAACTGAAAAAATTATCGCCCATCTCAAATCTGCCATTTTTAGGCAAAGTCCTCGAAAAGGTTGTTTACCAACAGCTCACTGACTTCCTCTTAATAAACAACTCATTTGATGTTTTCCAGTCAGGTTTTAGACCTCATCACAGCACTGAGACTGCCCTTATCAAGGTGACAAATGACATCCGCCTGAACACTGACGCGGGCAAAGCCTCAGTCTTAATTCTGTTAGATCTGAGCGCTGCTTTTGACACTGTCGATCATGGGATCCTCCTACAGAGACTAGAGGACTGGGTGGGCATCACTGGCACTGCCCTAAATTGGCTGAAGTCCTACCTTGAGGATAGGGAGTACTTTGTTGAGATTGGTAACTGTGTCTCAGACCACGTGAGCTTGACCTGTGGGGTGCCCCAAGGGTCAATCCTGGGACCCCTTCTGTTCAACCTCTATATGCTGCCCTTAGGTCAGTTAATACTCAGTACAAATGTGTCTTATCACAACTACGCAGACGACACTCAGATCTATGTCTCACTGACGGCAGGTGAATATGGACCAGTGGATTCACTCTGTCACTGCATCCAACAGATCAGCGTGTGGATGCAAAACAATTTTCTTCAGCTAAACTCAGACAAGACTGAAATCATCGTCTTTGGGCCGCAGAAACAGAGAGAAAGTGTCAGCAGTCACCTCCAGTCTCTCGCTCTAAAACCGACAAATCAAGTTAGAAATCTGGGGGTAATAATGGACTCAGACCTGAACTTTAACAGCCACATCAAATCAATAACATCAACAGCCTTTTACCACCTAAAAACATTGCCAAAATTAAAGGTATAGTGTCTAAACCAGACTTGGAGAGACTTATCCATGCATTTGTCTCCAGTAGGTTAGACTACTGCAACGGCCTGTTCACTGGCCTCTCCAAACGAGCTGTAAAACAGCTGCAGTACATCCAGAATGCTGCTGCTCGGGTCCTGACAAGAACCAGGAAGTACGACCACATTAGTCCTGTGCTCAGGTCACTGCACTGGCTTCCTGTGGCTCAGAGAATTGACTTTAAAGCAGCTCTGCTTGTGTTCAAGTCTCTCCACGGCCAAGCACCAAATTACATCTCTGACATGTTAGTGCCTTATGAACCATCTCGCACTCTGAGGACCTCAGGGACCGGCCTCCTGCTGGTGCCTAGAGTCAGGACTAAACATGGGGAATCAGCATTTCAGTTTTTTGCAGCTAAAATCTGGAACAGTCTCCCCGAAGATGTGAGACAGGCCTCCACTCTGACAATGTTTAAATCCAGGCTAAAAACTGTTCTCTTTAGACGTGCATACGACTGAAAGATCTATCTGCACTCTTCTCTTTTAAAGCACTTTATTTTAAAATGATTTTAAAATGATTATGTGTGTCTTTTTGTGTTTTGTGATTTTAATGCAACTTTTCCTGTTTATGTAAAGCACTTTGAATTGCCCTGTGTACGAATTGTGCTCTACAAATAAACTTGCCTTGCCTTGCCTTGCCTTGATCAGATGTATTAAGTCTATGATCTGAGTCTTAAGATCAGCGCTAATCTCAGAACGAAGGTGAGTCTGACACTTTGTCCTGAATATTTCTATTGCTCCCCAGTGTGTATAACCGTCCTTCACACTGATGGCATATGTCACTCTTTGTGAGGATGTAAGCAACCAGGACTACAGGGAAACTGTTTTGATTTGTGTTCAACATTTGCAGTGCTCAGCTCCAACGCTTATACAGTATGAGCGCACTTCAACATGGCCCAGACCCCATCACCCTCTGAAATGGATTCAGCCTCGGAGCACACACAGGATCACACAGGCCAGAGCAACTACTGGCCTGTTTGGCGTCTTCAAGAGGGGCTTCAGCCAAGTAAGGAAAACATCTTCAACCTAGTGGGACATCGCAGTGGACTAGTGGTAAGGGAACTTTACAGACTCCACTGCAAAAAAAGATTTCTGTACAAGTTAAAAATTCATGAATTCAAGCTATTGATCTTAATTTCAATAACTTTAATTATTAAGGATGTATTTACTTGATGGTGCTAGATTATTTGACATGTTTAAAGGTTTTTCTGACTGATATTTCTTCTCTTTCAATCCAAGTTATTTGCCAATGGGGTAAAAACTTTCTACTGACCTCATTGACAAATTTATATTCTTATTTATATTTCAAGCTAAAATGTACATTAATCAGTCAGAAATGTCACATGAGCAATTACATCTAACCTGGTCAAAACTACTCAAATTAAGAATGATAATCTGTATTCAGGTGATTTTGATACCTCCAATGTTGAGTTACACTTGTGTATGGTGAATATGGGATAATGGATGAAAATGTTTGTGTCTTTACAGCATGTATATCATGTTCATTAGCATGCACTGTTGCGACAAAAAGGTCCAAAGAGCATTTCTATGGGTTTGCTTGTTGTCCCCTTCTGAGAAATAATTTGGCAGGAAAAAAAATCATAGTCATCCAGCGCTAAAATCAAGCTCCTGGCTGCTGAACACCTGGATCTGGCAGAGGATGAGTTAAAAACAATTTCTACATGTCAACAATTATATGAACTAAAGAGAGTTATTGTCTGGTTATTTAAGACCCATATTATTTTAGTGATTTGAAAGCTGTCAAATCCAAAGGGTTCTGTCAGAACGAGAAACAGAGACTTCAAATATTAGCCTACACCAACCAAGACACATTTTCCTTTTTTGATTCTGAATGCTTCCCTTCTGGAGAGCTAAAGAGCTAAGCGCTGGGCTGAACTTTATTTTAGATCTTTTTTTCTCTCCTTCAAACAGATGGCTCACACTGTGCTGCTGGATCAAAGCACCTACTGCGATCCTAAATAAAAATGAGACCTGGTTTAACACTGGCCTTTGAAACGGACAAGTCGGACGATGGCAACACTCATGTCAGTTTATTTCTGTCCGACTCCCTGCTGGATAGGCCTCTTCAATATCGGCCCAATTAACCTTGTATCCTAGCAGCGTTTTATACTAATTCAAGTACTGAGATGTTGGTTAATACAAGCTACAAGAGCATCTCTGTGGGTCGTATTCTGTTCTGTAAAAATCCTGCGCTATTCAAATGGAATAATCAGACCCTCTCAGGTTATCACCGCAGTGGCAAATGAGTTGTTGTTCTGTGCTCAGCATGGTGAAAAGATTAGAGGGGCTGGGAACAGAGACTTTTAACATTTACACGTATCCAAAATTTGCTTCGCTTCATCACGCGTGTCCCTCTTGTATGTCAAGCGCTGAATAAAAAGACTTTTCATTAATCAAAGGGCATATCTTGCAAGTAGATTCTATTTTACTATTTTGCCTCGCCATACTCTGTCTCTGAGGAATTTTTATTGCTTTGCCTGGACTGTTCCAAACAAGTGGCGGACTTTCTACCAGAAAAGCAGCACAGTGCACATTTAACGACACAACTTTTTTTAGCATGCAGCGACTCTCCGGAAGAGTTAGTCCCTATTGTTAGCGCGGCGCATTAGCATCAAACTTATTATCATACCCAAAGGTGATAGCGCGGATCAAAGGCAAGGATGTACTGTTTAATATTTCTGCCTCATTACACTGTAAGGGCTTTTGATTACTGGCCTTTGTGTGCCACTGTCAATTTGAGACCTGATGTCCTCCGCTGTTAAGCAGAAAGTGCAATATTAATAGCCAATGGAAGCTCTGTGCTGAATTAGAGGAAGTGGTTGGCAGAGAGCGGTGCGGCTTGTACAGGGCCTGTATAATTGGCCTTCACGTGTCACCTGTTTGACTTATGTCACAAGGTTTCTCTTTGGACAAAACTAAGGCACCTATTAAACCTATATCACTGTCGACATTAATTTCACCTTTCCCCCGTAATGATGTGAGGTTGTGATTCTTGAGTTGTAATGGTCACATTGTCCTTGCTTCACTTATATTTTACATATGACTCATTTTACAGCTAAAACTAGAGCACCAAGAGAGAATAGACCTCTGCCATGACATTTGAGTTGTACTGGGACATTCCAGTTCAGAGGTAAATGCTAGATATAATGACATATGACCTCCAATAGTAAATTAGATATTAATGAATTTGAATGTAATCTTCTTTTCTGACTGATTTCTAAAGCCATTTGCTTGAAAGTAGTTTCGATGGCCCGTTATCACCAGACCAAAATGAAACAAATGAGTACACAAAGTAATGAATAATTAGTTATTATTCAACACTATTATTCTCTGTGCTATTATGGCACAGTGGCTGAGTTGGGCAGCACAATGCTTGAGTGGATAACCTCACAGCAAGAAGGTTGTCTGCTTTACTCCTGGCGTTTCACTCCGTGTTTGGGTGTTTTTTCTCTGAGCACTCTGGTTTACCCCATCACCCTAAAACATATAAGCACAAAAGATAAAATCCTCCAGCTAAGGTGGTTCTGATGAAGCCTAGCTTAAGATTTAGAGATACGGTATCGAAAGCTGGGTCAAACGCAGACATTTCCCTACAGGGACTAGTTATAAGGGTAACTTAGCCTTAACTGAATTTAACTTCCTAACCCTAACTAAAACACACCTTAACTTAAACCTAACTTAAACCTAACCCTGACTTAACCTGAACATAGCATTAAACCTAACACCGTAATCCTTAAACTTTCTCAAACCTTAAACCCTTACTTAACTTAAACTTAACCTTACACCTGACGTTACATCTTAACCTTACACCTTAAACCTAAACCATAAACATTAAACTTAAACTCAAACCTTAACCATTGACCGTAATCCTTAATTTAAACTTAACCTAAACCTAACTAACCCTTAATTTAAATTTACCACTGCCTTAACCTGAACTTTACCTTAAACCTAAACTCTCCTTCAAACTTAACTCATTGCCCTTTTCCAAAAATAACAACTGACACCTTTCCGTGCTTATTTTTGCAAGGAAAAAATCCCACAAGCCCAGGTGGAAAAACATCATTATATGCCGCACGCTTTGAATATGCTCACCTATTCCTTCCCAGGCTCTAATGGATCACAACAGCGTGTCAGTAAGCAGACGAGTTCAACCTCAAGTCCTTTGTCAGTGTTATGCATATGAGCCCATTATCTTCTGAACGCGCTGCTTGGAGATGTACTGTAGCGTCCTTACTGTAGCACTGCACACTCATCCATGGTCGGAGTAATTAGTTGAAGAGGCTGGAGCTAGCATGGAGGTGGTTATTGTGTACTGTGGCTGGGTAAACAGTGTGATGAGATGGCCTGGTTGACTGATGGTGCAAGAACTTAGCCCCGTGTCAATGCATCGATCCACAGACATGCCCAGCCAATAACGCAAACAGCTTCGGGATTGTCCACTCTTGCGATGTCTTTTTTTCCCCTAACAAGGCACGGCTAGATGGGCTACAATTACCATTTTTGTACAGCATTGCACTAACTATTCCGTTTGATTCGCTGTAATAAATTAGCAATGCAAACAAAAGTCTTCCAGCTATTACATTATTGACCGCGTAAGCTCCAGGTTTTCTACTAAAGCCTCGAGTAATTATATGATTGAGTGCACTGCAGGAACTTTGGATAGGTCAAGGATGTACGCACTAAAGAGAAGTGAGGTTTAAAACTGCTCTCAAAACAGGGCAAAGTGTAATAAATCAGTTTTGCAGTGTTTACACCAAAGTTTAAGGAGGCGCTGATTAGTCCGTTAGTAACGAAAAGTCAGGTCATTGGAGTTTGAGAAGTGGTAACTTGGGGACACAGGTAAAAAAAATAACTATAAATATTAAACACTTTTAACCTGCTACTACTGCCACTGCCATTACATGTAAAACGTACAATTGTAATAAAGCTAATCGAAGCAGATTAAGATGGGACTTAAATCTGTCCACATCTTGCCCACTTCGAAGCCCGCCGAGGTTAGTCAATTTCCCTTTTTTTCTGTTGACTATTTGCCAAGTTAAAATACGAGTTTGAAAGGCACAACTTTCACGCTAAACAGCATATTTGGGGGCGTGGTCTGCCAAGGGGGAAACACAGTGGAAACTCTGTTGGTTTAATAGGAAACCCAACCTTTTCCCAATTCGAATACATTTCCTGCCGAATTACTGTTGGTCTATTTTAAGCACAACCCAATCAAATCAAGTCACAACTGAGGCTTAACAGACGTCGTTGACCTGAGAAGAGTTAACAGACTGTTCTGTTGACCTCCGCATCCCCCGCCATAGAACTATAATAAAACCTGGAAGATGAATCCAAGATGGCCGTCCTGTTTATCCTTATGGAGAGTGCTCATTGGCGCATGACCCCAAAAAAGTTTCTTACTTCCGCATTTACTTC
This sequence comes from Rhinogobius similis, assembly GCA_019453435.1. Lineage (NCBI taxonomy): Eukaryota > Metazoa > Chordata > Actinopteri > Gobiiformes > Gobiidae > Rhinogobius > Rhinogobius similis. The sequence continues at coordinate 3,725,132 of CM033639.1, read as the reverse complement.
CTGATACGAAGGCTGACATCTTTGTTTTACTTCCTGATACGATGGCTGCCATCTTTGTTTTACTTCCTGAAACGATGGCTGCCATCTTTGTTTTAGGGCGCCACGTGACGACAATCCCCCACTTCATATAAAAACGGTAATTTCGGTGATTTTAGAAACGGTAGAAAAGAACATTTCCTTCTATTTTATTTAAATACAGATAATAATTCAGTACTGTCTGCAATTATAATGTGCAATTTTAGAAAAAGGCTGGTTCCAAGAGGCTGCAGTACCTCGCACGGCCACAAATCAATCTGGGACCACAGACAGAGGGGGCGTACCTTATCCAGTTCTTTTAATACATCCATGTCCCCCGCATCTACTGTTAGCATTCTTGGATAACTACACAAAATTGGACTGCTTGATCAGTTTATTCTTCTTCATATCTTGTGTTTTGGCGCAATATATATGTACACTCTGCGTTTGCTCTTGTAGTCGTTGAACAGTGGGGGGATAGAGCGGCTCTGACACATTAAAATGAATGGATTGTTTTCTCCCACAGAGGTCCAAGAGTGGGTGACGCAAACTATATCCATGATGTGGCTAACAATATTGAAAACCTCAAATTTGGCTGCAGTTTATAAAGTTTCAAAACTACTTTATATATTAAGTGACTAGTTTTAATAGTCTTACATTCATTAGTCATTATGCATAGCTGCTTGTCCCCCAGCAACGGTTTTTAAATTAGTTATTTAGGAAAAAGTAAATGGGAAATTTGCTTCCAGTCACAAAGGGGCAACTTCTCAAGAGCTCGGGGGAACTTTTTTGCGCTAGGTTCATGGTCAGGAGTACATAGCCGGTGGAATAGCCTATTGTGCATGATTTAGGTTGCGGAGGTCGACGCTGGAGCACCCACGGTCGCTACTACACAAACTGCTTAGAAATTCTTGCCAAATTAGAGCCAGATTCAATTACCATCTGATCTTTCAATCACACATTTTATTAATTAGCACAATGTGGTGCTATAATTTAACAAACCTTGAAGTGTGAATAAATGAGAAGAGGAAAAAGTTTGTACAGTTTTGGTGTTTTGTTGTTCAAGGCAATTTAAAGATAATTTTAAATCAGGGACGTTTTTTGCAGAAGCAGTGGGCAGGTCAGACTTGAATTTTAATATTACAAGAAATTACATCCACAAAAGGTATTTACAAGTAATAAAACATCTTTGACCATGTAGTGAACCTGACCCCTTGACACGGTGTTTTGGCTGTGCATACTGGATAAATTATTCATACGTATTTGCATCCAGCTAAGCATCGCACACTTTGTTTATGCAAGTGATGTGTAGCAGTGTGTTGCAGTAAATGAAGCCGGTTGCTCTTATCACCTGGTCCCGGGGCTCTCGAGGGCCCACTGCTCATCGAGGCCTGACAGAGAGCTGTGTCTGCAGAGAGGACGGGGAGGCTGGCCCAGATCTGACACTCCACGCTAAGGTTTTGGGAGCAGCAGCAGGGACTGTAGTAATTACTGACAATACTATCTCCAGCGTAGGCCTGTTGCAGCGCGCCTCCGAGCCATAGAGTCCACTGGGATTTCCCTTTCTCAATGTATGCAAGCTTTCAAATTCCAGCAAACAGTGTGATAAATGGCATGCTTGTTATAACTGGCTGTGATGCAATGGGTCCATGCGCGGACTTTGAGGTTTATAAATCATGTCTGTTTTTTTGCTGTGCCTCAGTATTGAAGGAAGGTTGAGCTGATTTTTTTTCAAGGAATTACTGTGTGCTTTTTAATGTTAAAGGTGCGCTATGTACCTTTTATTTTTTTTATTTTTGAAGAATTAAAAGACCCGCTGGGATTGTGTAAATGCAAGATATATACAGTCAATGCCGTACTGTGGGACATTCTAGGCAAAGCACTATCATCTCCATGAAGGGAAGCAGGAAATATACTTTATAAATAAATGTATTCATAATGAACCTTTCCATAGTGCAACAACATGATTTATGCATTGGTGGAAAGTAACAAAGTACACAAGTAGAAGTTATGTACATTTAGCAGTTTATACTTTTTACTTACTTTACAAGCAGCCATTTGTACTTTTTACTTGACTTTTGGCATTTTTGAACTGGACTGAAAAATAAACATATCGTTTCTTATGGTTTGAGCTGAATTGGCTGAAGGGGTATTTTCAAGCAGGTTTCTGGTGATATTCTAGTAAAAGGTTTTGAGTTCAAGTACCATCTTTGAAAAAACTAAATTACATATAATAAATAAAAAATGACCTAAGGGTATTAAATTGGTTCTGTTGACTAAAATCAGCTCCAATTCACAATTAAGATAACTTTGTCTGACTCCTAAACCATTTTCTAAATCTGTGAGAAATACTTTTTTTTAAATGTAGTTTTAGAACTGTAGAGATACTTCAATACTTTTACTGTTAAATTTTGTTTTTATATATATACTTTTTATACTATTATTTTTTTTCTTTCTTCTGTATTACAACTTAATAAAATGTAGCACTTCTTCCACCACTGGCTTTATTTGATATTATTTAATTGTTTTCTCTCCACAGCACTGTGTCCTTGGCCATGTCCTGCACTTGGTCTGGATGCCTCAGATGTCAGCTTCGCACAGTTGAATAGATTGTTTAATGGTGGTTTCTCTACTGTGACTATATAACACACCTCATGTAATGGAGAAGTGAATGAATATTTTACAATGTAGATTAAAGAAAATGGACAAATCTATTATTAATCCCTTAATTCCCTTCAAAGTTGGCTTTGTAGACGCCAGCCGTGTCTATATGCAATGAGACACATCAAACATTACATGATCTCTACACATTTAAGACAGGTACTCGTATCCGTTATATTTAAAATGAGAAAATTGATGTTTGATACCAGCTTTATTCACATTATAAATAAAAAATTACAGCCAAAAAGATACAGGTTTGTGACAGAAAAACACCGTCATCTCTTTTTTATCTTGGCCTACGTCATCAGAGGAACATAACTGCCTACAGCGAAAGCACAGCCAGACTGGACTGGGCTTGACTAGAATGCAGACAATCGCAATGTCTTAGGGTTCATGTCTCTGTATCTGATAGTAATAACCCTCCCTGAGTTAGAACTCTAGCCTCACGCCTCATACTTCAACTCTCGCTACTTCAATTTATTTTACAAAAGTTGGACCCGGAGACATGAACCCTGAGACATTGCAATTATGTGTATTCCAGGCTAATCCAGTCTGGCTATGCTTTCATTGTAGGGAGTTAGAGCTGAACAATTTTGCTCAAAATATCTAATTGTGATATTTCAAACAAGCATTGCAGTTGCAATTAGATTTGCGATTCATGTTTTCATTTTAGATTTCTGTTCAACGTAATAATTTAAACACTTACAGGAACATAAACATTTAAGAGACGACTGAGATATGAACTGCTAAACTTATCAAAGAATTTTATGCATTCCTGAACACTTTTTTAGAATTAATAAAACTGATATTTGGTAGTTTGCGCAAGAAATTGTCACTTACTTGCAGTCTTGGCGATTTAGTAATTGTGACCATTCAAACTGAGATTTTGATTTGATTGCCAGTATTCTTGCAGCTCGATAGGGAGTCATGTACCTCTAACGACGAGACAACAAGAGCTGAACTGGCAGGGTTCGACTGGCACAGAGGAGAAATATTCTGAAATTTCACTCAGGATACAATTTTGTACTCCACATTTAGCATTTCAGCGTAGAAAAGTAGCAGCAACAGGCAATGAAAAGGGAAATACGCATATGCCGGTAGCTGTAGTCCTTATTTTAAGTCAAGTTTGTGTTCGGATAGAGTTAATGGTCTGGAGCGGTGTGATGAATGTATTTTTATCCCCGCTCCTCCACAGCTGTTTATCATGACGACTTCATTGCGGTGCTGATGTTAGTACCAGCAAAGTGCCTAAGTGCGATCGGCTCAATATGGCAAATGTATACGCAAATAGCACTGCATTGAAGCGCTATCTCCCTCCATATGTTTTTTCAACTATAGGCCTGTTTTGGCGCCGGTCCAATTGCCTGGAGGAGACGCAACGGAAAACTTCAGCAGCAGCAGCAGCGAGTGGGATTTCTAGGGCAGGGCGCGGGGGAGCCATGTCCGGATTAGTCGAGGCAATGGGAAAAATGAAGTAAATGGTGTATTGATTTTCTTCCCTCTCGCGCGCAGAACATTATAGTATGTGACGAGATCTTAATAAAGATTGAGGCCGTAATGAGATGGCACCTACACTGTCTCGCACTTGCCGGGGAAGAATGCAATCTATAACAGCTTTCACATTCAGATCGGTTCATTCAGGGGAGCGAGTGAATGAGGATTTTGCCAAGGTTTAAAGTGCTGCCGGCCTTTGGGCATGTACAGTAGACCAAAATTGTTCTCGAGTAGGAGTATAAGTACATGCCAAATATGCACTTTAAATGAATCTTTCAGCAAGGTACTCCAGATTAAAGGTGCTGTACTTGATTTTTACTGTTTTGAAACGTGAAAAACAGTTGATTTACCCGAACGTTTTGCATGTAATTGCAAAATCTGTGTTGCCTAAGTACAGATATATTGTAAAAGCATCTATTAAGATTAAAATGAGATCACAGCGCTTTATCTGCATCTATTTATACACCGTTTTATTCTACGAGAAGCAGGAAGTGCATCGGTAGCGTGCTAATATTTGTTAGCTTTACCCTGCACGGCTCAGAGACTGATCGCGGTGAATGTTTAGGATGCTGGGACTGCGTTAGGAAAGTGAGCGATACATGTGACTGATGGAAAGACTTTGAAATAAACTAGTTCCATTTTTCACGATACTCTGCTTGCTGATGGTCAGGCGTCAGTGTTGGGTGTTCTGGGTCTACGGCATGGCTGCTCGGAAATATCAAGTGCTTTCTGGGTAATGACAGCATACAAATGGTTGTTATTTCTACTACTGCGTCTACTGCTGCTGCCTGTGGGCCTGTTTGGACTGTGAAATCTGGGCAATGGAACTATTTTAAAGGAAGTGTCTTTAGTCAACGCAAATGTATGGTGTACTTTGTCTAATCTATTGTCTATTTCAATCAATGCTACATACCTGTGCACTTCTGTTTATTTACGATTTTTGCGTTGTTGGCCTTTTTACTTTATTTTGTATATTATCTTCAGCTTGCATTGCCACAGTAAGAAAAAAATGTTCTTGTTTGTGTATGTTTTGTATCTTCTTTCCCAGTTGGATGATTAATTTATGATTTTGTTTACCCATTTTTATAATTTTTTTTTACAATTATTCTTGTGTATTTACCTTTATTTCTGTATTTGTGTTGAAACATGTATTCTTTCTATTGACAATTTTGTTCAAACCTGAAAATAGTATATAAATAATAGTATAATAATATGATCAAGAGCGCACTTGTTATTTAATAAACAAGTATGGTCACTTTTTATTTTCATTCAACTGTCATCAGGAAATCAATTTAATATAGGTTTTTAAGTTAAAATAATGTAAATTACTGTAATGTATGTGATTTTTTTAAAGAAGCTATTTGAGGCATGTTAAAGCAATTTAGATGTCCTTTTTCCATAACAAAGCTATTAAAATCAAACCTTTTAGATCCAGATGTACTTAAAACATGATTTTACTCAAGTAGTAAATCACGTGCAGACAACTTTTCACTACCACCACTTTGCTACACCTCTTACCCCACTGCATTACTCTTTTTGATCCTTAAACACAGTAAGTGGGCATGGACAAGTTTATTAATGAGTTGCATTGGTCCAGATTGATCAGGGCCTTAGAGAAGATTATCAAAAGCATTTGCAAGCGTAGAGTGAGAGCCTATTGATTGCCCGCGCTGGTTACTTAGCTCTTCCACTGAAATCTCGTTAAGGATGAAGAGGCCTGCCACATTTGGCTTTGAGCGCTGTTTACCATCCTCCACATACACGTTTTTTTTAAATTAAAGAACTGCCAGAATCAATACTTTTATGGAATCTCACAGTAGAAACCCCTTAAAGTTTACAAGGAGAAAACTTGAACCAGATGGACTCGAAAACCTCACAAAATTACTCACCCAGGGTTCACTATAAATGTCCTTGGAAGACTCTGACCAATAGTGGCCTTGGAAGACAAAATGACAGGCTAGCAAAAACACAGAGACGGCGACAACATGGAAAGGCCAGTCAAGTTAGGTTTGTTATTTCTGCCTTCTGTGATGAAAGCAGCATTAGCTCAAG